>UESW01004169.1:513857-683167 GCA_900491605.1 Calamus simplicifolius | reverse complement strand
ATTGGGACAAAACGAATACAAAGCTCTTCAACAAAATTCTTTCATATCATCATACCTGGACTTTACTCCATCTATTGATGCTACTGTAATATCTTTTTTTAAAGGTAAAAAGAGGATATGGTAACCTTTTGTCTTTTTGGAAAAGGGTTTAAACTTATAGAATTGTTCTGCTTAATAAGAAATCATCTCGATCAGAAACGAAAATTTTAAATTTTGAGCATAGGTCTGGAGTGACGTGATTGAAGGAGATCACCTACAAAGACCTGGTTGCCTTGTACTTTAGTCTGGTCCTCCTTTGTTCCTCTTTCCTGGAATGCAAAGTAGAACGACGTTGAATAATACTTGGGCGTCTCAGGTATTCACAAGTTTCCAACCATTCGTCTTCCACGTTCGTTTGACGAACAGTCTCAGGAGATAACAAAGAAGACGCGCGCGTTTGTTTTTACCAAAAACCAAAGCACCCATGTATTCCAAGGTCCCATGAACCTCGACCTGCTACCAATTCCTAGTAATTCCTTTCAAGAAAGTCTACCAAATGGTATAACAAACTGAATTCAAAGTTCCTCTGGCTTGGGGCGCTATTTAGTTTGAACTCCTTGCCCCTCAAGTCTTTCTTATATTTTCTCTCCCTGAAAACACACTTAAAGAAATCATATATACATATAGTCCCCTTGCCTCTCTTCCTTTTTTTTTTTTTAACAAATCAAACTTGCACAGTCATAAAAAGATTGTCACATGTACCTTAAATTGGTATGGACTCACCATTTGCCACCAAAACTTGAAGAGCCTTATCTTTTAATTATCAAAAGTGAAATGCTTAACCTGTTGCAGCCAAATCACGTACGATGAGCGTCGAGTAGGCTAGGATTGCTGCGTGCATAGAGAAGTCGCCGTCTTCCTTCTAGAGCCTGCAAAAAGTCCCGGACCGGTGGTTCCGGTGGGGACCCTCCGACGCCCAAGTCAGTGAGTCGTCCAACAGGGATATGATTTCTGTGTAGAATTCTTAAAGAGAGTCAGAGAGCGAGGGTCCCCACCGGAACCACCGGTCCGGAACTTTTTGCAGGCTCTAGAAGGAAGACGGCGACTTCCCTACGCACGCAGCAATCCTAGCCTACCTGACGCTCATCGTACGTGATTTGGCTGCAACAGATTGGCGCGCCAGGTAGAGGGCAAGACCGGGTCGGAAATTCTCCCTGGAACCCCTCCAATTTTGCAAAGGAAGCGATGGTGACTACGCGAGCACAAGAGGCTTCCTCCAGTCAGGCAGCCGGGCGCATCCCACGAGCTGAGCATTCGGAGGCCAATCTCCATGCTCCGCCCCTTGCACCGACAAGCCAACCCGACCGGCTTGATGTTCTAGCCCACCAGGTCCAGGATCTGACGACGATGGTCCGGAGGCTGCAAGAGCATTATTTAGCTGCTGTAACTCAACCCCCTGTGCTGGACGAAGGGGTGCGAGGAGCAGTCCAGTCTCACCAAGGAGGGACCCCGCCTGAGGTCTCCCACCGCTCACCCCCCAAACCTCATCACCAAGGGACCTCGAAGCGACGACGGTCTCCCTCCCGCCGCTCCGGTCGTTCCCGCCACCGACTGGAGGAAAAAGAGTCCAAGCGGGCACGTTCTTTGCGCCGGCGGTCTTCTTCAGCTCCTTCTTTCGATTCATCCCGAGGTGACACTCCGGAAAACCACTCGTCGGGCTGAGCAAAGGCTTAACGAGTATCATCGACGGTTGGACGAGCTCAGCCGCCGGCTCGCCGATCCTTACGCGGCGGAGTACGAGCATCGCCCCCCGCTTTCTTGCCATATTATGGAGGAACCAGTCCCACCCCGGTTCCGTCTCCCTCAATTGGATCCATATGATGGAACGACGGACCCCTTGGACCATCTAAAAGCTACAAGGTTCTCATGCAAGTCCAGGGAGCGACGGACTCCCTTTTATGCGTCGCCTTCCCGGCCATGCTCCGCAAGGCGGCACGCGTGGTACTCCCGTCTGCCCCCACGCAGCATCAACTCATTTCGGCAACTTGAGCGATCTTTCCTGGCTCATTTTGATACCTATCGAAAGATCCCATGAGTCGCAGATAGCCTCTTTGCTGTCCAGCAGAAGAGTGGCGAGGCCTTAAAGGATTTTGTTGCTCAATTTAAGGAAGCAGCGTTGGAGGTGTACAACCTGGAAGACTCTGTAGCCACCTTGGCCCTGAAGCGGGGACTTCGCCCATCCAGATTTGCTTACTCCCTGGATAAGAAGCCTCCGCATTCTTACGCCAAGCTTCTGAGCCGGGCACAGAAGTACATCCACGCTGACGAAGCGGATTCTTCCAGGAGAGAAGTTGACAAGAACCCCGGTAATAAACCGCCGCCTACTGATCACGCCGGTGCACGACCTCGAAAGCCCGAGCCTCCACGACGCTCGGATCGCCGACCACAGGCACTGGTTCCTAAAGAGCAGTTCACTCCCCTCATGGCTCCCATCTCTCACATCCTACTGGAGATCGAGGAGGAACCTTATTTCAAGCGTCCGGCTCCCTTGAAGTCCGGGGCCCCCCGCAACAAGGAGTTTTACTGCCGGTATCACCGAGACTACGGTCACGACACCGAGGACTGCCGCCACCTAAAAAAGGCCATCGAGGAGCTGGTTCAGCAAGGTCACCTGGACAAATTTGTTCGACGGGGAAATCTCCCCGCATCGGGTCCCCCGGTGCCTCCGAGTCGCCTGGCTGGCGTGGATAATACCCCAACTGAAAAGACCATAGCTATGATCTCCTGGGGAGCGGATGGTGGTTCGAAGAGGCCACGAGAGGGAATAGACTCTGTAATACCTTTCTTCGGAAAGGATTTATATGGGGTAGTTAATAAACATGACGACAGCGTCGTGGTGTCCATGACTATAGCCAAACACCCTGTAAAAAGAATTTTAATTGATAGTGAGAGCTCTGTGGATGTCTTGAGTTATGAGGCTTTTGTTCGGATGAACTTATCAAGGTCTTTACTCCGACCCGTTGCCACACCGCTAATGGGCTTCACGGGAGACTCGGTGAGCGTCGAAGGCAAAATTGCTCTCCCGGTCACGGCTGGAACTCCCCCATGTCAGAGCACCGTGGTCATAAACTTCTTGGTGGTCCGGGTCCCGCTGGCTTATAACGCCATCTTGGAAAGACCGGGGTTGAATCTGCTGGATGCCGTGATTTCCACTAAGAGATTATTGGTAAGGTTCCCCACCAATGAAGGGATCGGAGAAATGAAGGGGGAGCAAAGCCCACTCCCGCCTTGCTACCATCTGTCTCCCAGCCCGCTGAACGCGGAGTCAGCGACAGCCTCTGAGTCACTCGATCCTAGCGAGTTGGGAAGAAGGGGAGAGCCGGTAGAGCACCTTCTAACCCTCCCCTTGGGTGATGACCCGACAAGGACTGTTCAGCTGGGGGCATCGCTCCCAGAGGAAGTACGCCATCAACTTCTTACTTTTCTGCAGGCCAACACTGACGTTTTCGCATGGTCATCCTCAGACATGCCGGGCATCCCTGAAGAAGTAATCACCCATCAACTTAACCTCAAGCCAGGGTGTCGGCCGGTCCGACAGAAAAAGAGAAACTTTGCTTCGGACAGACAGAAAGCTATCGACGAGAAGATCTGCAAGTTAATGGCTGCGGGCCATATTCGGGAGGTCCACTACCCCGAATGGTTGGCTAATGTGGTTCTGGTCCGCAAGGCCAATGGAAGCTGGAGAATGTGCGTAGATTTCATCGACCTCAACAAGGCATGCCCCAAAGACAGCTTCCCCTGCCTCGAATCGATCAACTGGTGGACGCTACATCCGGCCATGAGGTCCTTAGCTTCATGGATGCTTTCTCTGGATACAACCAGATCCGGATGAACCCGGCGGATGAAGAAGCTACCTCCTTCATAACTGAAAAGGGGCTGTATTGCTACAAGGTAATGCCTTTCGGGTTAAAGAATGCGGGAGCTACTTACCAGAGGCTGATGAACAAAGTCTTTGAAGCTCAGATAGGGCATAACATGGAAGTGTACGTGGATGACATGCTGACAAAAAGCGTTCATGCCGGGGACTACATTGCGGACCTAGCAGAAACTTTTGACAGCCTTCGTCGGTACCAGATGAAGCTGAACCCTCGCAAGTGTGCATTTGGGGTGACCGCTGGAAAGTTTTTGGGTTTCATGGTGACCCGGAGGGGATCGAAGCAAACCCAGACAAAGTCCAAGCCATCTTGGACATGAGGCCTCCTGCCAATAAGAAGGAAGTACAGCGCTTGACAGGAAGAGTAGCCACCCTAAGCCGCTTCCTATCCAAGTCCGCTGAAAGGTGTTTGCCTTTCTTCAAGGGCTTCGCAGAATCAACGAGTTCGAATGGACGAAAGAATGCCAGGAGGCGTTCGATGGGTTAAAGGAATTCTTATCTACCCCGCCACTGCTAGCCAAGCCGACGGGTGGAGAAGAACTCCTTCTATACCTTGCGGCCTCTCCTGAGGCTGTTAGCTCTGTGCTAGTCCGTGTGGACACTAATGGCACACAAAGGCCGGTATATTATACGAGTAAGGTGCTTCATGATGCAGAGACCCGATATTCAAACATGGAAAAAATCATCTTCGCATTGGTCGTGTCTGCCCAGCGACTGCGGCCGTATTTTCAAGCCCACCCGATCGTGGTGATCACAGACCAGCCTCTGAAGGCAGTTCTGGCTCGTCCAGATACTTTCGGCCTGCTGGCAAGGTGGGCCCTCAAGCTGGGGGAGTTCGATCTATCTTTCCGCCCCGGTCGGCCATGAAGTCTCAAGTCCTAGCAGATTTTTTGGTTGAATGTACTTGGGGATCGAGCCACCTAAAGAACCTCCTACGGACACTCAGTCCCTCAGAACCAGTGACGATGAGTGGGTTCTCCATGTGGATGGGGCATCTAACTCTCAAGGGAGCGGAGCAGGCCTCATCTTGGCCAACTCGGATGGGGTTGTGACCGAATGTGCACTTCGCTTCCTCTTTCCAGCCACTAACAATCAGGCGAAATATGAAGCTTTGCTATCCGGCGTAAGGCTGGCTCGAGAGCTTGGGGTGAAATGCCTTAGGGCATTCACCGACTCCCAACTAGTTGCCGGCCAAATTACAAAGGAATACGAGGCAAGGGATCCCATCATGGCCCGCTACTTGGAAATAGTGCACTCGCTAATTTCCCCCTTCACACATTTCAGCGTCAGCTACATTCCTGACAGGAGAATGGTAGAGCCAACGCCTTGTCCCATCTTGCCGCCTCAGCTGATGGGATGTTGGGAAAGGCTTATGTGGAGCACTTAGAAGCCCTGAGTATTGAAGTACCAAGAGAAACTGCACCAGTGGAGCAGGAGCCCTCCGGATGGATGCCTATGTCCGGTACTTTACTGAGGGCACCCTTCCAGAAGACCCTGCCGAAGCTAGAAAACTGAAAAGATGGGTCCCAAAGTTTTTCATTATGGAGGAAAAGCTCTATCGAAGGTCGTTCTCATACCCTGTTCTCAGGTGTGTCGATCCCACCGACGCCAGTTATATACTGCGGGAGATACACGAAGGGATATGCGAAAACCACCTGGGGGGCAGGGCTCTTGCATATAAAGCCTTACGTCAGGGATATTATTGGTTGACAATGAAGGAGGATGCCTCCGAACTCGTTAAGAGATGTGACAGCTGCCAGCGGCATGCCAACATTCAACATCAACCGGCGTCTCAACTGACCCCTCTAGCTGCACCATGGCCCTTCGCACAGTGGGGCATGGACATTCTGGGACCGTTCCCTCCTGCCTCCGGACAACGCAAGTTCCTAGTGGTGGCAGTCGACCATTTTACTAAGTGGATCGAGGTGGAAGCTCTTGCTAAGATCACGGAAGCCAAAGTAAGGAATTTCTTCTAGAAATCCGTAGTATGCCGGTTCGGGCTACCGCACACCCTCATTACAGACAACGGCCAACAGTTTGATAATGCGGCCTTCCGGGAATTCTGTGATGGCCTGGGCATCCATCATTGATTCACCTCAGTAGGGCATCCCCAAACCAATGGCGCTGCAGAAGTAACCAATCGCATCATCCTCCAAGGACTCAGGGCTCGGCTAGATAGCTGCAAAGGGCGCTGGGTGGAAGAACTTTCCAGTGTGCTGTGGGCCTACCACACGATGCCGCGAGCACCTACTGGGGAAACCCCTTTCAGCTTGGTCTTTGGGACCGAGGCGGTCATCCCCGTGGAAATAGGAGCTCCTAGTCCCCGGACGGAATTATATCACGAAGAAAGCAACTCAAACCAGCTAAGGGCTGATCTGGATTTGGTGGAAGAATTGCGAGATCAGGCGCAACTTCGCATGGCAGCATTCCGTCAGCGAGTGGCCAAGCACTACAACTCTCGGGTGCGACCCAAGACATTCCGGCCGGGAGACCTTGTCCTATGAAGAGCGAAGTATCAAAGCCGACAGAGGGGGGCAAGCTGGCACCAAAATGGGAAGGACCATACCGTGTTAAGGAAGTACTCCACCATGGGGCATACAAAGTCGAAGAGCTAGACGGGAAACCACTCCCTCGCACTTGGAATGCCGACAACTTACGCCGGTACTATCAATAGAACTCTATTGTCGTTAATTTGAATTGGTTTAATACATGAATAATCAACATGGTCTTGTTCTTAAATGAGTATGCTTAACACCAAAGACCAACTTCGCGTTGGCACTAAGACCGGCGTCCAGCGTCGGCACACTAAAGACCAACTCCGCATTGGCACTAAGACCGGCGCCCAGCGTCGGTACACTAAAGACCAACTCCGCGTTGGCACTAAGACCGGCGCCCAGCGTCGGCACCAAAGACTAACTCCGCGTTGGCATCGAAGACCGGCATCCAGCGTCGGAACCAAAGACCAACTCCGCGTTGGCACTAAGACCGGCGCCCAGCGTCGGCACACTAAAGACCAACTCCACGTTGGCACTAAGACCGGCGCCCAGCGTCGGCACACTAAAGACCAACTCCGCGTTGGAACTAAGACCGGCGTCCAGCGTCGGCACCAAAGACCAACTCCGCGTTGGGCGCACTAAGACCAGCGTCGGTAAAGACCAACTCCGCGTTGGCACTTCGGCACCAAAGACCAACTCCGCGTTGGCACTAAGACCGGCGCCCAGCGTCGGCACACTAAAGACCAACTCCACGTTGGCACTAAGACCCCAGCGTCGGCACACTAAAGACCAACTCCGCGTTGGCACTAAGACCGGCGTCCAGCGTCGGCACCAAAGACCAACTCCGCGTTGGCACCGAAGACCGGCGTCCAGCGTCGGCACCAAAGACCAACTCCGCGTTGGCACTAAGACCGGCGCCCAGCGTCGGCACACTAAAGACCAACTCCGCGTTGGCACTAAGACTGGCGCCCAGCGTCGGCACACTAAAGACCAACTCCGCGTTGGCACTAAGACCGGCGCCCAGCGTCGGCACAAAGACCAACCCCGCATTGGCACTAAGACCGGCGCCCATCATCTAATGAAGCTTAAAATGAGCTACCAGTGCTATTATTATTCTAAAGAGTCTTTCAAAGATACTAGAGTGAAAGTCTCTTTGTAGTCAATGCCTTCTTTCTGAGTAAAGCCTTTAATGACTAGACACACCTTATATCTCTAGACATTGCCCTTTGAATCCATTTTGGTTTTAAATATCCATTTACTGCCAATGGGCTTCATACTTTTAGTAGTTTGATAAGATCCCAAACCTTGTCTTTTATAGACTTTATCTCATCCTTCATGGCTTCAAACCAATTTTGGAAGTTAGAACTATGCATAGCTTGACAAAAGTTAGAACTACGCATAGCTTCTGTTAAACCAATGCCATCCTCATGTTCTTGGAGAAAGATGATATAATCATCTGGAATTGCGCTTCTTCTCTCCCTAGTGGATCTTATCAATGGCACTTCTTGAGGTTGTTGAGTTTGTTCTATAGGTGATGCTTGATGGAGGATTTCATTATTGTTTTGTTCTACAATGTCAGAAATAGGAATATGAACATTGTTATTTAGTACTAAAGTTGTATCTTGAACGACAATAGGTACAAAGACTTGATCATCGTCAACAATAGTTTTTTCTTTAAAAATAACATTCCTTATGTTTTCTTTCCTCCCAAACTCAATATCCTCAAGGAATCTCATATTTCTCATTTCAAAAATAGATCTTGACGTGGGATCGTAAAACTTATAGCCCTGAGAGCATTCATAGTAACCAATAAGATAGCAGCTAACCGACATTGAGTCCAATTTTCTTTCATATGGCTTGTAAGGCTATGCCTCAAATGGACAACCCCAAATTCACAAATGCTTAATACTAGGCTTCTTGCCCATCCAAAGCTCATAAGGGGTTTTGAAAACTGCTTTGCTTGGTAGCCTATTAAGGATGTAAACTGCGGTCTTCAAGGCTTCTCCCCAAAGTGACTCTGATAAAGAAGAATAACTAATCATGCTCCTTACCATATCCTTAAGAGTTCGGTTTCGTTGTTCTGCAACACCATTCATGCTGGGTTTGTTTAGCATAGTATATTGCAGAATAATTCCATATTGTTTGAGAAAAAGTGCAAAGGGTCTTGGACGTTGCTCTCCTGATCTATCATACCTACCATAACACTCTCTACTATGGTCAGATTTGACAGCCTTGATTTTTTTTCTAAGTTGAAGTTCAACTTCAGCTTTGAAAGACTTGAAAATGTTTAGAGATTGTGATTTCTCATGTATCAAATATAAGTAACCGAATCTAAAGTAGTCATCTATGAATGTAATAAAGTATTGTTATTCGTTCCAAGAAGTCGTAGAGAATGGACCACAAATATCAATATGTATAAATTCTAAGACATCTGTAGCTCTTTCGGCACCTAATTTTCTCTCATTTGTCTATTTTCCCTTGATGCACTCAACACAAACTTGGAAGTATGTTAAATATAGGGGTTCAATGATTTCATCTGATACAAGCCTTTGAATTCTCTGCTTAGAGATATGACCTAAATGCTTATGCTATAATGTAGCCGAATTCTCATTTAATTGTTGCTTTGTACCATGTGAACTTATTTGCAGTATTTCATTATGGGAACTAATGACATCAAACATATATAGATTATCAATCAAGGAACCAGAAGCAATAAGATTTGAATTTTGGTAGAGACTAACTTTATTATTTTCAAATGAACAAGAAAATCCTGATTTGTCCAAAGAAGAAATAAAAATTAAATTCCATCAAAAAAATGGTACAACATAAGTCTCAAATAAATCCAAATAAATTTCAGTCCTTAATTGCAATTTAAAAGTCGCAATGGCCTTCATTGCAACTTTATTGCCGTCGTCCAATGAATCTTTCAGCATCATTTAGCTGTTGGCTCCATAAGCAACCTTGCATAGACATACTTATGTGAATAGTAGCACTAGAATCTATCTATCAGGTATCCTTAGGTACAAAAGCTAAATTGACTTCAGAACAAACTAGAGTCAGAAGCTTACCATTCTTTACATGCCATGCAATGTACTTGGGATACTGCTTCTTTATATACCCCGACTTCTTGTAGAAGTAGCAGACAAACTCCTTATACTGTTTTTTTTTATTTTTTCTACTAAGAAGATCCTTCTACAACATTCTTAGCTCTCTTTTTCTTCTTATTTTGAGAGGTTGTCGCTAAATAAGCACTTTCAGTCTTATCCCTCTGTTGCCTCTCTTCCTCTTGCACACAGTGAGATATGAGCTCATTGAGGGACCACTTGTCCTTTTGAGTGTTATAACTCACTTTGAATTGCTCGAAGTGTACAGGAGGAGAGATCAAAACTAAGTGCACAAGCAAGTCCTCAGACCACTCTAACTTAAGTGACTTGAGTTTTGATGCGAAATGAGACATCTCCATGATGCGCTCCCTTATGTTCCCTTTTCCCTTATACTTCATGGTGACGAGTTTAGTCAAGAGGTTACTCACCTTTGATTTTTTGTTCTTGGCAAAATATTGCTCAATTTTCTCAAAGAACCTTTAGATATTCTCACTCTCAGCAATAGAACCCCGCAACACTTTTGGAATAGAACATTTCATGATCATCAAGCACATTTGATTAGAGCAATCCCACTTTTCAATTTTAATCTCATTGAGATTTTTTGGAGTAGCAATGGGATGCTCCAACCTAAGTACAAGATCCAAATCCATACAACCGAGGACAATCTCCATGGTTTCTTTTTAGACCTTAAAGTTTATCCTACTTAGCATTGGAATATTGTTAATCTGGATAGAAACTTTAGTAGCATCAGAAACTGAATGGAGAACAAAATAAATAAATACGCTCACATCAACAAGCATGTCATACAAATAAAATAATACATGAACAACTAATTTGAATTCAGGATCCATCACAAGATACCTAGTACAACATTAATTTTTCATCTTTGGCCAAAAAATTAACTGTAAGTGGTACTCTTAGCGCAGTGAACAAATGCTGACAATCAGTTTCGTCAAATAAGAGCCTTTCTTTGAACCAACTTTTGTTCACATGAAAATATTTATGATCATCACACATTTATCACCACAAGTATATTTGTTATTTGGCCAAATAATAACATTCCTTTGGGCCGGTCATTACTCGCATAAATAACACATATACACATCTTGTATTTCAAAATAAAGAAATCTACACAATAGAGGTCACTTTGGCAACGTATTGTTTTGACTAATTTATTTTAAAATATTAGTTAAATTTATGCAAATAAATATGCACATATATTTTATATATTTGTTCATGTAAATATGCCAAAATATGAGGCACTTGGAACTCTCCCAAGTCAGCCTCTCTTTGGTGCCGTACCGCCTAGCCCTCTTTGCAGCCTATGGCTCTCCCGAAATGCTGATAGTTGGATCAATGCACCAAGGTACTAATAGTAGTCTTCCTTGTTGGTGTGTTCTTAATGTCCCTACCAAATGCTCGTTGGATCAAATAGCCCTGAGTACTATCGATAGCTTCCCTCTTGGACTATCCCTAAATGAGAACAATAGGAACCAAGAACGTTTGAGCCTTTTGATATTTTTCTAATCCCAATAATAAGTAAATATATATGTATTTAAATCTTTACTTTAGTCAACATCAGAATTTATTCAAAAGCAATAATACGTGCTGACTAAAAGTAAAGCCATAAATCCTGAAATAACATAGAATCAGAAATTGAAACTCAATTCGCAAAACCAAAAGCAAAATGAATCAAACCTATCAAATATGAGTACCAAAACCGTATCCAATGAATAAAGCCATAATAACTCAAAGGCTAAACTACAAACTGGATGAATATAGATCATATATATGCCATGATCAAATAATAGCCGAAGAATGCAAAGACCAAAACCCACCGTAAGTACAAAGCCGATTTGTATTTACTTATTAATCAAATAAAAAAATATTCATGATGATCAAACACGACCTTTTGGATACCACTTGTTAGAGTTTTCTTTAAATAAAAAAAACTATATAAAATCCCAAAGTTATCATGTTGATCATTATGAACATTAACCAAAATAGCTGGACCCATTGATGTTAATCGTTGACTGTCGCCGAATTACTATGACCGTCAAACACCGATGGATGAATGCAATGGAGAGTGGTTTGTGACCTTCCTCAACCAAATCGCCTTAGCATTATTGGATCGTCATCTCTCTTCCTAATGGAGAGAAGAGAAACTGTTTTATAATTTGATGTATTGGGGACCATAACCAATAGGATCCTTATATAGGGTTTCCATAATCCTCTAAATGGTATCTACTCAATTTAATTATATATCAATCCAAAAAATGATGGATTATCAGTATTAGACCATGCAATTTCAACCCATATCAAATAGATTATATAATTGAATGAGAATAAATGTTGCCCAATATAGAATACATGATTTCCTATTGATTTACCTAATATAGAAAATTCGATTTCTTAACAATATAGAAAACATGATTTCCTATTGATTTACCTAATATAGAAAATTTAATTTTCTAACACATACTCTCCATCTTCTGCCTCCTGTGTTCCCAGCCAGCCACAACAGCAAGGCTTCTCTGGGTGGAACAGTAGCTGGCAAGAGTCGGTTTCACGTTCCAATCCCTGCCACAAGGCTTGACACCACATCCCGGTTCTTCTTGTTGCACCAGTGGGCCAAGAAAGGGTGGAATCTGCTCCCCACCGATTGGAAATCGCGACTGAATCAAATTAAACTAGAATACTTAGTTGTGGCCTCAAGTTCATAAGATAACAACATACTTGGATGCAATAAAAGTTCCTGTTTTAGTTCTTGTCTGTCTTTTTTTATCATTTTTCTTCTTTGTTTCTGGTCTTAAACTTAATAAAATTCTATTGCATACCTCGGTGCCTGTAGTTGCCTCAAAGAAAAGAAGTGAGAAGAGAGAGAAGGAAAAAAGGCTTAGTTTATTGTATGCTTCAAACAAATCTATAAATATTAGTATGGTGAGAGGCCTTCCGTCTTACATATGTATTTCTTCATGCTCTTCTATGGCTTGAGAAGGTCTGAACATTTGAGGGCTGGCATTTATAGGCCTATGTATGCAATGGCTTCTTGAACTGTAATTAAACTTTAATGGACAAATCTCTACAAAAAAGTTAGGATACCGCATTCTTGTTAGACTTTTGGTTGGTTCATGGGAGGTTGCTTTCTTTAATATGTGATCCACTCTAACCATTCAATTCTTCGATTGAACTATGAATGAGAAAAGTCATAAATATCTAGGTCGTCGGAAGCACCATAAACTCCATAAATTTTGCACAAACATTTAAGCTTGTATCTTTAACGACACATTGGGTGCGAATAGCTGCACTTTTGTCTAATTAATTTGATAGCAAGATGTATAAAATCAATAAGTTCGAATAGCTGCATCATATAATTATTATTATAGAAATATAAAGGATCCCTAGAGAGAGTAGGTGTTCAGATGAAAAAAAATTGATAATTACTAAAGCAAAAATTATATCTCTCTTTACAGGGAGCTAGAGACAACGTTCCAGTTGGATGAGAGTTGTATCTTTTGTGATAAAGAAGGATACTCATTTCCTTGCATCCATCCATCATCCGATCATTCATTAGATATATCTCAAAGTACTCCAAGCTCTGCCTATCACCTGCTCTACAGGTCTCAAAGTGATATTGGTGATGATCTATTAGTGCACGGGTGAAGGAATGGGGTGTCCTTCCTTTTAGTGCAAAGTATACAACTCGGCCATGTTCCAATGATCAACATAACATAAAAAAGATAATATTAATATCATTATTCAGTGTTGCAAAAGCTGTACGACACCTTAGAGTGGTAACTCTAATGCTGAAAAGAAAAATTAATTATATTTAGGAAAAGGAAACCTAAATTGTAAATAGCTAACAATAAAGAAAATAGAAATAATTAAGACTTAAAGAATTCTTTTAATTAACTAAATCCCATCAATTAAAGAAAATCTTGATATCAAAGAAATCTTCAACATCGGAGAAACTTAATATCTTACCTCCCTTAAAAGTCAACCTTGTCCTCTAGGTCGAAAATTAGGAAAGTTCATCTTCAGCTTGTAAATATACTCATGCATGGCCTCTTCAGAAGTGGAATCAGATTGCTTGTGCTCCTAACAATGCTAAAATGAATTAACTTATATGGTGATGTTATTTTTTGATAGTTTATTGGTAGATAATATAATTTTTTATTAGACTTGCTTGAAGAAACTGATTTGCTGATATTCATGGTAAGTATAATAGGCTTGAATGAAGAGGACATTCTAATCAACTACTAATTTTGATGGTTGGTGCTAGCCCAACTATTTTCAATTACATTTCCATTACTAATTTCATTTGAGTTATCCTTGGCTATATTCATAGGGATGGCTGGTTAATAAGTAGAATATTTTTCTTTGAACCCATTACCCTTTAATCAATGGTTAAGTACATAACAACTCTTCCTTTAGCCTTCATCTTTTCAATGGCATGGCCACTAACGTTCTTTATGAGTAGATTTGCATATCCTTTAAGTGTATACTTTTATTCATGATCTTTAAAACTACATAATAAGCTGAAAATTTTTCATAAACTCAGTGTCAGGATGCAGAGCAAAAAATGTCAAGAACCACATCACACTCTAGGAAAGGTAGTATATAAAAATCATGTGTAAAGTTGAACCTTGCATAGAGATAGAAAGATTGTCATATGAACCTTGAATTTATATGCGCTCACAATTTACCACCATGACATTTAGAGACTTGTCTTTTAATTATCAAAAATTGAAGTACTTAACCAATTTTGGATAAATAGAATTATAGGTGCTACTAAAGCCGATAAAACTAGTAATTGGTGGCTTTTTTAATTATGCTTTCACTCTCATTATTTAAGAAGATAAAATATTGATAAGAGGATGCATGAAAACTTTTATCAACAAATCATTCATCTACTCTTCCTTGTCTTCTTTATCTTTCAATGCCAATTTTGAGTTCATCATCAAATCAATCAGCATCAATAAAAAAATAATTTAGCTTTACAATGATGACTTACGCCAAGTTTTTCATTATAATTATAGCACAAATCATTTTTTCTTTTAGCTTTTATATTTGTTGGCTTCAATCATTTGATTGGATTAGGAAAAGAAGTAGGATTGCTGTTGAAAATTGGAGTGGTTGCTGCAGGGTAACTTACCTTTGGCTTACGTAGAATAGGTAGTTGCTTTTTCTTAAGTCTAGCAAACCTAATAATTTTTGTTAATGGTTGGTTGAAACATAAAAATATGATGATTGATTTTTTCTTTAAATCTACTTATAAAGTAGCTTGCATAAAATTTCTCCATTGATCCTATGGTATTATTATTACGTTATTAAAATCAACATTAATACTCATGCACTATAGAGGCCTAGCACCACTTGATGAATTCTCTAGTAAAATTTTTATAAATACTTGAATGAAAAAAAAAGCAGAGACATTTCACAAAATTCTTTCATACCATCCATTATGCATAGGTCTTTCTTCATTCGCTGATATGCTTTTATTTTTGGGAAGAGAAATCAAGGTAGAAGAAGGGTTTTCTCTCAAGAAGAAAAATTGATCTATTACGTTTCATTAAGCACATCACCATATAAATATTGTTTCTTGTTTCTACGGATAAGCATAATCCTCTTATGATCTTATCCATCTAAGGCTATCACACCAAAAGATAAAAAGATAGGCCCATTATTTAAAAGCCCAATTCAGACTAAATAAAATAAAATAAAATATTAAAAACTAATAATCATTATATTTTAACATCTGCATCATTTTTTTTTATAAGGTTGAACCTGTTGACCTGTTATGCTTGATATATCAAACCGTTGAAATCATCTCCATCAAAAGGGAAGAATTTAAATTTTAAGCGTACGTTTGGAGTCACGTGATTGAAGGGGATCAGCTACAAAGACCAGTTTGACTTGCACTTTAGCCTTGTCCCCTGCCCCTCTTTCTTTAAACGCAAAGTTAAAAAAGGCGTTAACACTGCTTCGGCGTCCCAGGTTTTCACAACTTGCCGACCATTTCGTCTTCGACGTTCGTTTGATGAACGGGCTCAAGAGATGACAAAGAAGACGCACTAGTTTTAACCAAAAACTAAATCACCTTGTATTCCAAGGGGCCATGGAACTCGACCTCCTGCTGCGAGTTCCTAGCAATTCCTTTCAAGAAAGCCCACCAAACGGTATAGCAAGTTGAATTCAAAGTTCCTTCTGCTTACCGCGCTATTTAGTTTGAACGTGGAATGAACACCCCTCGGGTCTTTCTAATATTTTCTCTCCTCCCAAAACACACGTAAAGAAAATCATACATATATATATAGTCCCCTTTGCCTCTCTTCCTTCCATTAACAAACCAAATAAGATCAGTACGTAGTTACCACATCCTAGTTACAAAGTAGAAAGGAAGGGGAAAAAAAAGAGAGGAGCTCAGCTTCATATTCATGGCTTCCATCAAGAGAGACCTCTTGGTTCTGATGACCATTCTCTCCATCTTCTGCCTCCTGTGTTCCCAGCCAGCCACAGCAGCAAGGCTTCTCGTGGTGGAGCAGCAGCTGGCAAGAGTCGGTTTCACGTTCCGATCCCTGCAAGGCCCGACACCAGGTCACCGTTCTAATTGCACCAGTGGACCAAGCAAGGGTAGTGGAATCTGCCCCCCACCGCCTGGAAATCGCAACTGAATCAAATTAAACTAGAATACTTAGTTGTGGCCTCGAGTTCATAAGATTCCTGGTCTCGAACGACATACTTGGATGTGATAGAAGTTCCTGCTTTTGTTCTTGTTTCTCTCTCTCTCTTTTTTTTTTTTTTTCGTTTTTCTTCTTTGTTTCTAATCTCAAACTTTAATAAAATTCTATAGGCACCTCGGTGTCTGTTGTTGCCTCAAAGAAAAGAAGTGAGAAGAGAGAGAAGGAATGAAGTTTTAGCTCTAAATATTGTATGCTTCAAACAAATCTATAATTATTCGCATGGCGAGAAGCCTTACAATGTGCATTCCATCTTGTGTGTTTCTTCATGTTCTTCTATGGCTTGAGGTCTGAGCCTCTGAGGGTGGGCATTTATAGCTAGGCCTCTGTATGCAATGGCTTCTTGAACTATAATTAAACTTTAATATGGACAAATCTCTACAACAAGATAGGATATTGTACTCTTGTTAGACTTTTGCCTGGTTCATGGGAGGTTGCTTTTCTTTAATATGCGGTCCACTCTAACCATTGAATTCTCCGGTTGAACTACCAATGAGAAATGTCATAATTATCTAGGTCCTAAGAAGCACCATAACCTCCATAAGTTTTGCACAAACGTTTAAGCTTGTATCTCTAACGGCACATCACGGGTACGAATAGCTGCACTTTTGTCTAATTATAGTTTGATAGCAAGCAACGTAAGGAATTTCTGCTTGATATATAAAATCAGTAAGTTGGAACTGCTGCCATCATATAATTATTGTTATAGAAATGTAAAGGATCCCTAGAGAAAGGTAGGAGTCCAGATGAACACCAAATGATAATTAATACTAATGCAAAAATTATGTCTAGAGCTCTTTACAGGGAGTTAGTGACAGCGTTTCAATTGGATGAGAGCCGTTTCTTTTGCGATAATGTAGGATACTGATTTCTTTGCGCCCATCCATCATCCGATCATCCATCTGACAGGTCTCAAAGCACTCCAAATTCAGTCAATCATCAGCTGCATAGATTTTAAAGTCATATGGGAAATGATATAAAAGTACTGAGGGCATGAAGGAATGAGGTATCCTATACCTTCTAACGCAAAGTATACAACTCGGTCCTGTTCCAATGATAAGCATAACATGAGCATGCTTTTTAATTATTTTGCTCACCTAAATTCCTGCTTGGCGTTGAAGGATCATGTTCACCATTAATTTGAGATACATATGCACCTAGTATGATTGAAAAATAGACGACAAAACTTGTATTCCATCCAAACTTTGTTCCAGAAAAGCTCCATATCTAAATTTTTAGTTAAGATGTTAATCAAGTACATGTCTCGAGAGTTGTCAACCACACCAGCTGGTTGAGTTGGTTTGGCACCATCCTTGAATAAATGAAAGGCGATGTTTCATTCTAAATTACGCATTTTCTGAGAGTTTTCAACTATATATGAACGATGGAAGTGGTACGAACATGACTTGTACTGGATGCATAAACTTCTAAAAAAGAGAACGGTAACCCTAAGATCTCTTATTTCAATATCTTTATAGAAGGAAAAAAAAAAAAGAAATCCTCTTTGCTTCCAAAAAGAATTGAAAAATATATAAACTTGTTTGCGCTAGCTAGAGGTTTTTCTGAGATCTTGAACCCCTTGAGGTTTTCAAATTTGGGAGAACTGGCTCCAAAATGAACTCTTAAGCTTCGCCTATTTCTGTTTCTTTTTTCGAGTTTCTTCGCTGTTTTGATAGGATAACAAAATAACGAGAGGAACGCAAACGATCCAAGAGGAACGCAAACGAGACGAAGCGTTCTCCTTTAGGAATTGGTCGGTGCCACGCTGTGGAATCACCGGGAGGCACTGATACGCATCTAGCTCGCTGTATCAAAGAAATAAACTAATAAGAACTAGAATGACACCTCTAAATAACAACTTTCAAGGGTTAATCCTTCGAAGAAAATAGTATTAATTTATTATTCCATGATGCAAAAGCTATATGGTACATTAGGATTAGGATTGTAGCTTAAAAAAATTTCTCAATTAATCCAGTAGTTTGATTAGCAAGTTGTTCAAATCGGCAACGATACTTATGTACCACAGAGGCCTAGCACAACTTAGTGAGTAATCTACTAAAATCTCATAATTATTGGGACAAAACGAATACAAAGCTCTTCAACAAAATTCTTTCATATCATCATACCTGGACTTTACTCCATCTATTGATGCTACTGTAATATCTTTTTTTAAAGGTAAAAAGAGGATAAAGAGGATATGGTAACCTTTTGTCTTTTTGGAAAAGGGTTTAAACTTATAGAATTGTTCTGCTTAAAAGAAATCATCTCGATCAGAAACGAAAATTTTAAATTTTGAGCATAGGTCTGGAGTGACGTGATTGAAGGAGATCACCTACAAAGACCTGGTTGCCTTGTACTTTAGTCTGGTCCTCCTTTGTTCCTCTTTCCTGGAATGCAAAGTAGAACGACGTTGAATAATACTTGGGCGTCTCAGGTATTCACAAGTTTCCAACCATTCGTCTTCCACGTTCGTTTGACGAACAGTCTCAGGAGATAACAAAGAAGACGCGCGCGTTTGTTTTTACCAAAAACCAAAGCACCCATGTATTCCAAGGTCCCATGAACCTCGACCTGCTACCAATTCCTAGTAATTCCTTTCAAGAAAGTCTACCAAATGGTATAACAAACTGAATTCAAAGTTCCTCTGGCTTGGGGCGCTATTTAGTTTGAACTCCTTGCCCCTCAAGTCTTTCTTATATTTTCTCTCCCTGAAAACACACTTAAAGAAATCATATATACATATAGTCCCCTTGCCTCTCTTCCTTTTTTTTTTTTTAACAAATCAAACTTGCACAGTCATAAAAAGATTGTCACATGTACCTTAAATTGGTATGGACTCACCATTTGCCACCAAAACTTGAAGAGCCTTATCTTTTAATTATCAAAAGTGAAATGCTTAACCTGTTGCAGCCAAATCACGTACGATGAGCGTCGAGTAGGCTAGGATTGCTGCGTGCATAGAGAAGTCGCCGTCTTCCTTCTAGAGCCTGCAAAAAGTCCCGGACCGGTGGTTCCGGTGGGGACCCTCCGACGCCCAAGTCAGTGAGTCGTCCAACAGGGATATGATTTCTGTGTAGAATTCTTAAAGAGAGTCAGAGAGCGAGGGTCCCCACCGGAACCACCGGTCCGGAACTTTTTGCAGGCTCTAGAAGGAAGACGGCGACTTCCCTACGCACGCAGCAATCCTAGCCTACCTGACGCTCATCGTACGTGATTTGGCTGCAACAGATTGGCGCGCCAGGTAGGGGGCAAGACCGGGTCGGAAATTCTCCCTGGAACCCCTCCAATTTTGCAAAGGAAGCGATGGTGACTACGCGAGCACAAGAGGCTTCCTCCAGTCAGGCAGCCGGGCGCATCCCACGAGCTGAGCATTCGGAGGCCAATCTCCATGCTCCGCCCCTTGCACCGACAAGCCAACCCAACCGGCTTGATGTTCTAGCCCACCAGGTCCAGGATCTGACGACGATGGTCCGGAGGCTGCAAGAGCATTATTTAGCTGTTGTAACTCAACCCCTGTGCTGGACGAAGGGGTGCGAGGAGCAGTCCAGTCTCACCAAGGAGGGACCCCGCCTGAGGTCTCCCACCGCTCACCCCCCAAACCTCATCACCAAGGGACCTCGAAGCGACGACGGTCTCCCTCCCGCCGCTCCGGTCGTTCCCGCCACCGACTGGAGGAAAAAGAGTCCAAGCGGGCACGTTCTTTGCGCCGGCGGTCTTCTTCAGCTCCTTCTTTCGATTCATCCCGAGGTGACACTCCCCGGAAAACCACTCGTCGGGCTGAGCAAAGGCTTAACGAGTATCATCGACGGTTGGACGAGCTCAGCCGCCGGCTCGCCGATCCTTACGCGGCGGAGTACGAGCATCGCCCCCCGCTTTCTTGCCATATTATGGAGGAACCAGTCCCACCCCGGTTCCGTCTCCCTCAATTGGATCCATATGATGGAACGACGGACCCCTTGGACCATCTAAAAAGCTACAAGGTTCTCATGCAAGTCCAGGGAGCGACGGACTCCCTTTTATGCGTCGCCTTCTCGGCCATGCTCCGCAAGGCGGCACGCGCGTGGTACTCCCGTCTGCCCCCACGCAGCATCAACTCGTTTCGGCAACTTGAGCGATCTTTCCTGGCTCATTTTGATGCCTATCGAAAGATCCCATGAGTCGCAGATAGCCTCTTTGCTGTCCAGCAGAAGAGTGGCGAGGCCTTAAAGGATTTTGTTGCTCAATTTAAGGAAGCAGCGTTGGAGGTGTACAACCTGGAAGACTCTGTAGCCACCTTGGCCCTGAAGCGGGGACTTCGCCCATCCAGATTTGCTTACTCCCTGGATAAGAAGCCTCCGCATTCTTATGCCAAGCTTCTGAGCCGGGCACAGAAGTACATCCACGCTGACGAAGCGGATTCTTCCAGGAGAGAAGTTGACAAGAACCCCGGTAATAAACCGCCGCCTACTGATCACGCCGGTGCACGACCTCGAAAGCCCGAGCCTCCACGACGCTCGGATCGCCGACCACAGGCACTGGTTCCTAAAGAGCAGTTCACTCCCCTCATGGCTCCCATCTCTCACATCCTACTGGAGATCGAGGAGGAACCTTATTTCAAGCGTCCGGCTCCCTTGAAGTCCGGGCCCCCCGCAACAAGGAGTTTTACTGCCGGTATCACCGAGACTACGGTCACGACACCGAGGACTGCTGCCACCTAAAAAAGGCCATCGAGGAGCTGGTTCAGCAAGGTCACCTGGACAAATTTGTTCGACGGGGAAATCTCCCCGCATCGGGTCCCCCGGTGCCTCCGAGTCACCTGGCTGGCATGGATAATACCCCAACTGAAAAGACCATAGCTATGATCTCCTGGGGAGCGGATGGTGGTTCGAAGAGGCCACGAGAGGGAATATACTCTGTAATACCTTTCTTCGAAAGGATTTATATGGGGTAGTTAATAAACATGACGACAGCGTCGTGGTGTCCATGACTATAGCCAAACACCCTGTAAAAAGAATTTTAATTGATAGTGAGAGCTCTGTGGATGTCTTGAGTTATGAGGCTTTTGTTCGGATGAACTTATCAAGGTCTTTACTCGACCCGTTGCCACACCGCTAATGGGCTTCACGGGAGACTCGGTGAGCGTCGAAGGCGAAATTGCTCTCCCGGTCACGGCTGGAACTCCCCCATGTCAGAGCACCGTGGTCATAAACTTCTTGGTGGTCCGGGTCCCGCTGGCTTATAACGCCATCTTGGAAAGACCGGGGTTGAATCTGCTGGATGCCGTGATTTCCACTAAGAGATTATTGGTAAGGTTCCCCACCAATGAAGGGATCGGAGAAATGAAGGGGGAGCAAAGCCCACTCCCGCCTTGCTACCATCTGTCTCCCAGCCCGCTGAACGCGGAGTCAGTGACAGCCTCTGAGTCACTCGATCTAGCGAGTTGGGAAGAAGAGGAGAGCCGGCAGAGCACCTTCTAACCCTCCCCTTGGGTGATGACCCGACAAGGACTGTTCAGCTGGGGGCATCGCTCCCAGAGGAAGTACGCCATCAACTTTTTACTTTTCTGCAGGCCAACACTGACGTTTTTGCATGGTCATCCTCAGACATGCCGGGCATCCCTGAAGAAGTAATCACCCATCAACTTAACCTCAAGCCAGGTTGTCGGCCGGTCCGACAGAAAAAGAGAAACTTTGCTCTGGACAGACAGAAAGCTATCGACGAGGAGATCTGCAAGTTAATGGCTGCGGGCCATATTCGGGAGGTCCACTACCCCGAATGGTTGGCTAATGTGGTTCTGGTCGCAAGGCCAATGGAAGCTGGAGAATGTGCGTAGATTTCATCGACCTCAACAAGGCATGCCCCAAAGACAGCTTCCCCCTGCCTCGAATCGATCAACTGGTGGACGCTACATCCGGCCATGAGGTCCTTAGCTTCATGGATGTTTTCTCTGGATACAACCAGATCCGGATGAACCCGGCGGATGAAGAAGCTACCTCCTTCATAACTGAAAAGGGGCTGTATTGCTACAAGGTAATGCCTTTCGGGTTAAAGAATGCGGGAGCTACTTACCAGAGGCTGATGAACAAAGTCTTTGAAGCTCAGATAGGGCATAACATGGAAGTGTACGTGGATGACATGCTGACAAAAAGCATTCATGCCGGGGACTACATTGCGGACCTAGCAGAAACTTTTGACAGCCTTCGTCGGTACCAGATGAAGCTGAACCCTCGCAAGTGTGCATTTGGGGTGACCGCTGGAAAGTTTTTGGGTTTCATGGTGACCCGGAGGGGGATCGAAGCAAACCCAGACAAAGTCCAAGCCATCTTGGACATGAGGCCTCCTGCCAATAAGAAGGAAGTACAGCGCTTGACAGGAAGAGTAGCCACCCTAAGCCGCTTCCTATCCAAGTCCGCTGAAAGGTGTTTGCCTTTTTCAAGGCGCTTCGCAGAATCAACGAGTTCGAATGGACGAAAGAATGCCAGGAGGCGTTCGATGGGTTAAAGGAATTCTTATCTACCCCGCCACTGCTAGCCAAGCCGACGGGTGGAGAAGAACTCCTTCTATACCTTGCGGCCTCTCCTGAGGCTGTTAGCTCTGTGCTAGTCCGTGTGGACACTAATGGCACACAAAGGCCGGTATATTATACGAGTAAGGTGCTTCATGATGCAGAGACCCGATATTCAAACATGGAAAAAATCATCTTCGCATTGGTCGTGTCTGCCCAGCAACTGCGGCCGTATTTTCAAGCCCACCCGATCGTGGTGATCACAGACCAGCCTCTGAAGGCAGTTCTGGCTCATCCGGATACTTCCAGCTGGCTGGCAAGGTGGGCCCTCAAGCTGGGGGAGTTCGATCTATCTTTCCGCCCTCGATCGGCCATGAAGTCTCAAGTCCTAGCAGATTTTTTGGTTGAATGTACTTGGGGGATCGAGCCACCTAAAGAACCTCCTACGGACACTCAGCCCCTCGGAACAGTGACGATGAGTGGGTTCTCCATGTGGATGGGGCATCTAACTCTCAAGGGAGCGGAGCAGGCCTCATCTTGGCCAACTCGGATGGGGTTGTGACCGAATGTGCACTTCGCTTCCTCTTTCCAGCCACTAACAATCAGGCGAAATATGAAGCTTTGCTATCCGGCGTAAGGCTGGCTCGAGAGCTTGGGGTGAAATGCCTTAGGGCATTCACCGACTCCCAACTAGTTGCCGGCCAAATTACAAAGGAATACGAGGCAAGGGATCCCATCATGGCCCGCTACTTGGAAATAGTGCACTCGCTAATTTCCCCCTTCACACATTTCAGCGTCAGCTACATTCCTCGACAGGAGAATGGTAGAGCCAACGCCTTGTCCCATCTTGCCGCCTCAGCTAATGGGATGTTGGGAAAGGCTTATGTGGAGCACTTAGAAGCCCTGAGTATTGAAGTACCAAGAGAAACTGCACCAGTGGAGCAGGAGCCCTCCGGATGGATGCCTATGTCCGGTACTTTACTGAGGGCACCCTTCCAGAAGACCCTGCCGAAGCTAGAAAACTGAAAAGATGGGTCCCAAAGTTTTTCATTATGGAGGAAAAGCTCTATCGAAGGTCGTTCTCATACCCTGTTCTCAGGTGTGTCGGTCCCACCGACGCCAGTTATATACTGCGGGAGATACACGAAGGGATATGCGAAAACCACCTGGGGGGCAGGGCTCTTGCATATAAAGCCTTACGTCAGGGGTATTATTGGCTGACAATGAAGGAGGATGCCTCCGAACTCGTTAAGAGATGTGACAGCTGCCAGCGGCATGCCAACATTCAACATCAATCGGCGTCTCAACTGACCCCTCTAGCTGCACCATGGCCCTTCGCACAGTGGGGCATGGACATTCTGGGACCGTTCCCTCCTGCCTCCGGACAACGCAAGTTCCTAGTGGTGGCAGTCGACCATTTTACTAAGTGGATCGAGGTGGAAGCTCTTGCTAAGATCACGGAAGCCAAAGTAAGGAATTTCTTCTAGAAATCCGTAGTATGCCGGTTCGGGCTACCGCACACCCTCGTTACAGACAACGGCCGACAGTTTGATAATGCGGCCTTC
The DNA here is from genome assembly GCA_900491605.1 of Calamus simplicifolius. Taxonomy (NCBI): domain Eukaryota; kingdom Viridiplantae; phylum Streptophyta; class Magnoliopsida; order Arecales; family Arecaceae; genus Calamus; species Calamus simplicifolius. The sequence continues at coordinate 658,866 of UESW01004169.1, read as the reverse complement.
CGGGAATTCTGTGATGGCCTGGGCATCCATCATTGATTCACCTCAGTAGGGCATCCCCAAACCAATGGCGCTGCAGAAGTAACCAATCGCATCATCCTCCAAGGACTCAGGGCTCGGCTAGATAGCTGCAAAGGGCATTGGGTGGAAGAACTTTCCAGTGTGCTGTGGGCCTACCACACGACGCTGCGAGCACCTACTGGGGAAACCCCTTTCAGCTTGGTCTTTGGGACCGAGGCGGTCATCCCCGTGGAAATAGGAGCTCCTAGTCCCCTAACGGAATTATACCACGAAGAAAGCAACTCAAACCAGCTAAGGGCTGATCTGGATTTGGTGGAAGAATTGCGAGATCAGGCGCAACTTCGCATGGCAGCATTCCGTCAGCGAGTGGCCAAGCACTACAACTCTCGGGTGCGACCCAAGACATTCCGGCCGGGAGACCTTGTCCTACAAAGAGCGAAGTATCAAAGCCGACAGAGGGGGGCAAGCTGGCACCAAAATGGGAAGGACCATACCGTGTTAAGGAAGTACTCCACCATGGGGCATACAAAGTCGAAGAGCTAGACGGGAAACCACTCCCTCGCACTTGGAATGCCGACAACTTACGCCGGTACTATCAATAGAACTCTATTGTCGTTAATTTGAATTGGTTTAATACATGAATAATCAACATGGTCTTGTTCTTAAATGAGTATGCTTAACACCAAAGACCAACTTCGCGTTGGCACTAAGACCGGCGTCCAGCGTCGGCACACTAAAGACCAACTCCGCATTGGCACTAAGACCGGCGCCCAGCGTCGGTACACTAAAGACCAACTCCGCGTTGGCACTAAGACCGCGCCGAGCGTCAGCACCAAAGACTAACTCCGCGTTGGCATCGAAGACCGGCATCCAGCGTCGGAACCAAAGACCAACTCCGCGTTGGCACTAAGACCGGCGCCCAGCGTCGGCACACTAAAGACCAACTCCACGTTGGCACTAAGACCGGCGCCCAGCGTTGGCACACTAAAGACCAACTCCGCGTTGGCACTAAGACCGGCGTCCAGCGTCGGCACCAAAGACCAACTCCGCATTGGCACCGAAGACCGGCGTCCAGCATCGAAACCAAAGACCAACTCCGCGTTGGCACTAAGACCGGCGCCCAGCGTCGGCACACTAAAGACCAACTCCGCGTTGGCACTAAGACTGGCGCCCAGCGTCGGCACACTAAAGACCAACTCCGCGTTGGCACTAAGACCGGCGCCCAGCGTCGGCACAAAGACCAACCCCGCATTGGCACTAAGACCGGCGCCTAGTGTTGGCACACTAAAGACCAACTCCGTGTTGGCACTAAGACCGGCGCCCAGCGTCGGCACAAAGACCAACCCGCGTTGGCTTAAGACCGGCGCCCAGTATCGGCACCAAAGACCAACTCCGCGTTGGCACCGAAGACCGGCGTCCAGCATCGGCACCAAAGACCAACTCCGCGTTGGCACTAAGACCGGCGCCCAGCATCGGCACAAAGACCAACCCCACGTTGGCACTAAGACCGGCGCCCAGCGTCGGCACAAAGACCAACCCCGCGTTGGCACTAAGACTGGCGCCTAGCGTCAGCACACTAAAGACCAACTCTGTGTTGGCACTAAGACCGGAGTCTAGCGTCGGCATACTAAAGACCAGCTCCCAACGTTGGCCTTCAGTATCTCCCACACACATAATGACTAGTCTCATGCAACCGATCCCGTGATCTAAGGCCTACTGCCAAGCACCTCGCTCACGAAAATCACGGGCAAGTGTTAGCCTGATCGGCAGTTACCGCTATAAGAGGCCCTTATCCAGCAACAGTCCAACGACTTGCCGTTCGGTGAGACATCACAACGGGACAGATTCGACGGTTCCAATAGAACAAGGTAAACGGGATCCCCGATAGGTATAAAAGGAGGACCCGAACTCCATGCAAGGGAACCCTCACTCTCCGACTCTCTTTAAGAATTCGACACAGAAATCATATCCCTATTGGACGACTCACTGACTTGGGCATCAGAGGGTCCCCACCGGAACCACCGGTCCAGGACTTTTTGCAGGCTCTAGAAGGAAGACGGCGACTCCTCTACGCACGCAGTAATTGATCCTAGCCTACCCGACGCTCATCGTACGTGATTTGGCTGCAACAGCTTAACCAATTTTGGATGAATAAAATTATGGGTGCTACTAGAGGCAATAAACATAGTAATTGATGGCTTTCAAATTATACTTTCACTCTCGTTATTTAAGGAGATAAAATATTAGTAACAGGATGTATGAAAATTTGTGACACTAGATCATTTAACTACTCCTTGTCTTCATAACCTTCCTATTCTAATTCAGGTTTATCAACAAATCAATCTTCATCAATAAAAAATAATTTAGTTTTGCAATGATGGCTAGCTTGAACAAATTTTTCATTACTGTTGCCGCCGGGATCCGTCCTCCGACTCAGGCGCAGTCGATCTCCAGGAAGAGGGGGGCGGACCTGCAAAAGAAGTCACACGCGGGGGGACACTGGGGGTGGTCCTCCGCAGAAGACCATCCGACGCTCAAGTCAGTGGAGAAGAAATCGGCGATCAACCAGACAGTGGGGAGGTGGATCTCTCCAGGAGGCCTCTCCGGGGGTGGCCAATCGGAAGCTCCAGAGGGCAGAAGCGCCGATGAGCTGCTGGAGAGAGCAGTGAGGTGCGCGTGTAAGAGGCGCGTGCCTGTGCCCAAGGAGAGAGTGTGTACCTGAGGAAATCTGCGAGTATGGTATTTATAGACTGTCACCTGGGTCTTGAGCGTCTTCTGGAAGGTTCGGAGGTTGTTACGATATGGAGGCGGGCAGAATTAGGCCATTGTGGGGCCGTTAGAATCCATATCCTGTTTGTTTAGGTATCGACGGCTGGGAGAGCTCCTTGATGTCTCGAGATCTAGTTGAGTAGGTCTGGGGCGGTTATGATAGGTTTTAGGCCACGTCCCGACATGATTCCTTTTCTAGGATGCCGTTCTGGTAGGCCCGGGCTCTCCCGCGTCAGGTTTCACGGAGGTAGATGTTAGGTTGTGGATCGCTCGAAGAAGCCGAGCTACGGAAGCCCGGAAGGGCCGGGCTATGGAAGCCCGGAGGGGCCGAGCTACGGAAGCCCGGAGGGGCCGAGGTACGGAAGCCCGGAGGGGCCGAGCTACGGAAGCCCGGAGGGCCGAGCTACGGAAGCCCGAAAGGGCCGAGCTACGGAAGCCCGGAGGAGACGAAGGGAGGAGGTTAGCCTTAACCACGTCGCACGGATATTAATGTAATGACGATTTTACCCTCAATAATTACAATTATATCATAAATCATTTTCTTTCTGGCTTTTATATCTACTGGCATCAATAGTTTGATTAGAGTGTGCGGTTACTATTGAAAAGTGGAGTGGCTGTAATAGGATCTTATCTTTGGCTTGCATAAAGCAAGTGGTTGCTTTTTTTTTAGTGTAATTAACCTAATAACTTTAGTAAGTGGTTGTTTGAAAATATGAATATTATATGCTTTATATCTTTTTTAAGTCTGCTCAAAAAGTAGTTTATCAAAAAATTTCAATTAATTCTATAGTATGATTAGTAAGTGTAAATTTATGTTGATGCTCAAGTATGTTAGAGGTTTAGCATAGTTTAATGATTTTTTTAAATAAAATTCTGATAAATGTTTGAGCCAAAATGAATGCATTGTCTGCGCAAAGCTCTCGTTCTCATAGGTAAAAGAAATGGTTAGTTAAAGAACTATTCTGCTTAACATATCCAACCTTTAAGGTCATTTCCATCAAAAACAAAACATTTAAGTTTTGAGCAAAGGTTTCGAACCACGTGATTGAAGGAGACAAGCTTCAAAGACCAGTTTGACTTGTACTTTAGTCTTGTCCTCTGTCCTTTCTTTAAATGCAAAGTAAAAAAGACGTTAAATAATACTTAGGCGTCCTCATAACTTGCCGACCATTTTGTTTTCTGTTGGGGTTTAGTTCTTGATGAACAGTAATGGGATTAACCATATTATCAATAATCAGATTGGTGTAGCGATAAAGCGTTTCCTCTTAAATCCCTTGGTCTTTGGTTCAAAACTCCACAAAACTTATTAGTGGCATAGAAAATTGCCGCTATTAATTGCATAGAAAGTTTCTATTTTAAATTAAGTCATATGTATTTATTCTGGCAGACAAAGAGTCATTTTATAAGTATAAAAGGACATGTATCCTTTCTCAATTCAGGATGAATGAAAAAAAAGAGAAATAAGAAATATAATAGCAATTATCTTCTCCTCTTCCATCAGCCAAAGACAACTATGACAACTGATGTATCCAAATGAAGGCTTTGCTTGGATCCCTTGATATTTGGATCTTGTAGAAGATGGCTACAAGGAGCAGATGAAGCAATGCTCACAGCAAGAGAAAGAAAAAAATAAGAAGTTAAAAAGGAAAGACAAGAAGGCTCACTTCACACTATACCAAAGTATAGATGAAAGCACATTCGAAATTATCGTCAATGCTTCAACATCAAAGGAGACATGGGACTTATTGCATAAGGCACATAAAGGAGCAAAAAAGGTAAAAAAGATTATCATTTCATAAAGCTCTCCATACTACTTGTTGCCGCTGAAATCCGTCCTCCGACTCGAGCGCGGTCGATCTCCGGGAAGAAGGGGGTGCGGCGGACCTGCAAAAGAAGCCCACACGCGGAGGGACGCTGGGGGTGGTCCTCCGCGGAAGACCCTCCGACGCTCAAGTCAGTGGGGAAGGGATCGGCGATCAACCAGATAATGAGGAGGTGGATCTCTCCGGGAGACCTCTCCGGGGCGGCCAATCGGAGGCTCCAAAGGGCAGGAGAGTGAGAGTGGAGGTGTGCGTACAGAGTCGCGTACCTGAGGAATCTGCCAATCTGATATTTATAGACTGTCACCTGGGGACTTGAGCATCTTCTGGAAGGTTCTGAGGTTGTTACGATACGGGGGTAGACAGAATCAGGCCGTTGTGGGGCCGTTAGAATCCACGCCTTGTCTGTTAAGGGATCGACGGCTGGGAGAGCTCCTTGATGTCTTGGGATCTGGGTGAGTAGACCTGGGGCGGTTACCATAGGTCTTAGGCCACGTCTCAATATGATTCCTTGCCTAAGGAGCTGCTCGGGTAAGCTTAAGCTCTCCCGCGTCAGGTTCCGCGGAGGTAGACGTCAGGGCGTGGATCGCTGGGTAGAAGCGAGCTACGGAAGCCCGGAGGAGGCCGAGCTACGGAAGCCCGGAGGAGGCCGAGCTAGGGAAGCCTGGGAGAGGCCGAGCTAGAAGCCCGGAAGAGGCCGAGCTACGGAAGCCCGGAGAGGCCGAGCTACGGAAGCCCGGAGGAGGCCGAGCTACGGAAGCCCGGAGGAGGCCGAGCTAGGAAGCCCGGGAGAGGCCGAGCTAGCCCGGAGGAGGCCGAGCTAGGAGGCCGAGCTACGGAAGCCCGGAGGCCGAGCTAGGGAAGGAAAGCTGGCCGAGCTACGGAAGCCCGGAGGAGGCCGAGCTAGGAAGCCGAAGGGGCCGAGCTACGGAAGCCCGGAGGAGGCCGAGCTAGGGAAGCCCGGGAGAGGCCGAGCTACGGAAGCCCGGGAGGAGGTCAGCCTTAGCCGCCTCGCACGGATATCAATGCAATGACGATTTTACCCCCCAACACATGCCCTCCACTCCCTAGTTCGAAGCGTAGGTTCGGGCGTAGGGAGTATAAGCTCAAGTGGCGCGCCCTGGATGGGACGTCTTGGCCTAGACAGTTCATGCAATGATGCCCTAATTAATGCGACAGGGCCATCGTACCTTCGGAGGTAAGGTTCCTCCACTAGCGACGGTTGAGATTGCGCCGTGCCGTGAATCCCGATCGATATGGGGGTTTGTCGAGGCGATTCCGGACGCCTCGAATGAGACGTCCCGCCTCCCAGGGCGGTTCCTTGGCGGAGAAGCGAAGTGACGGCCGCCCTATATATACATGCTTATGCACATGTGCGCATGTTCGCGGCGTCTTCTTGTTTTCAGAAGAGTTTGGTCTCTCATCCTCTCCAGCGTTCATCGTTTTCGCCCAGGACCTCAACGAGATGGCGATGAGCCCTGACGACGTGGCCTCAGAATCGTTGCTGAGGATTTGGGGAGGATTCACCAGAGGTATGGTCTGCCCCTGGATGTAGTTCTGCGGGTGCCGGAACCCGAAGATAGGGTTACTCGGGGATTAGAGTCCGGAGTCTTTGTCTATGAGGATAGTTTTAAGGCGGGTCTTCGTTTTCCTCTCCATCCCTTGGTGAAGGAGATCATGACCCTACAACATCTGTCCGTCGATGGTGGCTCCAAACAGTTGGCGGAATATCGTCGGATTCATTTCGATGTGCCACCAGATTCAATCGTTGCAACTCTCCCCCTTTTCCGCACCTGTTACCACTTGACTCCCGGGAGGAAATCGGAGTGGACCTCCATCGGGCCCCGGAGATCCTTTAATGTCATTGCGGATAAGCCTTCTTCCATTAAGGGGTGGAAGAGCCGGTTCGTGATTGCGGAGGGGAACATCGGTTCCGATTTCCCTCGACGATGGGGGGAAGTTGCGAGGGATGCGGAGACGCATCCGGCCTTATCGGCGCAGGAGGAGAGGGACCTGGATGTCCTTCGTAATGGACAGGTATTTTCGGCTAACGACCTGTTATCGGAGGGGGCCCTCTTCGCAGCCGGGCTCAGCCCTCTGGATCCGCAAGGTGAGTTCTTTTGCGCTGTGTATTTTTCTTGATTATGCGCTTGGGTTCTGAGTGTGTAAATTTCGGTTTGACAGCCACAAGGTTGGCATTGTCGAGCCTCTCCAAGAGGAAGAGGGGAAGCGCCCAGGGGAAGGTAGCGGTGCGGACAGCGGCCGGCCCGAGAAAAGGGCTCACACCTCGCCAAAAGCCCGCCGGACGTTGGAGCAGTTAGGACCGCCGGGGGCGAAGGAGGATCCGGGGAGAATGGCCACGGCCCTGGCGCCCTTGTTGGAGATATCGGACAGTTCGGATGAAGCTCCGCTGGCTCGTCCGACCGCGTCCCCTTGAAAGAGGAACCCGCGACGGGTCCATCGGAGGCGGCCGTAGCAGAGGGGCCCATTGTCCCCGCGGGATTACCACTGGCTCCAGCGGGAGAGGGGGAAGAGACAGCCGCAGCGGAGGAAGTTCAGGGGGAGCCCCCACTTGGTCTGTCCGCCGGGGAGTCTGGTAGCAGTGAGGTCGGGGCGCCCTCGATGGGTCAAGAGGCGGGTCAGACCGAGGCCTCGGGGGAGCCGCGGAGGAGACGCAGGTGGTGGCGACTGGAAAGGATGCATCGGTGGAGGGAGCACAACAAAGTGGGGTCCCACGATCGGGGCTCCCTCGAAGAAGATTTTGGGGAGGCTGGCGCTTGGGCTGGCCGAGCTATCTGAAGAGGCCCAAGCCAGGGCCTTGATGGAGGAGGCTGGGAGGTTGAAGGCTTCTCAGCTGGGGTTTCCAGGCCGGTCCCTCAGGCGGGGCCGGTCAACCCAGCAGCTCGGAGGCTAGCATTGATGAGGCGTTTTCCGCCATGATAAGGTCGGTCCTGCATCCGGGTGCGGATCCGACGGACAAGTTTGCCGACCTGGGATTGGTCGATGCTGCGTTCGGGCAGCAAGGGTGTAGCTGAGAGTATCCATCTCCTTCCTGCCATTGATAATACGACTTTGATGAGGATGACCCGGGACTATGCTTCGCGGGTGAGTCATTTTCCTATGTGGCAGATGTTTCCCGATGGACCCCATCGTGGGCGCTTATTCAATTTTTGTCTTTGCAGAGCGTTTTGCTTTCCCGGGCGATTTGCTGGCGCTTGAGTTTGGCGACGGGGGCCAGTGTCCAGGCCCGGAGGGAGAATGTCGAGCTCCAGTCGCGGCTGAAGGTGTCTGAGCAGTTCGAAGAGCTCATGGACAGATGGATAGGAACTCGAAGGCGGCAAGGGTGGCACATCAGGCTGCCGTGGACGAGGTGTCCAAGCAAAGCGCAGGGTGGAGGAGTTGGGACTCCTGGCGAGAACGACGACGTGTGCCTGGAGCTGGCCAAAATTAAATCGAAACATTCCGCGGAGGTGGCGGCGATGCGGCGGGAACACGGCGAGAGTCTGAGTCGGCGGGGGAGGGAGGCCGACGATGAAGAAGGCGCCTGGCGAGAATGCTCGAGGTGGAGGAGAAATTGAAACGGCGTGATGGTGAAATTGCCGATTTGAAGGAGAGCGCCAGGTGGCATCAAGGGATGATGACTCGAGTGAGTGACGAGTTGTCGCAAGCTCGTGGAGAGATTGAGGCCAGACAATCGAAGATTAGCACCCTGCAAGAGAGGGTCGAGCTGGTCGGCGCTGACAGGACAAGAGCCCGGAGTGAGGCCGAGGAGCTGGCCAAAAGGCTGGCCAGGCGAGAGGGGGAGGTATGCTCCCATTTTATCCTCTTTATTTTTTCACTGGCTCCTTGCGATGCCGATTGATTTTAGCTTTTTCCAGATGGCGAAGATGGGGTCGGAGATTCGGGCTCTCCAAGGTGTGCTCGCGTCCACTCGCAGCAGGAGCTCGGAACTCGACACGGGTCAGCGAGCTTGAGGAACAAAATGCCATTTTGAAGGCCCAAGTGATCGAGGCCGAGAAGCAGACTGCGGAGGCCAACACGCAGCTCGCCATTCTCAGGGGTAGGCAGGACGCTATTAGCGTTGACGCCTTCCGTCATGGGATGGAAGAGTGTAAGCAGAGGATTCTTAGTGAGCACCCGGAGTGGGACCTTTCTTTTCTGAGCGTTGAAGATTCCGAAGATGCGATGAGAAGAAGAAGGACGAAGATGAATGTGTCGATGTTTCTGACGGCGAACTGGCGCCGCCCCTAGTCCCAGCGAAGCTGCAGCTTCTGAGGGACGATCGCAAACTGCCGCCGAGGGGGCGAGAATATCGAGAAGGGTGAGCCTAGTCACGCCTCCGCAGGTGCAACTGAGGGCTCCTCAAAGGCTGGTGCGGCTCCTGGTTCGTAGGAGTTGTTATTGTACCTTGTTTGTTTGTCGTTCCTTAATAAAAGAACTTTCTGTTTTGACTTAAGTGCTGCCCTAGTTTGGTCTCATCGTCGTTCAGTTTCGCCTTGAGCGGTCTGTGGCTCGCTAGCGATCTTGGGTTATCTTTATCCCGAGACTAGGCAAACGTTAGCTCGGACCGATAGGCGAAATAGGCCGGCCATGGCCGACAGGCAGAATAGATCGGCTGGGACCGATGAAACAATATAGGTCGGCTGGGCCGAGGATGAATTAGATCGGCTGGGGCCGATGAATGAAATGAGTCGGAGGGCCGACGGACAAAAGCAGGTCGGCATGGGCCGACGGTCAGGCCGACGGACAAAGTAGGTCGGCTAGGGCCGACAGATAAATAGGTCGGCTAGGGCCGACGAAAAGTAGGTCGGCTAGGGCCGACGGATAAATAGGTCGGCTAGGGCCGACGGATAAAGTAGGTCGGCTAGGGCCAACAGGTCGGCTAGGGCCGACGGATAAAGTAGGTCGGCTAGGGCCTAGGTCGGCTAGGGCCGACGATAAAGTAGGTCGGCTAGGGCCGACTAGGTTGGCTCAGGTCGGCGTGATTCCTGCCATCCTGCCAGTGTCCTGCTGTCCCGCAGGCGATTCGGTTTTTACTTTACTAGAAAGTGATACGGCACAGTGGGGGGCATAAAGCTGCATCAGAGCTTTCCGGAAGGTGCTCTTTTCCCATGCAGGTCGCCTCGTTGTGACGCGCACGCAACCGTCCACTATTGGACAGTACTTTTCAAAGGACGATTTTCTGAGCCCGCCGGTTTTCGAAGCGTCAGCGGACGATTTCCTGCATTTAATGACTGTGATTCGGGATCAGGAGGGGATCTTCGTACACGTCCTGGTTCAGGCGGTGGGTTTGGCGCGCAGTGGGGCGCCAATCTTGGGAGACCACGTGGAAGTACTACTTGGAAATTTGAATCTCGGGACGCGCAGCCTGGGTGGCTTTTCCGGTCCTTTCTGCCTATAAAAAGGGAAAAAGGGGGTCTCATCTGGTTATCCCCAAAGTTTCTTTCTCGCCAGAGCTTTTACCATGCTCATTTCTCTGTTGCTACGAGTGGGAAGGATCGACTTTTCTTTCATGGGCTCCTTGCCGCCGGATAGCTGGGGCGACCGGGGAGCAGCTAAGGATGGCTCGCCCTTAGGGGACGAGTCTCGGAGATCATATGGAGAGCGCACATGGGGGGCAGAGATCATACGGAGAGCGCACATATGCGCTTCCTTGTGATCTCTGCGGCTCCTGCTCGGAGACGGGTTGGAAGTGCATGCAGGCCTCCCATGGTTTGTGTGTATTTCCCTCCTTCCCTGGTTCGGACTCCGGGATCAGCCGCTTGGGGAGGGGGTGAGAGCGCCTCGTTCGCCGACTCCTTGTCTTGAGCCATGGCATGGAGCGGCAGTACCCCTCGGTTGGGTGGTCTGGGATGGCCGTCCAGATATCGGTTGGGCCAGATATCGTCCTGACTGGGGCCAGTCGCAACTATTGGTCCGAGTCGATGGGCAATTATCGGCCCTAACCAACTGGACGCGATTACGACTGTTTGGTTGCCCGAGTTTTGTATTTGCCTTTATTTTATGCATTTCAATGCTCTTGTAACGCCTGTGAGGCATTTGTAATTGATCATGATCGGCAATAAAGAGAGTTATATTCTGTTTTTTGCTCTATCTTTCTTGTGCCGAGCTTTTTGCTATTGTTGTTTGTGGGCGTCAAAAGCGTTCGCTCGTCCTTAGACGAGGATTCACGCCATCCGAACTAATCGAGGTTCGTATGCGGCGTTCGTAGACCGTTCGGCGAAATACGCTCCTTGCTTAGGTCAGGAGTCTGGTATTTTGTGCTCCGCTTTATCGGAGCTCGGTTTATCGTAGGTCGGTTTGGCCGAAGTTAGGGAATCCGCACCCCTTCTCGTCATGGTTCAAGGGGCCAGGGGATAGTAGTTTCGAGTTCGGGGAACGTCTTACTTGGTCCTGCCAAGGTTCGGAGAATTTGTAGCTCGGCCCTGCCAGGTTCAGCTCGGCCCTGCCGAGGTTTGGAGAACTGGTAGCTCGGCCCTGCCGAGGTTCCTTTTGGAGAAACTAGCTCGGCCCTGCCGAGGTTCGGAGTAGCTCGGCCCTGCCGAGGTTCGGAGGCTTGGCCCTGCCGAGGTTTGGAGAACTGGTAGCTCGGCCCTGCCGAGGTTCGGAGTAGCTCGGCCCTGCCGAGGTTCGGAGGCTCGGCCCTGCCGAGGTTTGGAGAACTGGTAGCTCGGCCCTGCCTAGCTCGGCCCTGCCGAGGTTCGGAGGCTCCCTGCCGAGGTTCGGAGTAGCCCGTAGCTCCCTGCCGAGGTTCGGAGTAGCTCGGCCCTGCCGAGGTTTGGAGAACTGGTAGCTCGGCCCTGCCGAGGTTCGGAGTAGCTCGGCCCTGCCGAGGTTCTAGCTCGGAGGGAGCGATCAGCGCCGTTGCAGGCCATAGCGTTAGGTCCACGTGGCGCTTATAAAGGGGGCGCCCGAGCGGAACGGGCGGTTTGCCACGCTTTTATTGGCGATGCTGCTCTTTCCGAGGGGCGAGTATCGGCCGACGGACTTCCACGCTTTCCGAAAGGGGGGGTATTAAGCGGCTGGGGAAGCGCCGAAGCATTTAATGCAGGGGGCGACAGATTGGAAATGTTCGCCTGGGGAACCCCCGAACATCTGTTCGCGCTTATCGATCTTACTCGGGATAGGGCGCGACTCTTCGGATTCCTCACGCATTAGAATGGTGACACGTGGCAAACTCTCATGGTCGGCGTTCGCGGCGCGGCCGATCGGATACCTTCCTGGCGGGTATAAATATGACCGAGGGGATTGGTTTTGGCCATCCCTCGGTCTGAGCTCCGAAAAAAATGGCCTCTCCAGCGCGATCGTCAAGTGACTCGTATTCCTCGGTCGGCCCGCGTACTCGGAGGGGAGGAGTACCTCCGTCACCGTCGATGGGCTGACCCTTGCGTCGGGCCTTGCAATCAATGAGCAGCTCGCGAGGACCGCCGAAGAACTCTTGGATGTCTCGGTCGGGAGGCGGAGGCCTTACGCCGGTAATGGACCGGCAAGAGGAGGAGATCGGTCCCTCGTCAGCAGGTGGCCGACCTGGCGGGGCGTCTGGAGGAGCTGTTGGCCTCTGGGGGCGACTGACTCCAGGGCCTTTGCCCGTTCCCTTTTTTTTGTTTTTCCGTGTCTTGTGCCTCGCAGTAGCTCCTTTTTATTTAAATGAAAAATAGACTCGTTTTCAGGAATTTCTTTCTTCTTTGAGAATGATACCTTCAATACGCTCGACGGACTTGGGTGTCGGTTTGGTCCCATCGCCCTGCGTATTAATCGTAGATATTTCGAATGACGAGTTACAGGGGGGATCCCCAAAGGTTTTCTACTGCTAGGGAGAATTTCCCAGCCCAGCCTGGGGCCCTTGGCCGGTTACGTGAGGCTTTATAGCCTCTTGGGGGAGTTCTGCCGATGGTGGCATTTTTTCGCATGCCGATGGTTTTTTTCGTTTTCAAACCGGGCGAAGTCCTTTCGGGGCCGTTCGGCTTTGGTCGAGGCAGATTAGCCCGAAAAGGCTTTTTTTAAAGGTTATTTCCTACCCTTGGAGGTTCTGCTTTCCAAAGGTTCGGAGATTTTACTTGGCCCTGCCAAGGTTCGGAGATTTGTTGCTGCCGAGGTTCGGAGATTTTACTTGGCCCTGCCAAGGTTCGGAGAAAAAAGGTTCGGAGATTTTACTTGGCCCTGCCAAGGTTCGGAGAAGCCGAGATTTTACTTGGCCCTGCCAAGGTTCTCGAGGTTCGGAGAACTTGGCCCTGCCAAGGTTCTTTACTTGGCCCTTTACCCTTTTTTGGCCCTGAAGGTGGCCCTGCCAAGGGAGATTTGTTGCTACTTGGCCCTGCCCCGGAGGTGCTCCTTTACTTGGCCCTGCCAAGGTTCGGAGACTGTTCGGAGTTTTACTTGGCCCTGCCAAGGTTCGGAGATTGCTGGTTCCAGAGGTTCGTTTTACTTGGCCCTGCCAAGGTTCGGAGATTTGTTGCTCGGCCCGCCGAGGTTCGGATGTTTTACTTGGCCCTGCCAAGGTTCGGAGATTTGTTGCTCGAGGTTCCAGAGGTTCCCTTGGCCCTGCCAAGGTTCGGAGATTTTACTTTTTCCTCGGCCCAAGGTTCTACTTGGCCCTGCCCTGCTCCCTGAGGTTCGGAGATGTTTTACTTGGCCCTGCCAAGGTTCGGAGATTTGTTGCTCGGCCCTGCCGAGGTTCGGAGAAATGTTTTACTTGGCCCTGCCAAGGTTCGGAGATTTGTTGCTCGGCCCTGCCGAGGTTCGGAGATGTTTTACTTGGCCCTGCCAAGGTTCGGAGATTTGTTGCTCGGCCCAGCCGAGGTTCGAGAAAGGTTTTGTTTTACTTGGCCCTGCCAAGGTTCGGAGATTTGTTGCTGCCGAGGTTCGGAGATGTTTTACTTGGCCCTGCCAAGGTTCGGAGATTTGTTGCTCGGCCCAGCCGAGGTTCGGAGATTTTACTTGGCCCTGCCAAGGTTCGGAGATTTGTTGCTCGGCCCAGCCGAGGTTCCAGAGGTTCGGAGATTTTACTTGGCCCTGCCAAGGTTCGGAGATTTGTTGCTGTTCGAGGACCTACTTGGCCCTGCCCGGAGATTTGTTGCTCGAGGTTCGAGGTTTTACTTGGCCCTGCCAAGGTTCGGAGATTTGTTGCTCGGCCCAGCCGAGGTTCGGAGATTTTACTTGGCCCTGCCAAGGTTCGGAGATTTCCTGTCAGCAGATAACTCGGTTGTACCGAGGATTGGTAAGCAGCATCTATTTCCTTTTACGATTTATGGCAATATGGTGCATAATCGATTCACACACAAGTTGTGGGAAAATAGATAACTGGCGAAGCATAAAGGACATACCCTATTGATAGTATTTGCGGAGGTTGTCCGAGTTCCACGTTCGGGGGATGGATTTCCCATCGAGATCCTGCAGCTTGTAGGTTCCCGGCCCAATGATCTCCGTGATTTGGTACGGGCCCTCCCAGTTCGGCGCCAGCTTTCCTTGCTCCAGCGGTTTGGATACAGAAGCTTTTCGGAGGACAAGGTCGCCGGGTAGGAAGGTTTTCCCCTTGACCCTGGAGGCATGGTACCGAGCCACCCTCTGTTGATAGGCAGCCGTCCTGATTCGGGCCTTCTCTCTGACTTCCTCTACCAAGTCGAGGTTGGTGCGGAGTTGCTCGTTGCTGGCTTCCTCTGAGTAACTCTCCACCCGCAAAGATGGGAGGCCTATTTCCACAGGGATGACGGCCTCCGTACCAAAAGCCATTCGGAATGGGTCTCGCCCGTCGGGATTCTCGGGGTGGTGCGATAGGCCCATAAGACATGGTGCAGCTCATCCGCCCACCTGCCTTGGGCTCTGGAGAGGCGAGCTTTGATTCCTTGGAGGAGAGTCCTGTTGGTCACTTCGGCCGCTCCGTTGGCTTGTGGGTGCCCGACCGAAGTAAGGTGGTGACGGATTCCGTGCTCCTCGCAGAATTGGCGGAATTTGGAATTGTCGAACTGCTTACCGTTATCGGTGATTATGGTGTGGGGGAGGCCGAACCGGCAGATGATGGACCTCCACACAAAGTCTCTGGCCCGTGCTTCGGTGATTTGGCAACTGCTTCCGCTTCAACCCATTTGGTGAAGTAGTCAATGGCGACAAATAAGAATTTCCGCTGTCCCGTCGCCAAGCGGGAATGGGCCGAGGATGTCCATCCCCCACTTGGCAAAGGGCCAGCGGAGGATATAGAAACTAGCTCGGCGGAAGGGAGCCTCTGGATGCTTGAATGTCTCTGGCAGGCGTCACAGGCTCGGACTAGATCGTCCGCGTCTTTCTGCATGGTCGGCCAGTAATAGCCTTGCCGTAGCACCTTGTGGCATAGGGACCGGCTTCCCAGATGGTTGCCGCAAATCCCTTCATGTACCTCCGTAGAGCATAGTCCGCCTCGGATGGGCGGAGGCATCTGAGCAGCGGCATAGAAAAAGACCGCTTGTAAAGCTGGCTGTCAATCAATACATAGTGGGTCGCCTGCAGCTTCAATTTCCTGGCCTCTCTTCGGTCGGACGGGAGCGACCCTTCTTTGAGATAGTTGAGGATAGGGTCGAACCAGGATGGTTCGGCCTCGATTTGCATCACCCGGTCGGCTTCCATGATACTCGGCTTTTCCAGAGTCTCCAGATGGAATTTTTGTTCAGCATCCATCGTCTCCGCGGTTGCCAATCGGGAGAGTAGGTCGGCACGGGCGTTTTCCGATCTAGGAATTTGAATAATTTCAAACTCGGCAAAATGGGGAAGTAGGCCGCGCACCTCTTGGAGATATCGAATCATGTTGGGTTCTCGGGCTTCAAACTCTCCCCGCACATGGCCGGCCACCAGCTGAGAGTCGGTGAAGGCGTTAAGCTTTTCCACCTTCAGGTTGCGGGCGATCCGGAGACCGGCTAACAGGGCCTCGTACTCGGCTTCGTTGTTGGAAGCCGGGAAGGAGAATCGGACGCCATATTCGAAGATCATCCCCTCTGGGCTGGTGAGAACTAGACCCGCACCGGAGTGATGGGCATTGGACGACCCATCGACGTGAAGGAGCCACCGAGCTTCAGGCTTTGGTCCTTCGGGATTTTCTGGGGTAGAGCCGTCTTCCGGGATGGTACACTCGAGGAGGAAGTCGGCCAGCACTTGGGCTTTGATGGCCGGGCGAGGTTGAAAATGTATGTCATGCTCGCTTAGTTCGACGGCCCATTTGGTCATCTCCCCGATGTTTCTGGACGGTGGACCACCGCCTTGATGGGTTGATCGGTCAGGACCGTCACTGAATGTGCTTGAAATAAGGCCGTAGCTTCCGGACTGAGGTGATCAAAGCCAGCACTATTTCTCAATCCTGGTGTACCTCGTCTCCGCATCGCGGAGCAGCCTACTCACATAGTAGATCGGCTTCTGGATTTGCTTCTTCTTTGACTAGCACCGACAAACTGCGCCCTCCGAAACGGCCAGGTACAGAAATAGAGTCTCTCCTGGGATCGGACTACTGAGAAGTGGAGGCGAGCCGAGGTACTTCTTGAGATCTTGAAATGATTTCTGGCATTCAGGAGTCCACTGGAAATTTTTGGCCGATCGGAGAGTTTTGAAGAAGGGGAGGCATCTCTCGGCTGACCGAGCCACGAAGCGGTTAAGGGCCGCTATCCTCCCGGTTAGGCGCTGGACCTCTTTAATAGACGCTGGGGGCGCCATTTGTTGGAGAGCTTGAATCTTCTGAGGGTTAGCCTCGATACCTCGCTGGGAGACCATGAAGCCGAGGAACTTCCCGGAATTGACGCCGAAGGCGCACTTGGTTGGGTTGAGCTTCATTCCATATTTGCGCAGCGTGGCAAAGCTCTCCGCGAGGTCCTCAACATGCCGCAGCGCTTCCTTGCTTTTGACCAGCATATCATCCACGTACACCTCCATGTTCCGGCCGATTTGCTCCTTGAACACCTTGTTGACCAGCCGCTGGTAGGTCGCTCCTGCATTTTTAAGACCGAAAGGCATAACTCGGTAACAGTAGGTACCTCGGTCGGTTATGAAGGCGGTCTTTTCTTCATCTTCGGGGGCCATCCGGATCTGATTGTAGCCCGAATAGGCATCCATGAATGACAGCATTTGGTGGCCTGAGGTGGCGTCCACGAGCTGGTCGATCCGAGGGAGGGGGAAGCTGTCCTTCGGGCATGCCTTGTTGAGGTCGGTGAAGTCGATGCAGATCCTCCATTTGCCATTCGACTTTTTCACCATGACGACATTTGACAGCCAACTTGGTAATTTACCTCTCGGACAAAATTGGCTTTGATGAGTTTGTCGACCTCCTCTTCAATGGCTTTTTGCCGTTCTGGGGCGAAGCTTCTCTTCTTCTGCTTAACAGGCCTGTGCATCTCGTCCACATTGAGACGATGGACGAGGACCTCGGGGTAATCCCTGGCATGTCGGAGGCGGTCCAGGCGAAGATGTCCGCATTGCTTTGGAGGAATCTGATCAGCTCGCGACGAGGCTCTCCTTCGAGCAGCGACCCGATCCTTATGGTTCGGTCGGGCCGAGCTTCGTCCAGCGGTACTTCTTCCAGTTCTTCCGCCGGTTCTCCCCGTTGTTCGGCGAAGTCCTCGCGAGCGTCTAGCCCGTCAACCTCGGGCATTCTGGACTGAAGGCTCGTGACGAAACATTGCCGAGCCATGGCTTGACTTCCCCGAACCACTCCAACTCCTTGCTCGGTGGGGAACTTCATAGACAGATGCGGGATAGAGACAACCGCCTTGAGGGACATCAGCCGGGCCTGCCGAATATGGCGTTGTATGGGGACCTGAGGTCGGTCACTAGGAAGTCGGTCTGTACAATGGTTACAAGGGGCCAGGTTCCCGCGCGGACCGTCAGGGTGACGATTCCTTCTGGGATGATGACGTCGCCGGTGAATCCCATCAGGGTGGAATCCACGGCTCGAAGGTTTTCCATGAGCAATTTCATCCTGGCAAACACACCGAGGTACAAAACGTTTACCGAGCTTCCACTATCAACAGGATTCGGCTTACATCATAATTGTTCAAGTTAAGGGATACAACAAGTGCGTCATCATGGGGAAGCTGTATCCCAAGAAGATCATCATCAGAAAAGGAGAGTTCGCCCGTGCGCGCCTTCTTTGGCACCGGTGCATCACCGTTGCCCCTGGAGCTCGATCCGCCGGCCTCTTCAATCATGTTGCGGCCAACCACGGGCGGATTTGGTGGAGGAGGGAGTTGTGGGAGCTCGGGCTGGCGATCACCTCCTTGTTGCTGCGGCTCGGGTGCCTTCTGAACTGGTCCAACCGTCCCCGCCGAATCAGTCTCTCGATCTCATTCTTCAGCTGCCAGCATTCTTCAGTGTCATGACCATGCTCCCTATGGTAGCGGCAGTACTTGGCGGATCTCTTCGGGTCGGGTTCCCTCGGAGAGGTACTGGTCGGGGAAGCTGGCGCTCTATCTCCATGAGGATTTGCGCCCGGGGCACAGTCAGCGGAGTGTAGCGATCGAATCGCCTGGGGGACTCCGGGAGCGATTCCTTGGCGGCAGCGGAGGGACTCTTTGGCGGCGAGGCGGACTTGGCCGACGGACAGGGCGGTGTCTGTCGGGACTTTGGGCTCTTGCTTCTTCTTGCTGCTCAGCGCGGGCCACTCTCCGCGACTCCTCGACCCTAGCGTATTTGTCCGCAAGGGCCATCATATCAGACAGACATGGGGGGTAGCTGACCTCCATGCCAATAGAAGTCGCTCTCCTTTGAAACTCCCCCCGCTAGGGCGGACATAGCCACCTCATGATTAAGGTGGTCCACCTCCAACATGGCCTTGTTGAAACGGCCAAGATAATTTCTCAAGGACTCCCCCTCTCTCTGCTTGACTTCGGAGAGGGAGTCGGATCTCCGTCGGTGGCGGCGGCTGCTGACGAACTGGCCAATAAAAAGGTGGCTCAGCTCGTCGAATGAATCAATGGAACCTGGTTTCAAGGCGTTGAACCAGGTTCGGGCGGATCCTCTGAGGGTGGATGGGAAGGCTCGGCAGAGGATCGCATCAGATGCTCCGTGGAACATCATTATTGACCGGAAGCTGCTGAGATGGTCGTCCGGATCAGTGGAGCCGTGATAGGGCTCGACGGTTGGCAGCTTGACATGGGAGGGAATCACTTCCTCCATGATCCCCTTAGAGAAAGGGATGCCCTGCTCTGCTTTGGGCTGGGGCAGATGGATCTGCTTGGCGGCGTCCAGCTCCTGACGCATTCTTGGATCTGACGGCGGATCTCCTCCTCACCGGCTAGAGGAGGAGCTGGGCGGAGAACCGCAAGGATGGCGTCGAATCATGGTGAGACGTCGCCGGGAGAGGGAGCGGGCTCGCCGAGATCTGGGAGGATCTCTATCGTAACCGGTTCGAGGGACCGGTTTGTCCCCCTGGGGCGATGTGGGGGATCCGCTGATTCATGCGGATCAGAGGAGGAGGTTGCCGGCGAAGAAGAAGTCGCCGCTCTTTCTGGGGATGCGAAGCAGGAGGAGGTGCAAGGCGCTCCTGGACCAGGTGGGTAAGAGCCTGGACTTGTTGGACCAGCGTAGCAAACTGGTCCTGGGTCACCGGAATGGCAGGCGGCGACGGAGTCTCGACAGGTGGGGGTTGCGGCGCTGTGGCGCCAGTCGGATCAGGCCTCTGGGAG
Source organism: Calamus simplicifolius (assembly GCA_900491605.1). Taxonomy (NCBI): domain Eukaryota; kingdom Viridiplantae; phylum Streptophyta; class Magnoliopsida; order Arecales; family Arecaceae; genus Calamus; species Calamus simplicifolius. Next base: position 639,626 of record UESW01004169.1, on the reverse strand, counting down.
GCGACCTGATCTTGGGCATCAGAGGTTGCTCTCTTCCGGTTGGCCATCAGAGAGGTTCTTCTCCGGATTAAGATCCTTGTCTCCTTTTTCAAGTTTTAATGGGACTTGAGGCCCTTCCTCTAGCGCCAATCTGTTGCCGCCGGGATCCGTCCTCCGACTCGGGCGCGGTCGATCTCCGGGAGAGGGGTGCGGCGGACCTGCAAAAGAAGCCCACACGCGGAGGACGCTGGGGGTGGTCCTCCGCGGAAGACCCTCCGACGCTCAAGTCAGTGGGAAGGAATCGGCGATCAACCAGACAATGGGAGGTGGATCTCTCCGGGAGACCTCTCCGGGGGCGGCCAATCGGAGGCTCCAAAGGGCAGGAGAGAGAGAGTGGAGGTGTGCGTCAGAGTGCGTACCTGAGGGAATCTGCCAATCTGATATTTATAGACTGTCACCTGGGGACTTGAGCATCTTCTGGAAGGTTCTGAGGTTGTTACGATACGGGGGTAGACAGAATCAGGCCGTTGTGGGGCCGTTAGAATCCACGCCTTGTTGTTAAGGGATCGACGGCTGGGAGAGCTCCTTGATGTCTTGGGATCTGGGTGAGTAGACCTGGGGCGGTTATATAGGTCTTAGGCCACGTCTCAATATGATTCCTTGCCTAGGTGCTGCTCGGGTAAGCTTAAGCTCTCCCGCGTCAGGTTCCGCGGAGGTAGACGTCAGGGCGTGGATCGCAAGCGAGCTGCCGAGCTGGAGGCCGAGCTACGGAAGCCCGGAGGAGGCCGAGCTAGGGAAGCCCGGGAGAGGCCGAGCTACGGAAGCCCGGAGGAGGCCGAGCTACGGAAGCCCGGAGGAGGCCGAGCTACGGAAGCCCGGGAGAGGCCGAGCTAGAGGCCGAGCCCGGAGGAGGCCGAGCTACGGAAGCCGGAGAGGCCGAGCTACGGAAGCCCGGAGGAGGCCGAGCTAGGAAGAGGGGCCGAGCTACGGAAGCCCGGAGGAGGCCGAGCTACGGAAGCCCGGAGGAGGCCGAGCTAGGAAGGAAGGGGCCGAGCTACGGAAGCCCGGAGGAGGCCGAGCTAGGGAAGCCCGGGAGAGGCCGAGCTACGGAAGCCCGGGAGGAGGTCAGCCTTAGCCGCCTCGCACGGATATCGATGCAATGACGATTTTACCCCCAACACTACTTAAACTCAATACATATTATCCAATATATATACATATGAAGGTGTGTTTTGGTCTATCCCATAAATACATAATAATTCTCTTTGAATATCTAAATGACTTTTAGATTTTCTAACTAATTTTTAATTCTAGATAACTCTTAGAACTCCTTATTCATTTAACTCATATAGAAAATATAACAACTCTTAGACTTCCACTCTCATTAACTCCAACATCTCCCCATTAATTTATAATTTTTCATAATATCTTTAATTACTGTTCTGAACTACAACCAAAAGAAAAATCTCTTACAATAATTGCTCTTTTCATTGATCAATGAGGTGGATATCTTGTATCTTCTTCAATCACCCTTTCTTCATCTTCTATGATAACTTTTTTTTATTGTCAGCTTCAGTTCATTTAATTCTTTAATTACATCTTCATATTATTCTTCAGCTCTTCATAGACTTCATGCAAATCTCACATTAATATCTTGACATCTTTAATTTCCTAAAAATAAACATCCTTCATAGTAATATTATAAATATTTTTTAAATAGATAATTGCTTATAATGCTTCAATATTTTCTACTATCTTCTTTGTAATAGTTACATGACTGTCGATCATAAAACTTTTACTTATATCTTTAAAAATGACTGTTACCATAAAATTTGAAGAATGATCTAGCTCAAACTTCTCACTTATATACCTTGTTGGAGAAAATTTATTTTTTCAAGTATTTCTTTGAGCAATACCTTGTATAGCACAACCATAACTATTATCTTTTTATCCTTCATTTTGCTCAATTGGTGTTATTAATGAGGTCTCTTATCTTTAACCTCTAGAGACTGCTCTTGTCTTCTTTTTCTTTTTCAAAGTCTCTTTATCTAAGACTTACACACTTCTCAATGGGTTCCTTTTGACCCGAAGATTCAATACCTTGATGGAGGATATAAACAACTTCTTCATGAACTTCTTTCGATTCTAAAGATGCTCTCTGCTTGCTTTAGGATCTATCAGGCTCATTAGCTCTATGGCTCTCTTTCTTGCTTTAGGATCTCCTAGGCCCTTTAGCTCTGATACCACTTTGTTGAAAAATTTTTGGTAGCACTCTAATAATGTTCAAGGGGATGTGCTTGGAGTAAAAGAAATATCATTTATATTATCATTTTATAAAGCTCTCTACACAACTTAGACTCAATACATATTGTCCTATATATAGACATATGAAGGTGACTTTTGGTCTACCATTATAAATACATAATAATTCTTAACTCTTTGAATATCTAAATGTCTCTTTGATTTTCTAACTAATTTTTAATTCTAGATAACTCTTAGAATTCCTGACTCATTTAAGTCACATAGAAAATATAATAAGTCTTAGACTTTCACTCTCATTATTTACAAATTAACTCCAACATCACGTTTCAATCCCTGCCACAAGGCTCGACACCAACTCGCATTTCTTCTGGTTGCACCAGTGGATCAGCCACGAGTGGAACCTGACCCCCACCATCTTGAAATTATGATGAACATGATTGAATCAAGTTAAACTAGAATACTTAATTGTGGCTTTGAGTTCATAAGATTCCTGGTCTCGAACGACAGATTTGGATGCAATAGAAGTTCCTGCTTTAATTCTTATTTCTCTTTTTTTTCATATTTTTCTTTGTTTCTAATGTTAAACTTTAATAAAATTCTATAGGCATACCTCGGTGCCTATTGTTGCCTCAAAGAAAAGAAGTGAGAAAAGAGAAAAGGAATAAAGTTTTTAGCTTACTTTTTTTGAGATTTGGTGAATAAGAAAGAAATACAGTTGAAGTTTATTAATACAAATAAGCAACTTGCAGATTTTCTTGCCAAAGTTATAAGTGCTGAAAATTTTAAGAAATTTAAAAAGTTGCTCAACATTGCAAATTAAGAGGGGGTGTTAAAAGTTAATTTGCAAATCAGTGGAAAGGTCAAAAAATTTCCAGAATTAAACTTAATTATGCACAAGTTTCTAAGAGTCATCTTGTTGAAGCCTAAGAGTCATCTTGTTATCAGCAAAGACTCTAAAAGTCATTTTGTTATCTGTAAAGACCTTTAGCATTTTTCATTAATATAGTTCTTAGTAATTTGTGTAAAAGAAAGTTAAAGGGTTTTTGAATTCTCTATATAAGGGGATGTATTTGAGTTATTTTGTAATCAAGAGAGTTGTAGAAAACTCAAAAAATACTAATCTTTCTTCTATAAGCCAATACCATCTTCAAATGCAAGTGCTGTAGCATTGCATACTTAGCATATTTTCTAAGCATTCCATCTTTCTTTAAGCCTTCTACACTTCTATAACCCCATCCTAGTTTCAAAGTCGAAAGGAAGGGAAAAAAGAGAGACAAGCTTAACTTCATATTAACAACGGGTGTCCATGGCTTCCATCAAGAGAGACCTCTTGGTTCTAAGGGCCATTCTCTCCATGTTTTGCCTCCTGTGTTCCCAGCTGGCCATAACAGCAAGGCTTCTCATGGTGGAACAATAGCTGGCAAGAGTCGATTTCACATTCCAATCCCTACCACAAGGCTCTGTTGGAATTGTTTCCAACACAGATTATTTTTTGGAAGAGAAATCTTGGTAGAGAAAGATTTTCTTTCAAAAAGAAAATAGATCTAGGGTTTCATAAGCATACTACCACAAAAATATTATTTCTAGTTCTATGGCATTTTAAACATAATGCCTTCCATCCATATGAGGTTATCACACCAAAATATAATAAAATAGGCCCAACTATGTATAGGCCCAACACAGACTAAAACAGTAAATAAAATAAACATAGCACTAGAAAATTAACAACCATTATATTTTAACACTCCCTTTTAATGGTTGTTCTTGAATATCCATGAGATCTCTAAAGTGAATGAATTTCTTCTTGGGTTGTGCCTTGGTGAAGATATCTGTCATTTGGTCTTGAGTCTTCAAATACTTTACTTCAACTTCTTTTTCTTCTACCATATCTCTTATGAAATGGTACTTGATTTTGATATACTTGGTACGGCTATGATATATTGGATTCTTTATCGTAAAAATGGTAGACTTGTTATCATATAGTAGCGTTGTAGCTTCTTCTTGCTTCTTGCTGATATATTCAAGTATTATTCTCAACCAAATTATTAGTTGTGCTGCCAAAGTAGTCGAAATATATTCAACTTCAAAAGATAATAATGTTATTGTATCTTGCTTTTTGGATGCCTAAGATATGACACCTGATCCATGAAGAAATATATAGCCTGATGTGCTTTTCATGTCATCAATGCTTTCAGCCCAATCACTATCATAAAATCCATATAACTTTATAATATCATTCTTGTTTCTTTCATATATTATCCCATAATCTTTAGTACCTTTGATGTATTTCAAGACTCTTTTTGCTTGTCCAAAGTGAATCTTGGTTTTTGCATAAATCTGAAAAGTACTTGATACAAACATTATGTCTGGCTTTGTAATTGTTAGATATAATAAGTTTTCAATAATGCTTATGTATAATTATACATTGGCTTCATCACTTTCATCTTCTTTCATCAACTTCTCATTTACCACAAAAGGTGTTTCCATAATATTATAATTTTTTATTTTGAATTTCTTAAGAATGCCTTCTACATACTTATTTTGATTGATAAAGATGCTATCTTTTCTTTGACTGATTTTAATTCACAAAAAATAATGGAGCAAACCCATATAATTCATTTTATATTTTTTCATCATATCACTTTGAAAATCAAAATCATATTCTTATTGTTATCAGTAATAATTAAATCATCAATGTAAAGAAAGATAATGAGAATATAATTACCTTACTTCTTCACATAAAGTATTGGTTTACTTGGACTTCTTAGCAAACCTCACTCATAGAAGTAGGTATCAATTTGAGAGTATCATATTCTAAGTGTTTGTTTCAGCTCATATAATGCTTTTTTAACTTGTATACCTTGCTTTCTTGACCTTTGATAATGACGCCTTAAGGTTATTCAACGTAAATTTCTTCTTTCAATACTCCATTCAAGAATGCTGACTTTACAGCTAGTTGGTGTTGTTTTCAACTTTTATGTGCAGCTATAGAAATGAGAGTTCTAATTGTACATGTCTAGCAATACATGCAAAAGTTTCTTAATAATCATATCAGAAAGTTGAGAGTATTCTTTTGCTACCAATCTTGCTTTGTATCTTTGAATAGTCTCATCTAGATTGTGTTTTGTCTCGTAGATCCACTTCAAACTAATGACTTTCTTATCACTTGGTTTCTTCACTAACTCTCAAGTTTTATTCTTCTCAATCATATTAATTTCTTCTTGCATTGCCTTGTTCTACACTTTCTCATGCATAGCATTTTTAAAAATTTTAAGCTCAATCATGCAGAAATTACTATAGCCATAAATGTCACTTAGTCTTCTCATTCTTATAGAATAGAACTTGAAGATAAACTTGAACTTGAAGTTAAAAATGGACTTACATTTGGAGAAGTTTATGGTGAACCTTCAACCTCATTGTCTTTATTTAGAGCATTATGAATTTATTCATCAAGAAAAATAATAGTTTCTTCAACTTTCTTTTGTTTCCAATCCCAAGCAACTTTCTCATTGAAAATAACATCTCTTCTTATGATCACTTGATTTTATTTCAAATTGAAAAGTTTGTAATCTTTTGATTTAGAATTGTATCCAACAAAGATATATTTTGCACTTACTTCATCAAGTTTGTATCTCCTTTTCTTTGGAATATGTGCAAAGCATACACATCCAAATGGGTTGATAGGATCCAAATGGGTGAACCTTCATTAATTTTCTTTTCTAAGTCTTTGTCATTCTTCAAATGCAACCCCTGTTTTTTTTTCCTTCAAGTTACTAGACCCTCTCTTAATATTGTCTTTGGATGGGAAAGGATTTATAACTATCTTCTTTCCATTAAAATTAAAGGAACAAGAATTAGATCGACCGAATAAAGTAGCATCACGATCATATAATCAAGGTCTGCCAAGAATAACACTACTAACCCCCATTGGAAGTATGCCATACCAAACTTTCTCTAGGTATGACTGGAATTTGCACCTAAACTTGACATCTAAACTTGATCGGTATCGAAGTAAAATTTGTCCAGGAAACCTTATAAGGGTTGGGATGGAAAGCAGTGGGTAATCCTAAACTCCTAACAGTATTAGTTAAAATTGCATTGACATAACTCCCACTATCTATAATGATTTTGCATGCTTTCTCCTCTATTTTGATAAAAGTTTGTAGGATGTTAGTTTTACGCCAGTCTTTCTGCTCTTTGGTCTAGGTCAAGATACATCTAACAACTCCTAAAATCTCAAACGAGTCTAAAACTTCTTCATCTCCATCACTAATCAGCTAGATTCACTTCTGCTTCATAAATCTCTTCCTCCAAATTCTTAATTGATTCATCAACTTCCTCCTCTACTTTTCCTATATGCAAGGCTCTAGTAGGACATTGACTCGCATAATGACCTACCTTATGACATTTGAAATAGTGTATGTTTTGAGTATTTCTTTGGATTTTTGGACTCTTTTCTTTATCAATCTTTTGGACTAAAGGAGTATTGGATATGGGTTGGCTAAAGTGAGTCTGGCTTGGATTAGGCCTTTGGCTTGGGGCACTCATTTTATTAGGTTCAGACCGATGAACATATGGTACTCTTTAAAATCTTTTGAAGTCCCTAGCTACCTGGTATACTTATTTTAAGTCATAGACTTCTCTAAGAAATACTTCTCTCTGAATCTCTTCCCTTAAACCGGCTTTAAATCTGGATAGGGTTACATCTTTTGATTCAACAATACTACATCACATAATGTATTCATCAAGTTTAGTAATGTATTCCGACACAGGCCTATTTCCTTGACTTAGCCATTATCATTGGTCTAGTAACCTTTGCTTATAGGAAATAGGCTGGTACTTCTCCCTAAGATTGATTTTCATGGCTCTCCAAGTACCTATTGGCATGTCTCCCTTTGCTTACACGGTCGCTCAACATTTCTGCAGTATAACCTAGCTTGTCGGATTAGCCTAAGCTTAGCAAATTTGAACCTTATATCCTCTGACATTTCATACCATTCGAAATATTGGTCCATTTCTCCTTTCCAATCTATGTACATCTTAGGGTCTAGGTACCCATCAAAAGTGGGTGCATCAAGTTGGATACTCCTAAGGGCTCTTTCATCTTGATCAATATAGTCATGATGAGGCCTTATTTGGTGGGGTTCAACAATAGGTTTAGGATATTGGACTCTAGGATTCAGAGGTATCATTCTGGATGATTGAGGCTCAGCAGTATGGGATTCTTCTAAGGAATCAATCTTTTCTTGTATATGATTAAACCTAGTGTTCAATTGATTATACTGCTCAATCATAGTCCTCATTAAAGCTTCTAGATTTGAGTCCATGGCTACACTGGGTTGACTTGGATTGTGCTGGTATGGGGTCTCTGATCTAATTATCATACAATGCAAATGGACTCGTTCTAGGGTGTGCTAGACCTAGAAGTCCAAACCATATATTTAGTCGAGGTGACAATCCAGACTGTAGTAACATTGCACCTAGCCAGGTAAGTGTAAGGTTGGTGGAGGTCCCTCATTGCTTGCCTAAGACACCAATTAAAATTGGCCAGGTAAGCGGATTAGCCCACCTTCCTTTGGGCTCTTGTTCCTGAACCACTTGTCGTAGACACCAAATGCACAAGCACACACAGAAAAGATGTCTACACTGACTTGACACTGGTTCAAACCCGACTTTGTGGGTGTTCCTAGCTCACTAGAGCAAATTAGATTACTACTTTCTTTTGGTTAGAGGCTTGGGTCACACATGAAGGATTGTAGTTTTTGGGCTAAGGAAAGGTGATGAAATTCTTCCCTTATCTTGTGATGGGAGTGCCCTTAAGGATAGCTTATGCAAATGATGGCATGCAACAAAGCAATGTTACTATACTAATTAAGAAAGTAACTTCAAACAAGTTATAACTAACTTAACTAAACAAGAATTCAAAATTTAAATTTCAAATTTAAATTTCAAATTTGAATTTCACATTTTAAATTTTAGAATTTAAATTTTAAATTTTAAATTCTAAGTTTTCTTAGAGGAAAACTTTAAATTTAAAAATGTGACCAAAATTTAGGTGTCTAATATGCTAGAAAGAAAACTTTCATGCGATCGTGCAATCACTTGGCACATACATGAAACATTCATCAAGCAAGCATTTGCATATTAAACCTTTAATAAAAGACCTCACATTCGGCCGTAGTTCATTATTCCTATGGACGGACAGTATACCATTCCGGATTTTGAAAAGCATAACCCCGCTTAAGAGGCATGAAACTTAGAATTAAAGTTATGAAAACTTATGCAAATGTTAAAAGAAACCTTAGATCTGAAACCTATTGAAAAAGTTTCAGATCTAGTTTGAATTGGCACGACTTAATTTTAGAGTCTAATATAAGCTAAGATTCACAAGAGTAGGAAAGAACTCCATGAATCCATCCTTAAATGAATAAAATTTTAGCCATATGTTCTATATGCAGAAATTGTAAAAAATAACAGAAAATACAGAAAATAAAAAAATATACCCTAACCTACCATGCTCTGATACCAATTTGATGAGGGATGAAATGAAATGATGCAATATAGGAGGAGATAGTATACTACAATAACTAAATGAAAAATAAAGTGAAGCTACGCTACATTTTCATGTAAAAGAGCAAAAAATTTTATAAAGGCATTTGCATGTTAAACTAGACTTGGATGAGAATCGTTCAAAATAGTAAAGAGAAAGGACCTTTGTGGCTAAGAAACCACACAGGCTAGGGCTTAGTTACTCTAATATTTTAGATTAGAAAATGTTGACAGAGGGATACCGGCCATTAATATATCAGAGATTGGAAGGTTTACACTCAAGGATGAAATTTTTGAATGACAAGGAGATTTCTCTAGTTGCAGGACTTCTTGTATCTGTTTCTTATCATGGAAGACCTTCTTCTTTAGAACTTAAAATTTTCGGGGATCCTGCACAAACCAAATTAGGGTTAAAAATATAAAAAATTAATGGAGTATTAATGAAATGAAGAAAGAGAAAGGGAAGGTTGAAGTTAAGATGAAGCTTGTCAGATTTGAGGTAGCTTGGCCGGCCTTCTTTATGGAGACTTCTTGTACCTTGAAAGATGGGATGGGATGGTAGAATGAAATGGAGAATTGCTAATGATCTTGGCATATGGATGGCTTTTTTGAAGTAGCTAAGGGCCTCTCACCCACTCTCTCTCGAAGGATATTTGCTAACACAAATGGAAGAAAATAAACTCAACTTTCATTCATCATTAATTGTCTTTACAAGAGAGCTTGGAGTAGTATTTATAAGCCTCCAAGGGACTTTTAAAAATTTAAATTACATGGAGCTTTTCATGGAAAGTTGCAACCTAAGCTAGCTATAAGGGTGGAGGGTTGAAACAACTTATAACTAAGCTTAAGAAGAGGAGAGAAAAGTGGTTGGCTCATTTGAACTTGAATTCCTCTTGGTGATGTGGCATGTGGTGATGTGGATTGATGAGGTGTATACCAAGAGGTTGACATGGCATCCAACAATGCTTGCTGAAATGGCATCCATCTTTGATTGATTTGTTGGAGTGGTTGAATGCATCCAATCTTCAAGCTCACTTGCTTACCTTGAATCCAATTCCATACCTCTCTTGGACCCAACTACTAAACTCACTAAATACAAAACCAATTTGACCCTACTTGGACTCAAGAACCTAAATTAAAATAAACCAACTTTAATTACATGACTCAATTCAAAGAAGTAAAATTATTACTCTATTTATAGGACACATAAAATAATTAAAGCCATACTGAATTAGATCGAAGCCTCTTTTGAACTTTGGTGTCCGCACCAATCTCTCTATTTGTCTGAAAAAAAACTTGTTGTGGCTTTTCTAATTTGATTAGTCTTTCCTATAAAAAAGTATTTCTTGAAAAACTCTCTTTAAAGATGGTCCCAGATTGAAATTGTTATAGTATCTAACGAATTTAACCAATATTTGGATTTATCTTTGAGAAAAAATGGAAACAACTTAGGTCTAAGAGCATCATCAAAATTTTTTTGAATTTTTATGGTCAAACAAATCTTGAGAAACTCATCTAGATGTTTGTAAGGATCCTTATTTGTAAGTCCATAAAATGAAGGTAATATTTGAATCATGCTTGACTTGATCTCATATTGAGTGGCCTCCATTGGAGGCACTTGAATGCAAGGAGAGTAGGTATACTTTGAAGGAGTGAAATACTCCTTTAACTACCATGGTGGATCATTTTCATTACTAGAGTCCATAATTCTAAGTCTGTTTGCTCTAAAGGTTCTTTCTATCTCAGGATCTAAGGGTATGAGGTTGGGTTGTAACGATCGGCAACCAAGCATATACTCTACCAATGCACTCTAAAGTAAATAGTAATTTATTTATTTTTTTAATTAATTAATGTAATAGAAGAGAAAGAAGAAGATTCTAAAGAAAATATCCTAAAAGATTCCTAGAACTAAGAGCAATAAAAAATAATTTAGTTAGAGTTTAAAAGTATTAGCAGTCAAGTTAACAAAGATTAGACTCTCTACTTTAGGCTTAACCTAGATTTAGACAGCTCCTAACTTTCAAGAGCGTCTTGGAGCCCTCCAAGTCAAAAATTAGCTGATCAACCAGCCAGTTAAGGGTAAGGTCAGTGGGAGTACCCCGTTGCTTACTAGGTAAGCGAATGAAACCAATTAAATAACAACTTTTCTTTCCTTTTCTAGACACTAGTTAATCAGTCAATCCTGACCCAGTCCAACTCTTTCGGATGCCTTATTCTATTGAGCTCGAGTTCCTTAGGGGTTGACATCTAGTTAATTTTAGAGTTAAAGGCTTGGGTTAATGCAAAATGAAGGAAAAGGTCTGTGAGCCAAGGAAGAGTGATCAACTCCTCATCTTATCTTGATTAGGGGTTTGTGCCCTTAAAGTTAGTTATGAAAATACTATGCAACAAGCAAATGTCAAGCTTTTAAAATTATTAAACAAAATTAATCTAATTACTTTTTTAAAAAGATTTTTGTGATCAAGTTTCTAATTTTCTAATAAATTATGAGTTTTGCAGAAAATAAATTTACCTAAATCAATCTAAGCATAAAAATAAAATAATTATTTTTTATTTTTATTATATTATATATATATATTATTTATTTTATTTATTTTATTTTCTTAAATTAATTATTTTATGAAAAGTGTCTTAGGATTTTTTTAAAGTTCTTTAAAGTAAGTTAATTAAAAAGAAAAGTTGGTTAGGTTAAAATGGATTTGTGATTAGAAGGAAAGTAATTTTTTATGTTAAAAGGAAAATAAGAAAATCTAACAATTAAGGTAACTAAAAAAAAGCAATAACATAAGGAAAGAAATAATTATTCAAAAATTAAAAATAAGATTAAAACACCTTAATTTCACTAATCTTAGGTAAAATAGTGAGAGTAAGGGGTCGAATCCATAGGGACTTTGAGTGATTATTTTAAAATAAATTTATATAATTAAAAATTTAAATAAATAGATAATTGGCAGTAAAAATAATTAAGATATGATTAATCTTAATGAGAGCATAGCCATCATGGCCCGTCCTTTTTAAGAATAGACTAGTCAAGGATTATTTGCACTTGAAGAGAATTCAATAAGAATTAAATATAAATAAATATTTTATTTTATAACATCCAAAAGAATATATTAAAACTAAAATTAAAATTCTTCTTTCTTGATATCAAAAAGGCAACGGCACTGAAGATAGCTCTGGATCTGCTTCCAGGCCAAACTCTCCAGGATTCTTTCTTTTTGAACTAAACTAAAGACGGGCTGAACCGAACCAAAGACTGATTCTCTGTTCTCCCTCAACCAAGCTGGCATCTCCCAAGACTCCCGAATGCCTCCCAGCACTCACGAATGCCTCCGAGTACTCCTCTGCTTCTTCCTCTGCTCTCTCCTTTAGACCGTCGAGTTCATCCCCCTCTGCCCAGCCTCTGGTCTCCCTTAAATCAATCCAGAACTCTCGGTTTATTTGCGCATTTCATGAACATGGAGAGAACATATGCTGATTTCCTTCCAATCAGAGGTTCTTTCTCTATTTGGCACCCGGACAGATGCAGAGAGATTTTGGAGAGATCATGATGAGATTGCTGACGATTCTCCTTCCAATCTAACTTCAAATATCTTCCTTAATTATTGCCTGAATGGTGGAATTGGAGAAATCTTGGGTGTTGGCTATCGGAAGCCATCACTGTGGCCGACGGCTTCCTTCTTCAATTCAATGGAATTTGAGGCAATTTTGGTACTTTTTGATGGGGAGGAGCTTTTCGGTGGCGAAGAGCTTCTCGGTGGCAACATTGTCAACGAAGAAAATGGTCTTCGACGACCCTTGAGCGTCACCGATATTTGTGTGCATGAATCTATGAAGAAATACGATGAACTCGGCAGATGGACCGCCGAGTTTGCTTTGAGATTCATGCAAACAGAGATAAATTCTTAAAAATTTAATTTCGAGCTCATTTTAAGTACGATTTGAGTGCCGTTGGCATCATTGGATTCCTAAAATTGAAGTCTTTAAATTGAAGGAGCTTTACCTAAAAATATTATATAAAATAATTAAATATTAAAAATAAAGATAATTTGACCTATTAATTAATAGGTTTATGATGATTATTTGTGCATTTATCAAATACCTTTGAAAACTAGTCATTTTTATCAATTATAAAGGGTATTTAAGAAAGTGAACAAAAATACCCTTTAAAACTAGCCTTTTTTGCTGTTAGGGGCATTTTTGCCCTTTCTTGTTAGGCCTAACTTGCTAGATGCATGCTCGATGAGTTGTACCTAGTGTGTCAGCTTAATTGGCCATTATGCAGGCTAGCTCATCGGGCCTAGTGTGCTGAAGAATGGGTTACAGATCATGCCATGCTAGCCCATGATGGGTCATCGTGCCAGCACAATTTGCTTGCCCACCAAGGGGACTATGCTGTATTGACCCATAATAGGCTATCGTGTCGGTATATTCACCAAGTTGGCCATGCCATGCATGACAAGATGACTGTGCAGTCGGGCCATGCCGGGCCCGAGCTAGCCTAACCCATTTAACACCTCTACTTCTATCCTCCCTCCATCATGTACCATCATACTATCATCCTTCATCACTACCACCACCCTCCAATACCACTATTGTTACTATACCTCAAATATGCCCATACCTCTATCCATTCCCACCATAGCTGCTACTAGCTCTACCATCCACTACTCTTACCATACCTCCATCATGCCCATCAACCATCTCACCTATTCACCACCCTTCAGTATCACCACCATCACCACCACCATCATCACCGTACTTGTACCACCTTTTACTAACACCACCTTCTTCATCATCTACCATTATACTTCCATCATCAACCACAATTCATAGCCTATCTTTTTAAAAAAATAAAAAATGATTTCTTATTTTCAACAATAAACATATTTTTTAGATTTTCTATAGAGAAAAAAAATGAAAATAAAGATAAAAACTAGCAAGGGAGAATAAAAATTATTTTTCATAACTAAACAACCCCTTGATTTCCTTGCTTCTCATCAACATGACTAGTTGTTTCCTATGGAGGAATCACCACGATTTAAGGGGCTATGCTCTATATTGTTCTATTGATGTTGATTCTGTTCTTGATGAAAAAAGAGTTGCTAAGGTGGAGTAAATTGATCGGGCTTGGAGACTTAAGTATACTCATGAGATTAGGGCAACCCTACCCAACCCTAAGGTGGGTATGGCTAGGGAGCACGTATGGAATTCCTCATTGCAAGTTGGTACAGATAATAGTATACCTACCTAAATCTGCCCTATTGCTAACCCTAATCTAATAATATCTATAATTGACTTGTAACGAAACCCTTCAACTTGTCCAACAAGGTGTAGTAACTCACCGTGCCACATTAGCTAGCTTACATTTTCTCTCCCAAAAATAGATTCATAATGGCTTTTTCTTTAAAAACTAATTTAATTCTATTGCCTTCATTAATTAGAAGGTGCGGCTACCCTTTGGAATGGTAATTTAAAAATTACTTGACTAGTTTGATTCAGCGACCACAAAGTTAAGCTAGTTTGACCGTCAACATTTTGAATTGCTTCATCAATTTAAGATCAAACAAACGAGTCATTGTTGCAGTACAGATTGGGCAAACCTCCACTAGGAACGTATGGATAGAGGGCAAAGGTTTGGAGTCTTCAAATAAGACAACTTGTCCTTTGCCCCTCTTTCTCTTAATAAGACGTTAAATAAAACTTTGGCGTCTCAGGTATTCACAACTTCCCGACCATTCGTCTTCGACGTTCGTAATTTGATTGACTCGACCTGTATTCCAAGGTCCCATGGAACTCGACCTGCTACCAGTTCCTAGTAATTCCTTTCAGGAAAGACTACCAAACGGTATAACAAGTTGAATTCAAAGTTCTTCCTGCTTACCGCGCTATTTATTTGAACTCGGAATGAACACCACTCGAGTCTTTCTTATATTTTCTCTCCTCCCAAAACACGCGTAAAGAAAAACATATATATAGTCCCCTTGCCTCTCTTCCTTCCATCACCGAATAACACCAGTAGTTGGCATATCCTAGTTACAAAGTAGAAAGGAAGGGAGAAAAGGAGAGGAGCTTAGCTTCGTATTAACAACTTGTGTCCATGGCTTCCATCAGGATAGACCTCTTGGTTCTGATGACCATTATCTCCATCTTCTGCCTCCTTTGTTCCCAGCCGGCGACAGCAGCAAGGCTTCTCGGAGTGGAGCAGCAGCAGGCAAGAGTCGGCTTCACGTTCCGATCCCTGCAACAAGGCCCGACACCAGGTCACCGTTCTGGTTGCACCAGTGGACCAGGCAAGGCTGGAAATCTGCCCCCCACCGCCTGGAAATCGCAACTGAATCAAATTAAACTAGAATACTTAGTTGTGGCCTCGAGTTCATAAGATTCCTGGTCTCGAACGACATACTTGGATGTGATAGAAGTTCCTGCTTTAGTTCTTGTTTCTCTTTTTTTTTTCGTTTTTCTTCTTTGTTTCTAATCTTAAACTTTAATAAAATTCTACTGCCATACCTCGGTGCCTGTTGTTGCCTCAAAGAAAAAGTGAGAAGAGAGAGAAGGAATAAAGTTTTAGCTTTTTGTATGCTTCAAACAAATCTATAATCATTAGCATGGTGAGAGGCCTTACCAGTGCCTTCCAATCTTGTGTACTCCTTTCTTCATGTTCTACGATGGTCGAGAAGGTCTGAGCCTCTGAGGGCAGGTATTTATAGGCCTCTGCATGCAATGGCTTCTTGAACTATAATTAAACTTCAATGGACAAAGCTCTACAAAAAAAAGATAGGACGTCGTATTCTTGTTAGACTTTTGGCTGGTTCATGGGAGGTTGCTTTCTTTAATAGGTGGTGCACTCTTAACCATTGAATTCTTCGGTTGAACTACCAATGAGAAAAGCCGTAAACGTCGAGGTCTTAATTAAGAAGCACCATAGACTACATAAATTTTGCACAAACATTTAAACTTGCATCTCTAACGGCACAATGGGTACGAATAGCTGTCCTTTTGTCCAATTAATTTGATAGCAAGAAATGTAAGGAATTTCTGCTTGATATGTAAAATCGAGAATTTTGAACTGCTCCCATCATATAATTATTATTATAGAAATGTAAAGGATCCCTAGAGAAAATAGGAGTCCAGATGAAAACAAATGATAATTAATAATGCAAAAATTATGTCTCTCTTTACAGAGTTAGAGAAAGAGTTTCAGTTGGTTGAGAATTATATCTTTTGCGATGGAGGATACTCATTTCTTCATGCCCATCCATCACCCGATCATCCATTAGATACATCTTAAAGCATTCCGAACTCAGCCAATCATCTGCTGCATAGGTCTGAAAGTGATATCAGTGATGATCTAATAGTGCATGATTCGTGAAGGAATGAGGTGTCCTTCCTTAGAGCGCAAAGTATACAATCGGCCATATTCCAATGATCAGCATAACATAAAGAAGATATATTATTATTATTATTATTCAGTGTTGCAAAAGCTGTATGGCATTTTAGGGTTGTAACTCTGATGCTGAAAAGAAAAACCTATTATAATTAGGAAAAAGAAATCCTAAATTGCAAATAACTAATGTTGCCGCCGGATCCGTCCTCCGACTCGGGCGCGGTCGATCTCCGGGAAGAGGGGGGTGCGGCGGACCTGCAAAAGAAGCCCACACGCGGAGGGACGCTGGGGTTGGTCCTCCGCGGAAGACCCTCCGACGCTCAAGTCAGTGGGGAAGGAATCGACGATCAACCAGATAATGAGGAGGTGGATCTCTCCGGAAGGCCTCTCCGGGGGGTGGCCAATCGGAGGCTCCACAAAAGGGGAGGAGAGTGAGAGTGGAGGATGTGCGTATAGAGCTGCGTGCGTCCAGGATTGCGTACCTGAGGGAGTCTGTTAATCTGATACTTATAGACCATCACCTGGAGACTTGAGCATCTTCTGGAAGGTTCTGAGGTTGTTACGATACGGGGGTAGACAGTATCAGGCCGTTGTGGGGCCGTTAGAATCCACGCCTTGTCTGTTAAGGGATCGACGGCTGGGAGAGCTCTTCGATGTCTTGGGATCTGGGTGAGTAGACCTGGGGCGGTTTCAATAGGTCTTAGGCCACGTTTCGATATAATTCCTAGCCTAAGGAGCTGTTCAGGTAAATTTAAGCTCTCCCGCGTTAGGTTCCGCGGAGGTAGACGTCAGAGCGTGGATCGCGGGGTATAAGCGAGCTACGAAAGCCCGGAGGAGGCCGAGCTAGGGAAGCCCGGAGAAGACCGAGCTACGGAAGCTCGGAGGAGGCCGAGCAGCGGAAGCCCGGAGGAGGCCGAGCTACGGAAGCCCGTGGGAGGCCGAGCTAGGGAAGCCCGGAGGAGGCCGAGCTACGGAAGCCCGGAGGAGGCCGAGCTACGGAAGCCCGAGGCCTACGGAAGCCCGGGGGAGGCCGAGCTAGCGGAAGCCCGGGGGGGCCGAGCTACGGAAGCCCGGAGGGGGCCGAGCTACGGAAGCCCGGAGGGGGCCGAGCTACGGAAGCCCGGAGGAGGCCGAGCTACGGAAGCCCGGAGGGGGCCGAGCTACGGAAGCCCGGAGGAAGGCGGCGGGAGGAGGTCAGCCTTAGCCGCCTCGCACGGATATCAATGCAATGACGATTTTACCGCCCAACAACTAACAATGAAGAAAATAGAAATAACTAAGGCTTAGATAATTCTATTAATTAACTAAATTTCTTCAATCAAATCTATCTTTGATATTAAAGAAATCTTCAAAATCAGAAAAACCCAACATTCAAAACCTCCCTTAAAAGTCAACCTTGTTCTCTAGATTGTAAATATACTCACAGGTGGCCTCTTTAAAAGTGGAGTTAGAATGCTTGTGCTCCTGGCAATGCCAAAAATAAATTAACTTATATGATGATGTCAAATTTTTTTTTTTTTTTTTGGTTGATGGTCTATAGGTAGGTAATATAATTTTCTATTAAACTGAATAGAAGAATTGATTTTTGACATTCATGGTAAGTATAATAGGCTCCAATGAAGAGGACATTATAATCAAAGAGTTAGCTGATTCCAATGTTGGAGAGGATACTTGAGAATCATAATCATTTGATACAAAATGAAGGCAGGTTCTACGTACATACATTTTAACCATACAATCGGTTGTCTGGATGCATTCGGTTCATGACAACAAGAGTTGCTGGACTCATTCTAGTTGTTGGCCTTGGGGCATGCATGCTCATGACTCAAGAAAGGGGATAATTAAGTAGCATGAAAACCATTCAAACTCAACTACTAACTGCGGTGGTTTGGTCTCTAAGATGCTAACGTACAATTTCCCATTGCGTTTCCATTACTAATTTCATTTTTCTTTGGCTTTATTCATAGGTCAGTAAAATTTTCTTCTCTAGACCCAATACCTACTAATGAATATAGGGTTAAGTACTAGCAGTGTTTTGTTTAGTCTCTATATTTTTAATGGCATAGCCACTAACAATCTCTATGAGTGGATCTGTAGATCCCTTCCAATCCCTGCCACAAGGCTCGACATCACATCCTAGTTCTTCTCGTTGCACAGGCAAGGGTGGAATCTGCCCCCCACCACGTGGAAATCATGACTGAATCAAATTAAACTAGAATACTTAGTTGTGGCCTCAAGTTCATAAGATTCTTGGTTTGGAATGATAGATTTGGATGCAATAGAAGTTCCTACTTTAATTGTTGTTTCTCTTTTTTTTTGTATTTTTCTTTATTACTAATCTTAAACTTTAATAAGAATCTATAGGCATACCTCGGTGCTTTGCCTCAAAGAAAAGAAGTAAGAAGAGAGAGAAGGAATAAAGTTTTTAGCTTACTTCATGCGTCAAAAAATCTATCATTATTAGCATGGTGAGAGGCCTTCGCAGTGCCTTTGGTCTTCCGTATGTATTTCTTCATGCTCTTCTATGGCTTGAGAAGGTCTGAGCCTCTGAGGGCTGGCATTTATAGGCCTCTGTATGCAATGGCTTCTTGAACTATAATTAAACTTAATTTAATGGACAAATCTCTACAAAAAAGATAAGGTATTGCATTCTTGTTAGACTTTTGACTGGTTCATGGGAGGTTGCTTTCTTTAATATGTGGTCCACTCTAACCAATGAATTCTTCGGTTGAACTACCAATAAGAAAAGTCATAAATATCTAGGCCCTAAGAAGCACCATAAACTCCATAAATTTTGTACAAATATTTAAGCTTGCTTCTCTAGCTAACGGCACATTGGGTATGAATAGCCGCACTTTTGTCTAATTAATTTGATAGCAAGATGTATAAAATCAATAGGTTTGAACTACTGCCATCATATAATAATTATTATAGAAATGTAAAGGATCTCTAGAGAGAGTAGGTGTCCAGATGAAAACAAATGATAATTACTAATACAAAAATTATCTCTTTAAAGGGAGCTAGAGACAGCATTTCAGTTGGATGAGAGTTGTATCTTTTGTGATAAAGAAGGATACTCATTTCCTTGCACCCATCCATCATCCGATCATCCATTAGATACATCTCAAAGTACTCCAAACTCAACCTATCATCTGCTCTATAGGTCTCAAGGTGATATTGGTGATGATCTAATAGTGCAGGGCGTGAAGAAATGGGGTGTCCTTACTTTTAGCATATAGTACACAACTCGGCCATCTTCCAATGATCAGCATAGCATAAAGAAGATAATATTAATATTACTATTCAATGCTGCAAAAGCTGTATGGCACCATAGGGTTGTAACTATAATGTTGGAAAAAAAAAAATATTTAGGAAAAGGAAACCTAAATTGTAAATAACTAACAATAAAGAAAATAGAAATAATTAAGGCTTAAAGAATTCTTTTAATTAACTAAATCCCATCAATCAAAGAAATTCTTGATATCAAAAAAATCTTCAAAATCAAAGAAACCCAATATCCCACCTCGTTTAAAAGTTAACCTTGTTCGCTAGATTGAAAATTAAGAAGTTCTTCTGCAGCTTGTAAATATACTCACACGTGGCCTCTTTAGAAGCGGAATCAGATTGCTTGTGCTCCTAACAATGCTAAAATGAATTAACTTATGTGCTGATGTTATTTTTTGATAGTTTATTGGTAGATAATATAATTTTTCATTAGACTTGCTTGAAGAAATTGATTTGCTGATATTCATGGTAAGTATAATAGTCTTTAATGTAGAGGACATTCTACTCAACTACTAATTTTGATGGTTCGGTCTTAGCCTATTTTTTTCAATTGCATTTTCATTACTAATTTTATTTGAGTTATCCTTGGCTATATTCGTTGGGATGGCTGGTTAATAAGTCGAATATTTTTCTCTAAACCCATTACCCTTTAATGAATATATGGTTAAGTACATAACAACTCTTCCTTTAGCCTTCATCTTTTCAATGGCATGGCCGCTAACGGTTTTTATAAGCATATTTGCATATCCTTTAAGTGTATACTTTTATTCTTGATCTTTAAAACTACATAATAAGCTGAAAAAACTTCATAAACTCAGTGTCAAGATGTAGAACAATAAACGTCAAGAACCACATCACACTCTTGGAAAGGTAATATATAAAAATCATGTGTAAAATTGAACCTCGCATAGAGATAGAAAGATTGTCACATGAACCTTGAATTTATATGCGCTTACAATTTACCACCATGACATTAAGAGACTTGTCTTTTAAGTATCAAAAATTGAAGTGCTCAACCAATTTTGGATAAATAGAATTATAGGTGCTACTAAAGTCGATAAAAATAGTAATTGGTGGCTTTTTTAATTATGCTTTCACTCTCATTGTTTAAGAAGATAAAATATTGATAAGAGGATGCATGAAAACTTTTATCAACAAATCATTCATCTACTACTCTTCCATGTCTTTTTTATCTTTCAATGCCAATTTTGAGTTCATTATTAGATCAATCAGCATCAATAAAAAAATAATTTAGCTTTACAATGATGGCTTGCGTCAAGTTTTTCATCATAATTATAGCACAAATCATTTTTCCTTTTAGGTTTTATATTTGTTAGCTTCAATCATTTGATTGGATTAGGAAAAGAAGTAGGACTGCTGTTGAATATTGGAGTGGTTTTTACATAGTGACTTATCTTTGGCATACGTAAAATATGTGTTGCTTTTCCTTAAGTCTAGCTAACCTAATAATTTTGTTAATGATTGGCTGAAACATAAAAACATGATGATTGATTTTTTCTTTAAATCTACTTATAAAGTAGTTTGCATAAAATTTCTCCATTGATCCTATGATATTATTATTAAGTTGTTAAAATCAACATTAATACTCATGCACCATAGAGG
The DNA here is from genome assembly GCA_900491605.1 of Calamus simplicifolius. Classification (NCBI taxonomy): domain Eukaryota; kingdom Viridiplantae; phylum Streptophyta; class Magnoliopsida; order Arecales; family Arecaceae; genus Calamus; species Calamus simplicifolius. The sequence continues at coordinate 618,541 of UESW01004169.1, read as the reverse complement.
CCAAGGACCACTTGATGAATTCTCTAGTAAAATTTTTATAAATACTTGAATCAAAAAAAATTTAGAGACGTTTCACAAAATTATTCCATACCATTATGCCTAGGTCTTTCTTCATTCGCTGATATGCTACTGCAACATTTTTTTATTTAATAAGGTTGAACGGGTTGACCTGTTATGCTTGATGTCTAACCGTTGAAATCATCTCCATCAAAAGGGAAGAATTTAAATTTTAAGAGTACGTTTCGAGTCACGTGATTGAAGGGGATCAGCTACAAAGGCATGTTTGACTTGCACTTTAGTCTTCTTTAAACGCAAAGCGAAAAAGACGTCAATACTGCTTCGGCGTCCCAGGTAATCAAGAGATGACAAAGAAGACGCGCGAGTTTTAACCAAAAACTAACTCACCTTGTATTCCAAGGGGCCATGGAACTCGACCTGCGAGTTCCTAGCAATTCCTTTCAAGAAAGCCCACCAAACGGTATAGCAAGTTGAATTCAAAGTTCCTTCAGCTTACCGCGCTATTTAGTTTGAACGTGGAATGAACACCCCTCGGGTCTTTCTAATATTTTCTCTCCTCCCAAAACACACGTAAAGAAAATCATACATATATATATAGTCCCCTTTGCCTCTCTTCCTTCCATTAACAAACCAAATAAGATCAGTACGTAGTTACCACATCCTAGTTACAAAGTAGAAAGGAAGGGAAAAAAAAAGAGAGGAGCTCAGCTTCATATTCATGGCTTCCATCAAGAGAGACCTCTTGGTTCTGATGACCATTCTCTCCATCTTCTGCCTCCTGTGTTCCCAGCCGGCCACAGCAGCAAGGATTCTCGGGGTGGAGCAGCAGCTGGCAAGAGTCGGTTTCACGTTCCGATCCCTGCAACAAGGCCCGACACCAGGTCACCGTTCTGGTTGCACCAGTGGACCAAGCGGTAGTGAAATCTGCCCCCCGCCGCCTGGAAATCGCAACTGAATCAAATTAAACTAGAATACTTAGTTGTGGCCTCGAGTTCATAAGCTTCCTTCTCGAACGACATGCTTGGATGTGATAAAAGTTCCTGCTTTAGTTCTTGTTTCTTTTTTTTTTTTTTTCGTTTTTCTTCTTTGTTTCTAATCATAAACTTTAATAAAATTCTATAGGCACCTCGGTGTCTGTTGTTGCCTCAAAGAAAAGAAGTGAGAAGAGAGAGAAGGAATAAAGTTTTAGCTCTAAATATTGTATGCTTCAAACAAATCTATAATTATTCGCATGGCGAGAAGCCTTACAATGTGCATTCCATCTTGTGTGTTTCTTCATGTTTTCTATGGCTTGAGGTCTAAGCCTCTGAGGGTGGGCATTTATGGCTAGGCCTCTGTATGCAATGGCTTCTTGAACTACAATTAAACTTTAATATGGACAAATCTCTACAAGAAGATAGGATATTGAATTCTTGTTAGACTTTTGCCTGGTTCATGGGAGGTTGCTTTTCTTTAATATGCGGTCCACTCTAACCATTGAATTCTTCGGTTGAAGTACCAATGAGAAATGTCATAATTATCTAGGTCCTAAGAAGCACCATAAACTCCATAAATTTTGCACAAACGTTTAAGCTTGTATCTCTAACGGCACATCATGGGTACGAATAGCTGCACTTTTGTCTAATTATAGTTTGACAGCAAGCAACGTAAGGAATTTCTGCTTGATATATAAAATCAGTAAGTTTGGAACTGCTGCCATCATATAATTATTGTTATAGAAATCCAAAGGATCCCTAGAGAAAGGTAGGAGTCCAGATGAACACCAAATGATAATTAATACTAATGCAAAAATTATGTCTAGAGCCGTTTCTTTTGCGATAATGTAGGATACTGATTTCTTTGCGCCCATCCATCATCCGATCATCCATTAGACAGGTCTCAAAGCACTCCAAATTCAGTCAATCATCAGCTGCATAGATTTTAAAGTCATATGGGAAATGATATAAAAGTACTGAGGGCATGAAGGAATGAGGTATCCTACCTTCTAACGCAAAGTATACAACTCGGTCCTGTTCCAATGATCAGCATAACATGAGCATGCTTTTTAATTATTTTGCTCACCTAAATTCCTGCTTGGCGTTGAAGGATCATGTTCACCATTAATTTGAGATACATATGCACCTAGTATGATTGAAAAATAGACGACAAAACTTGTATTCCATCCAAACTTTGTTCCAGAAAAGCTCCATATCTAAATTTTTAGTTATGATGTTAGTCAAGTACATGTCTCGAGAGTTGTCAACCACACCAGCTGGTTGACGTTAATCAAGTACACATTCGCGATCAATTTAATAAATGAAAGGCGATGTTTCATTCTAAATTACGCATTTTCTGAGAGTTTTCAACTATATATGAACGATGGAACTGGTACGAACATGACTTGTATTGGATGCATAAACTTCTAAAAAAGAGAACGGTAACCCTAAGATCTCTTATTTCAATTTCTTTATAGAAGGAAAAAAAAAAAAAAAATCCTCTTTGCTTCCAAAAAGAACTGAAAAAGATATATAAACTTGTTTGCGCTAGCTAGAGGTTTTACTGAGATCTTGAACCCCTTGAGGTTTTCAAATTTGGGAGAACTGGCTCCAAAATGAACTCTTAAGCTTCGCCTATTTCTGTTTCTTTTTTCGAGTTTCTTCGCTGTTTTGATAGGATAACAAAATAACGAGAGGGAGCTATTCTGAGGAGGGGGGATTTTGGAGGGGCCATCTCAGTCCGAATGATCCAAGAGGAATTGGTCGGTGCCACGCTGTGGAATCACCAGGAGGCACGGATACGCATCTAGCTCGCTGTATCAAAGAAATAAACTAATAAGAACTAGAATGACACCTCTAAATAACAACTTTCAAGGGTTAATCCTTCGAAGAAAATAGTATTAATTTATTATTCCATGATGCAAAAGCTATATGGTACATTAGGATTAGGATTGTAGCTTAAAAAAATTTCTCAATTAATCTAGTAGTTTGATTAGCAAGTTGTTCAAATCGGCAACGATACTTATGTACCACAGAGGCCTAGCACAACTTAGTGAGTAATCTACTAAAATCTCATAATTATTTGGGACAAAACGAATACAAAGCTCTTCAACAAAATTCTTTCATATCATCATACCTGGACTTTACTCCATCTATTGATGCTACTGTAATATCTTTTTTTAAAGGTAAAAAAGGAGGATATGGTAACCTTTTGTCTTTTTGGAAAAGGTTTTAAACTTATAGAATTGTTCTGCTTAATAAGAAATCATCTCGATCACAAACGAAAAATTTAAATTTTGAGCATAGGTCTGGAGTGACGTGATTGAAGGAGATCACCTACAAAGACCTGGTTGCCTTGTACTTTAGTCTGGTCCTCCTTTGTTCCTCTTTCCTGGAATGCAAAGTAGAACGACGTTGAATAATACTTAGGCGTCTCAGGTATTCACAAGTTTCCAACCATTCGTCTTCCACGTTCGTTTGACGAACAGTCTCAGAGATAACAAAGAAGATGCGCGCGTTTGTTTTTACCAAAAACCAAAGTACCCATGTATTCCAAGGTCCCATGGACCTCGACCTGCTACCAGTTCCTAGTAATTCCTTTCAAGAAAGTCTACCAAACGGTATAACAAACTGAATTCAAAGTTCCTCTGCCTTGGGGCGCTATTTAGTTTGAACTCCTAGCCCCTCAAGTCTTTCTTATATTTTCTCTCCCTGAAAACACACTTAAAGAAATCATATATACATATAGTCCCCTTGCCTCTCTTCCTTTTTTTTTTTTAACAAATCAAACTTGCACAGTCATAAAAAGATTGTCACATGTACCTTAAATTGGTATGGACTCACCATTTGCCACCAAAACATGAAGAGCCTTATCTTTTAATTATCAAAAGTGAAATGCTTAACCAATTTTGGATGAATAAAATTATGGGTGCTACTAGAGGCAATGAACATAGTAATTGATGGCTTTCGAAATTATACTTTCACTCTCGATTATTTAAGGAGAAAATATTAGTAACAGGATGTATGAAAATTTGTGGCACTAAATCATTTAACTACTCCTTGTCTTCATAACCTTCCTATTCTAATTCAGGTTTATCAACAAATCAATCTTCATCAATAAAAAATAATTTAGTTTTGCAATGATGGCTAGCTTGAACAAATTTTTNGTCCGGGACTTTTTGCAGGCTCCAGAAGGAAGACGGTGGCTCTCTGCGCACACGGCAATCCTAGCCTACCCGACGTTCATCGTATGTGATTTGGCGCAACAGATTGGCGCGCCAGGTAGGGGGAGACCAGGTCGAAATTCTCCCTGGAACCCCTCCAATTTTGCAAAGGAAGCGATGGTGACTACGCGAGCACAAGAGGCTTCCTCCAGTCAGGCAGCCGGGCGCATCCCACGAGCTGAGCATTCGGAGGCCAATCTCCATGCTCCGCCCCCTGCACCGACAAGCCAACCTGACCGGCTTGAGGTTCTAGCCCACCAGGTCCAGGATCTGACGACGATGGTCCGGGGGCTGCAAGAGCATTATTTGGCTGCTGTAACTCAACCCCCTGTGCTGGACGAAGGGGTGCGAGGAACAGTCCAGTCTCACCAAGGAGGGACCCCGCCTGAGGTCTCCCACCGCTCACCCCCCGAACCTCATCACCAAGGGACCTCGAAGCGACGACGGTCTCCCTCCCTGCCGCTCCGGTCGTTCCCACCACCGACTGGAGGAAAAGAATCCAAGCGGGCACGTTCTTTGCGCCGGCGATCTTCTTTCTTCTTCCGATTCATCCCGAGGTGACACTCCCCGGAAAACCACCCGTCGGGCCGAGCAAAGGCTTGACGAGTACCATCGACGGTTGGACAAGCTCAGCCGCCGGATCGCCGATCCTTACGCGGCGGAGTATGAGCGTCGCCCCCGCTTTCTCGCCATATCATGGAGGAACCGGTCCCACCCCGGTTCCGTCTCCCTCAATTGGATCCATATGATGGAACGACGGACCCCCTGGACCATCTGAAAGCTACAAGGTCCTCATGCAGGTCCAGGGAGCGACGGACTCCTTGTTATGCGTCGCCTTCCCGGCCACGCTCCGCAAGGCGGCACGCGCGTGGTACTCCCATCTGCCCCCACGCAGCATCAACTCGTTTCGGCAACTTGAGCGATCTTTCCTGGCTCATTTTGATGCCTGTCGAAAGATCCCACGAGTTGCGATAGCCTCTTTGCTGTCCAGCAGAAGAGTGGCGAGACCTTAAAGGATTTCGTCGCTCGATTTAAGGAAGCAGCGCTGGAGGTGTACAACCTGGAAGACTCCGTCGCCACCTTGGCCCTGAAGAGAGGACTTCGCCCGTCCAGATTCGCTTACTCCCTGGATAAGAAGCCTCCGCGTTCCTACGCCGAGCTTCTGAGCCGGGCACAGAAGTACATCCGCGCTGACGAAGCAGATTCTTCCAGGAGAGAAGTTGACAAGAACCCCGGTAATAAACCGCCACCTTACTGATCACGCCGGTGCACAACCTCGAAGCCCGAGCCTCCACGACGCTCAGATCGCCGGCCACAGGCGCTGGTTCCTAAAGAGCAGTTCACTCCCCTCATGGCTCCCATCTCTCACATCCTACTGGAGATCGAGGAGGAACCGTATTTCAAGCGTCCGGCTCCCTTGAAGTCCGGGGCCCCCCGCAACAAGGAGTTTTACTGCCGGTACCACCGGGACTACGGTCACGACACCGAAGACTGCCGCCATCTAAAAAAGGCCATCGAGGAGCTGGTTCAGCAAGGCCACCTGGGCAAGTTTGTTCGAAGGGGGAATCTCCCCGCGTGGGCCCCACGGTGCCTCCGAGTCGCCCGGCTGGCATAGATAATGCCCCAACTGAAAAGACCATAGCTATGATCTCCTGGGGAGCGGATGGTGGTTCGAAGAGGCCAGCGAGAGGGAATAGACTCTGTAATCCTTTCTTCGGAAAGGATCTAGATGGGGTAGTTAATAAACACGACGACAGCGTCGTAGTATCCATGACTATAGCCAAACACCCTGTAAAAAGAATTTTAATTGATAGTGGGAGCTCTGTGGATGTCTTGAGTTATGAGCTTTTGTTCGGATGAACTTGTCAAGGTCTTTGCTCCGACCCGTTGCCACACCACTAATGGGCTTCACGGGAGACTCGGTGAAGCGTCGAAGGCGAAATTGCTCTCCCGGTCACGGCTGGAACTCCTCCATGTCAGAGCACCGTGGTCATAAACTTCCTGGTGGTCCGGGTCCCGCTAGCTTATAACGCCATCTTGGGAAGACCGGGGCTGAATCTGCTGGATGTGATCTCCACTAAGAGATTATTGGTAAGGTTCCCCACCAATGAAGGGATCGGAGAAATGAAGGGGGAGCAAAGCCCACCCGCCTTGCTACCATCTGTCGCCCAGCCCGCTGAACGCGGAGTCGGCAACAGCCTCTGAGTCGCTCGATCCTAGGGAGTTGGGAAGAAGGGGAGAGCCGGCAGAGCACCTTCTAACCCTCCCCTTGGGTGATGACCCGGCAAGGACTGTTCAGCTGGGGGCATCACTCCCAGAGGAAGTACGCCATCAACTTCTTACTTTCCTGCGGGCCAACACTGACGTCTTCGCATGGTCATCCTCAGACATGCCGGGCGTCCCTGAAGAAGTAATCACCCATCGGCTTAACCTCAAGCCAGAGTGTCGGCCGGTCCGACAGAAAAAGAGAAACTTTGCTCCAGACAGACAGAAAGCTATCGACGAGGAGATCCGCAAGTTAATGGCTGCGGGCCATATTCGGGAGGTCCACTACCCCGAATGGTTGGCTAATGTGGTGCTAGTCCGCAAGGCCAACGGAAGCTGGAGAATGTGCGTAGATTTCACCGACCTCAACAAGGCATGCCCCAAAGACAGCTTTCCCTGCCTCGAATCGATCAACTGGTGGACGCTACATCCGGCCATGAGGTCCTTAGCTTCATGGATGCTTTCTCTGGATACAACCAGATCCGGATGAACCCGGCGGATGAAGAAGCTACCTCCTTCATAACTGAAAAGGGGCTATATTGCTACAAGGTAATGCCTTTCGGTTAAAGAATGCGGGAGCTACTTACCAGAGGCTGATGAACAAGGTCTTTGAAGGTCAGATAGGGCGTAACATGGAAGTGTACGTGGATGACATGCTGACAAAAAGCGTTCATGCCGGTGACCACATTACGGACCTAGCAGAAACTTTTGACAGCCTTCGTCGGTACCAGATGAAGCTGAACCCTCGCAAGTGTGCATTTGGGGTAACAGCTGGGAAGTTTTTGGGTTTCATGGTGACCCGGAGGGGGATCGAAGCAAACCCGGACAAAGTCCAAGCCATCTTGGACATGAGGCCTCCTACCAATAAGAAGGAAGTACAGCGCCTGACAGGAAGAGTAGCCGCCCTAAGCCGCTTCCTATCCAAGTCCGCTGAAAGGTGTTTGCCTTTCTTCAAGGCGCTTCGCAGAATCAACGAGTTCGAATGGACAAAGAATGCCAGGAGGCGTTCGAAGGGTTAAAGGAATTCTTATCTACCCCGCCACTGCTAGCCAAGCCGACGGGTGGAGAAGAACTCCTTCTATACCTTGCGGCCTCTCCTGAGGCTGTTAGCTCTGTGCTAGTCCGTGTGGACACTGATGGCACACAAAGGCCAGTATATATACACGAGTAAGGTGCTTCATGATGCAGAGACCCGATATTCAAACATGGAAAAAATCATCTTTGCATTAATCGTGTCTGCCCAGCGTCTGCGGCCGTACTTCCAAGCCCACCCGATCGCGGTGATCACAGACCAGCCTCTGAAGACAGTTCTAGCTCGTCCAGATACTTCCGGTCGGCTGGCCAGGTGGGCCCTCAAGCTGGGGGAGTTTGATCTATCTTTCCCCCGGTCGGCCATGAAGTCTCAAGTCTTGGCAGATTTTTTGGTCGAATGTACTGGGGGAACCGAGTTACCTAAAGAACTTCCTACGGACACTCAGCCCCTGGAACCAGTGACGATGAGTGGGTCCTTCATGTGGATGGGGCATCGAACTCTCAAGGGAGCGGAGCAGGCCTCATCTTGGCCAACTCGGATGGGGTGGTGACCGAGTGTGCACTTCGCTTCCTCTTTCCAGCCACTAATAATCAGGCGGAATATGAGGCTTTGCTATCCGGAGTAAGATTGGCTCGGGAACTTGGGGTGAAACGCCTTAGAGCTTTTACCGACTCCCAACTGGTTGCCGGCCAGATTACAAAGGAGTACGAGGCAAGGGATCCCATCATGGCCCGCTACTTGGATGGTGCACTCGCAATTTCTCCCTTACTCACTTCAGCGTCAGCTACATTCCTCGACAAGAGAATGCTAGAGCTGACGCCTTATCCCACCTCGCCGCCTCAGCTGATGGGATGTTGGGAAAGGCTTATGTGGAGCACTTAGAAGCCCCGAGTATTGATGTACCAAGAGAAACTTTACCAGTGGAGCAGGAGCCTTCCTGGATGGACGCCTATGTTCAATACTTTACTGAGGCATCCTTCCAGAAGACCCTGCCGAAGCTAGGAAACTTAAAGACGGGCCCCAAAGTTCTTCATTATGGAGGGAAAGCTCTACCGAAGGTCATTCTCATACCCATCCTCAGGTGTGTCGGTCCTACCGACGCCAATTATATTTTGCGGGAGATACACGAAGGGATATGCGGAAGCCATCTGGGGGGCAGGGCTCTTGCATATAAAGCTCTACGTCAGGGTATTATTGGCTGACAATGAAGAGGATGCATCTGAACTCGTTAAAAGATGTGACAGCTGCCAGCGTCATGCCAACGTTCAACATCAACCTGCGTCTCAGCTAACCCCTCTAGCTGCACCATGGCCCTTCGCACAGTGGGGCATGGACATCCTAGGACCGTTCCCTCCTGCCTCCGGACAACGTAAGTTCCTAGTGGTAGCCGTCGATCATTTTACTAAGTGGATCGAGGCGGAAGCTCTTGCTAAGATCACGGAAGCCAAAGTAAGGTCTTTCTTCTGGAAATCTGTGGTGTGCCGGTTCGGGCTACCGCACACCCTCGTTACGACAACGGCCGACAGTTTGATAACACGGCCTTCCGAGAATTCTGCGATGGCCTGGGCATCCATCATCGATTCACCTCAGTAGGGCATCCCCAAACCAACGGCGCTGAGGTGACCAATCGCATCATCTCCAAGGACTCAGGGCTCGGCTAGATAGCTGCAAAGGGCGCTGGGTGGAAGAACTTCCAGTGTGCTGTGGGCCTACCATACTACGCCGCGAGCACCTACAGGGGAAACCCCTTTCAGCTTGGTCTTTGGGACCGAGGCGGTCATCCCGTGGAAATAGGAGCTCCTAGTCCCCGGACGGAATTATACCACGAAGAAAGCAACTCAAACCAGCTAAGGGCTGATCTGGATTTGGTGGAAGAATTGCGAGATCAAGCGCAGCTTCGCATGGCAGCATTCCGTCAGCGAGTGGCCAAGCACTACAACTCTCGGGTGCGACCCAAGACATTCCGCCGGGAGACCTTGTCCTACGAAGAGCTGAAGTATCAAAGCCGACAGAGGGGGCAAGCTGGCACCAAAATGGGAAGGACCATACCGCGTTAAGGAGGTACTCCACCATGGGGCGTACAAAGTCGAAGAGCTAGACGGGAAACCGCTCCCTCGCACTTGGAATGCCGACAACTTACGTCGGTACTATCAATAGAACTCTATTATCATTAATTTAAATTGTTTGATACATGAATAATCAACATGGTCTTGTTCTTAAATGAATATGCTTAACACCAAAGACCAACTCCGCGTTGGCACTAAGACTAGCGCCCAGCGTCGGCACCAAAGACCAACTCCGCGTTGGCAACGAAGACCGACGTCCAACGTCGGCACCAAAGACCAACTCCGCGTTGGCACCGAAGACCGGCGCCCAGCGTCGGCGCAAAGACCAACTCCGCGTTGGCAAAGACCAACTCCTGGCACTAAGACCGGTGCCCAGCATCGGCACTAAAGACCAACTCCGCGTTGGCACTAAGACCGGCGCCCAGCGTCGGCACCAAAGACCAACTCCGCGTTGGCAATAAGACCGGCGCCCATCGTTGGCACTAAAGACCAACTCCGCGTTGGCACTAAGACCGGCGCCCAGCATCGCACCAAAGACCAACTCCGCGTTGGCACCGAAGATCGGCGCCCAGCGTCGACACTAAAGACCAACTCCGCGTTGGCACTAAGACCGGCGCCCAGCGTCGGCACCAAAGACCAACTCCGCGTTGGCACCGAAGACCGGCGCCCAGCGTCGGCACTAAAGACCAACTCCGCGTTGGCACTAAGACCGGCGCCCAGCGTCGGCACCAAAGATCAACTCCGCGTTGGCACTAAGACCGGCACCCAGCATCGACACTAAAGACCAACTCCGCGTTGGCACTAAGACCGGCGCCCAGCGTCGGGACCAAAGACCAACTCCGCATTGGCATCGAAGACCGGCGCCCAGCGTCGGCGAAAGACCAACTCCGTGTTGGCACTAAGACCGGCGCCCAGCGTCGGCACTAAAGACCAACTCCGCGTTAGCACTAAGACCGGCGCCCAGCGTCGGCACCAAAGACCAACTCCGTGTTGGCACTAAGACCGGCGCCCAGCGTCGGCACCAAAGACCAACTCCACGTTGGCACTAAGACCGGCGCCCAGCGTCGGCACCAAAGACTAACTCCGCGTTGGCAACGAAGACCGGCGCCCAGCGTCGGCGCAAAGACCAACTCCGCATTGGCATACAACTCTGCGTTGGCAACAAAGACCGGTGCCCAGCGTCGGCACACTAAAGACCAACTCCGTGTTGGCACTAAGACCGGAGTCTAGCATCGGCAACGAAAGCCGGACCCGTTCCGACACCCAAAGACCAGCGCCCAGCGACTGACGCCCACGTCGCTACCAAATGTTGGCTTTGTGCCAACACTTGGGACAATGTCACGGCTCACGATCCTATTTCACGTAACCTACTCTACATAGCCCTATTGGTGGGTGATTCATGACAGCTTGAATAAATAAAGCTAATAATAACCAAAGGGGCGAAATAGGGATTAAAGACATTCATTGATGGTTGCAAGGTTACAAAGGTGCCGACTCAGGTCAGGCACAGATCGATACAAAAAGAGAAACCAACAGCTGTTAATGGTCATCCGAAGCCGGGGCATCATCCTCAGGGACATCATCAGGCTTTAGTCCCTCAATATCCTCCAGGTCGTAGAGCTCCTGGATTTTATCTTTGCAGTCTTGAAAGCCGGCGTCATAGCAAGCGCCGCTGACTAGCCACCTCCTTGTCGAAGGCTTTGGATTTTCTAAAATCTTCTACGGCCTCGGCCCCCTTCTTTTCAGCTTCGATGGCCGTCTCCTGGGCCTCTGCCACTGCTGCCTTCAGATCTGTAATTTTGGCTATGTACTGGCGGGTGGCTTCTTGGGCTGCACTTGTCTCAGCAGCGGCAGAACTTAATTGGGTCTTCAAGACGCACACCTCCAATTCTGCCGCCTTCAGCTTCTCTTCAGCCGCTTTCTGTTTCTCCTCGGCCACCTGAGCATTATCTAGCTCATTGGCTGCGCGGCGCTGAGCAACCTCTAGCGCATACTCGGCCTTTTCGGCTCGTAGCCGGGCGACATCAATTTCACCCTTCAGGGTGGCCCGAGTGTCCTCCAGAGCCATTGCCGACTTCTCCGCCTTGACTTGGAGGGACAACATCTCCTCGTGTGCTTGTTCGATGGCGGTATCGCTCAGGGTCAGAGGTTTTTAAGAGCGACAAGAGAATTCAAGGCCTGGAGGAAATGTCAAGATGAGAAAAAGAAAGGGGGAGGGAAAGAGATGATAATGGCGCAGAAGCTTACCCAGAGATGCACCACCGATGCTTCGCGGAAGAAGGCGACTCTCCCCTGACCCCGGAGATATTCTTGCACCTCGACCACCGCGGCTTCCTCCACGGACCGTGCAGCCCAACGGCCGTGGTTTGCCAACAATGACTGGAAGGAAGGATCAACGCCCCTCTCTTCCCTGGGCGTCGGGCCTATAGAGGCTGATTCCACCTCTGAGCCTGCCGCCTCCGGCTCCTTGGCTGGCGGAGGCACTTCAGCTGCTGCCCCCGTGGGGGGCAGAGTAGCGGCTGGAGTCGTCACCATTGCCACAGGAATTTTATCCGTCTCTAAGGCTTTGGGCAAGGGCGACGGCGCCTCCCCCTCGGGAGAAAGGTCGAGTAGGATAATGGGAGGAGCTGAAGCTGGAGATCCTCTCTCCGGTTGACTCCGTTCCACCTCCCGCCGGTCTTGGCCCTTCCCACGTCTGCCATGACCGGTTCGTCAGCCTGAGCTTGGGCTGCCTCGCCTGCGTACGAGGAGTCCACAGTTCTGGCCCCCTTGGCCTCGGTCTCTCCAGCATCGGCCCTTTTAGGGCCACCCTTCTTCAAACCTTTGTACGCAGGGGCTTCACGATTTAGCCCCTCCAGTGTCGGTCCTCCCCGCGTCGGCCTTCCGGCACCAACCCTCCCCGTGTTGGCCCTTCTTGGAACTTTAGCAATGGCCCTTCTTTCGGCAGGGGGCGCATTCCCTGCAGCCTTCCTCTTCCTGGTGGCCGCCTGTTTAAGCTCATGAAGTGTCGGCGCCATCCCTACACAGGCAAAGGATAGTTAAAAAAAAAAAAAAAAAAAAGAGAGAAAAGGAGAAGCAGAGGAGAAGAGAGGCAAGTGATCAAGTGCTCACCCCTTGCGGGAATTAAACCGGCACGATGAAGATTCTCCTCGGCTAAAAGCATATTACACGAGGGATGTCGGCAGTCAGAAGCTGCCCAAATGCCATTCAGTCTCGTGGAAGGATGGAGGGATCCCTATTGGCGTCGATGTTGGGTATCCCCCAGCTTCCACGAACCCCACTGATGTTCACAAAGAAAACTTGTCCTTCCACCCTTTAACGGAAGTAGGAAGGCACAATTTGAGAATCCTATTAGACCTAGGGGTGAAGGACCACCAACCCGACTGTTTGCGAAGGGTATAAAAGCTGCGGAACAAAGAAATACTGGCCTCAATGCCTTGCAAATGGCAGAGTACCAAAAACCGACAATAGTTCGGATGGAGTTGGGAACTAATTGGGAAGGAGTCAAGGAGTACCGATCTAGAAGATTAAGAATAAAAGGGTGGATCAGCAACTGGAGCCCAGCCTTAAAAAAGGCTCCGTACAAAGCAACCCTTCCGGAACGGGAAGAAGTTACCCTGTCATTGGGGGTAGGGAAGAACAGATGAAGGTCTGAAGGGAAGCTATACTTGGCCCTTAGGTTTACCATGTCTTGAGCAGACATAGAGGACGCAGTCCCTTCGGGGGACTCCTTGGCAACCCTAGAAGGACCGGCAGCCATTGATTGGCTCCGGACGGAAATCCGCCCGCCGGCCAGACGAGTCCCGGTTAGGGGACGAGTGATTGGTCGCTGCTCCGGTGAAGAATGGTTAGAAGAAGGGGTGGACCATTGGCTGGACAAGGAATCGGAAGTTTGAGAAGGATTGTGGGAACCCCCCCAGGAACCAGAGATGGAGCAAGAAGGTGAGGAAGCCATGGGAACTAACCTGGAAAACTCGAGCCGAAAACAGGGCACGGGACGAGAATGAACACAGGAAACAGAGGAACGCTGGCGGACTCGAAAGGGGGCAGCAGCGGAAGAAATGGGGAAGATGGGAAGATGAGGGCTATTTGTCCTCATAACGCCCTCTCAAGACACCCCACAATCGTCCGATTCAACCACACGTCCGTCTTCAATTGGGAGGCATTTCGACGGCCTGCCAATGCGAAGAACTCGAAAAGACCACCGATGAAAAAGGGAGGCATTAACCTTATCGCAATGATACCGCTCGCCTTTTCGTAACACTGCCCGAGGGAAATCCTCCCTAATCCCAACAAAGGCGAGATAATGACGTGAAAACCGACCGTCTAGAGGATATTGACACCCCTTTTGCGGGTAGGTAAACGCTCACCCATCTCAGGGGGGGGGGGGTATCTGATACGGCTGGCCGTTTCGCTTGGGTAGTATTATCTTTTGCTCGGTTTTTGAAAGTAATGATGTGACAACAAAACCCAAGACCTCCAGCACCGACCCCTAGTGCCGGCCTCCAGTGCCGGCCCCCAGCGTCAGCCTCCAGTGCCGGCCTCCAGTGTCGGCCTCCAGTGCCGGCCTCCAGCGTCGGCCTCCAGTGCCGACCTCCAGCGACGGCACTAAAGATCGGCGCCCAGCGTCGGCACCAAAGACCAACTCCACGTTAGCACCAAAGACCGGCGCCCAGCGTCGGCACCAAAGACCAACTATGCATTGGCACCAAGGACAGGCGTCCAGCGTCGGCCTCCAGCATCGGCCCCCAGCATCGGCCCTCAGCGCCGGCTTCCAGTGCTGAGACTTTGGCTCCTGCCTCCGGCTCCGGCCTCCGGCACCGGCCTCCCGCGTCGGCCCCAGCGTCGGCCTTCAGTATCTCCCACATACATAATGACTAGTCTCATGCAACCGATCCCGTGATCTAAGGCCTACTGCCAAGCACCTCGCTCACCAAATCACGGGCAAGTGTTAGACTGATCGGCAGTTACCGCTATAAGCAGCCCTTATCCAGCAACAGTCCAACGACTTGCCATTCGGTGAGACATCACAACGGGACAGATTCGACGGTTCCAACAGAACGAGGTAAACGGGATCCCGACAGGTATAAAAGGAGGACCCGAGCTCCATGCAAGGGGACTCTGGCTCTCTGACTTCCTCTTTAAGAATTCTACACAAAAATCATATCCCTGTTGGATAACTCACTGACTTGGGCGTCGGAGGGTCCCCACCGGAACCATCGGTCCGGGACTTTTTGCAGGCTCTAGAAGGAAGATGGCGACTCCTTTGCGCACGCAGCAATCCTAGCCTATCCAACGCTCATCGTACGTGATTTGACTGCAACAGAATACTATATTAAGCGCAATATATATAGATTGCCCTACATGTTACTACGATGATTCGGAGGCTTTGAATGGTGGTGCGAGAGAATTCGCTTATGAGGAAGACATCATCAAGATTTCATCTGATTGCCCCCTCATTAATGAT
The DNA here is from genome assembly GCA_900491605.1 of Calamus simplicifolius. NCBI lineage: Eukaryota > Viridiplantae > Streptophyta > Magnoliopsida > Arecales > Arecaceae > Calamus > Calamus simplicifolius. The sequence continues at coordinate 603,494 of UESW01004169.1, read as the reverse complement.
GGTCATGACGACGATGACGACGACGATGACTAAATATATGTGGTCAACTGTGTTAGTTTCAGTCTTCTTGTTTATGGTCTACTACGTTAGTTTCAGTCTTCTTGTTTATGGTCTACTGTGTTGGACCGTTGGTTTCAGTCTTGCTCTTTTTTTTTCGGATAATATGAATATAAAGTTTGGGAAAAGTCTTTGTACACCGCCCCCGGTGCAGCAAGGCCTACGTGGGCTGCACCGCCTCTTCTGATTGGTCCATATAGAGCCTACGTGGATGACGGTGCCAGGCAGTATGGCCCTGCTACGATGTAATGTTCTGAACGTGACGGGCATTTAAAGCAATTCGCCTTTTTTTAAAATTAGCGTGCGGACGAAAATGCCCTTTCCCTCCATCCTAGGGCCATTTTACGTTGGATTTCATTTGTGCAAGAAGAACTCTTTCTTCCACCTCGCTCTGGATTTCGGAAGCATCACCGAAATCAGTTGAGCATGAACCGTCGCCCTCGCTCTGAGACTCCGGTCGAAAGAAATATTTCAGCTTCGAGGCTGGAATACCTGGCTACTGGAGTCTTTGTACAAAAACTTCTGGAGGAAATGTCGTCCGCAGCACAAAGTAAAATTCTTTCGTTATGAGGTTGTTGTGGTTTATGATCTTGATGATAGGGTTTTTTTACTAGGGTGTCATGGGTTTTCAACTAATGCTTTCTCTTAACGTTTTGAACTAGGGTGTCGTGGGTTTCAACAAGATAAGAGCGAATGGCAGCAAACACCCCAGGAGTACCTCGCCCCCCTCGTGAACAGAAACCATCAATGAACAAAAACTGACCATGGAGAGAATCCCCGCGACACCCATGTGGAATTCGGCAGAAAATCATTCGAGACACCCCAGTTGAAATCTCACGACATCCTAGCTTTAGGGCGACGACACCCGTGCTTACAAATGACCACGGAGAGAAACCTAGCGACACCCTAGTGGAATTTGGCCGAAAATCCTTCGCGACACCCCAGTTGAAATCTTATGACACCATAGCTCTAAGGAGACGACACCCGTGCTTAAAATTGACCACGGAGAGAATCCCAGCGACACCCTAGTTCGAATTCAACCGTAAATCCTTCGCGACACCCCAGTTGAAATCTCACGACACCCTAGCTTTAAGGAAACGACACCCTAGTTCGAATTCGGCCGTAAATCCTTCGCGACACCCCAGTTGAAATCTCACGACACCCTAGCTCTAAGGAGACGACACCCATGCTTAAAACTGACCACATAGAGAATCCCAGCGACACCCTAGTTCGAATTCGGCCGTAAATCCTTTGCGATACCCCAGTTGAAATCTCACGACACCCTAGCTTTAGGGCGATGACACCCGTGCTTACAAATGACCACGGAGAGAATCCCAGCGACACCCCAGTGGAATTCGGCCAAAAATCATTTGTGACACCCCAGTTGAAATCTCATGACACCCTAGCTCTAAGGAGATGACACCCGTGCTTAAAACTAACCACGGAGAGAATCCCAGCGACACCCTAGTTCGAATTCGGCCGTAAATCCTTCGCGACACCCCAGTTGAAATCTCACGACACCCTAGCTTTAAGGAAACGACACCCTTAAAACTGACCACATAGAGAGTCCCCGGCGACACCCTAGTTCGAATTTGGCCATAAATCCTTTGCGACACCCCAGTTGAAATCTCACGACACCCTAGCTCTAAGGAGACAACACCCGTGCTTAAAACTGACCACGGAGAGAATCCCAGCGACACCCTAGTTTGAATTCGGCCGTAAATCCTTCGCGACACCCAGTTGAAATCTCACGATACCCTAGCTTTAAGGAAACGACACCATTACTTAAAACTGACCACATAGAGAGTCCCGGCGACACCCTAGTTTGAATTCGGCCATAAATCCTTCGCGACACCCCAGTTGAAATCTCACGATACCCTAGCTTTAAGGAAACGACACCCTTACTTAAAACTGACCACATAGAGAGTCCCCGGCGACACCCTAGTTCGAATTCGGCCGTAAATCCTTCGCGACACCCCAGTTGAAATCTCACAACACCCTAGCTTTAAGGAAACGACACCCTTACTTAAAACTGACCACATAGAGAGTCCCCGCGACACCCTAGTTTGAATTCGGCCGTAAATCCGTCGCGACACCCCAGTTGAAATCTCACGATACCCTAGCTTTAAGGAAACGATACCATTACTTAAAACTGACCACATAGAGAGTCCCCGTGACACCCTAGTTCGAATTCGGCCGTAAATCCTTCGTGACACCCCAGTTGAAATCTCACGACACCCTAGCTTTAGGGCGACAACACCCGTGCTAACAAATGACCACAGAGAGAATCCCAGCGACACCCCAGTGGAATTTAGCCGAAAATCATTCGCGACACCCCAGTTGAAATCTCACGACACCCTAGCTCTAAGGAGACGACACCCATGCTTAAAACTGACCACGTAGAGAATCCAGCGACACCCTAGTTCGAATTCGGCTATAAATCCTTCGCGACACCCTAGCTTTAAGGAAACGACACCCTTACTTAAAACTGACCACATAGAGAGTCCCCGGCGATACCCTAGTTTGAATTCGGCCGTTAATCCTTTGCGACACCCTAGTTGAAATCTCACGACACCCTAGCTTTAAAAAAACAACACCCTTACTTAAAACTGACCACATAGAGAATCCCCGCGACACCCTAGTTCGAAATCGGCCGTTAATCCTTCGCGACACCCCAGTTGAAATCTCACGATACCCTAGCTTTAAGGCGACGACACCCATGCTTGAACAAGGCGTGAATTTGACGTCACCCTAGTACTAATTCGACGACACCCTAGTAACTCAGCCATGCCATCTTTTTGAGAAAAGTTGCAAAATGTGGGCAGTTCCTATGGGTTTGTGGGTCACTGTGATGTGATCGTGGCGATCCGGGTGTCCTTTCATATTTCTCTGAGGTCGGCATAAACCCTAGAAAAAGCACTCATTCGTCTGTTGCTTGAGAAGCCATCCTTTTGCTCGAGAAGCCATCCTTCGTCTCTTGCTCGAGAAGCCACTGGTCTCCTTTTCCCTCCTAAATTTCTTCCATAGTTCATTCTTCCGTATACTTCATTCATGGAGATGAGTGCTTTCGTTTGTGGACGAAGACCGCGAACAAAGAAGAAGCAGATGGAGAAAATGGTGGAACAATGCAAGGACATGGTTCTTCGTTCGAATGAGGATGCGGCTCCTTCAGGTATGTTTATCATTATGTTAAATATTATGACATCCTCTCTTAAAATTTTATGACAAGTATGTCTTATGTCTTACCCTCTGTTTCAGTTGACAATAAATTGTTCTAGTCCCCCCAGTGAAGGCTTCCCAGCTGTTTAAGAATAGCTGCAGGCCGGCCGTATACGTTCAGAAGGTTTGGAAGATGGGGTTCACTAGACGGCATACAAAACTTATTCGAAGGACCACATTTGGTGCCTTCGTCGACATGCAGACGTTCACAGTCGACGGGCGACTGCTAGCAGACATCATAAGATGTCACAATGGAGGCGACGAGTTCATTTTCTACGGAAAGCCAGTTCTATTCAGTGCCGACAAAGTCGCACTCATTCTTGGACTTCCAGCTCATGGGAAGAAGATCGACACGTCCAGCCTATTGTTCAACGGAAGGTTGTTCAGACGGTTTGGCCAGGGTTTAGATCTTCGCCAAGAAGGTTTGGAGAAGTTAATATTTCAACTCCGATCATCTAAAGAATAGAGGATGTCGAGGACACCGTCCGACTTTGGATCGCATACATGTTGGCCATGTTTTTGGCTCCAAAGTCTAATCAGAGATGTCCACGGTATCTCATCCAGCACTTGGATGACTTAAGTCAACTGGATAGCATAGACTGAGCTTCGGCATTGAAGGAGTTGATTGTTCTGGCTCTCCCAGAAATAGCTGCTTGCTTGCGTTCCGAGGAGCCGGTCCACTCAAAGAATGCAAAAAAAGTTAGGAGGCAGCCTACCCTGTTCGGATGCTCGGCAGCACTGATGGTTAGGATTATTGAGACGCATAAGTCATGTTCTTACTATAAATTTTTTTTAATATAACATTATTTAATATCCAAAAAATATCATGTTCAGGCGTGGTTCCTCGAGCATACATCAATGCGAGCACCAGCATACCCCGATAAACTGCCCCGGCTGTTGAAGTGGTATGACCACCAAATAAAGATCCAGTCGGTTCGGGTTGCTGACTTGCAGCCTCACGACTTGGTAAGCTAGTACATTGCTCCATTGCTCTGACCATAATTTTCAACTTCATGCGTCAATATGTTCACTTAATATTAATTTGTTATCAACTTGCATTGCAGATGGAGGGAGCTACTGTACCACTATCAGAAGAGCACTGGCTTCTCACTCAGCAGAATGTAGCATCCCCTCAACCAACAGATACATGCGCCCCTTAACCAACGGATAGCTGCACAGGATGTGCCGAGTTGAGGACTGAATTGGAGTGCGTTAAGCATCAACTCGACGATGTCAGGCACAGGCTGTCCATTGCTGAGAGCCTCCTCAAATCACTGCTCAGAAAGGAAAGTACTGTAATAAATGAGGAGGACAAGGGAGATGGGAAAACAGAGAAGGTGCATTCCTTGGAGATGGTCCTCCGCGAGCCTGGTATTGGAAATAGTGAGGAGAAGAAGATGGAGGAGGACCATTCATCCGAGTGTCCAATTGAGACGGGGAATGCAAAAGCAGAGGAGAAGATATTGGAGGGGGATTCATTGGATGAAAAAACAGAGAATGGGAATGAAAATAAAGATGAGTCCATATCCGATAATAAACTTGGCACCCCTGCGCCAAAGGGTGATAATATGGACATAGAAATCGTTGGAGTGCCTTCGCTTGTTAGGAGGGTTAAAAAAGAGCCGAGGAAGCGTAAGGCATCCACGGTCGTCGGAGAATGTTATGAGACAACCCGTCCTAAAAAGTCGGCGAAGACAGTGGGCATGTCAAAGTCCAGCACAACGGTCGAAGATGACCAAATAATTATTCAAAATTTTTTGAGCGAACGACTAAGCGACGAGATCATCTACACCAATATGTTTTCTGGCATTGTACAAGGAAAAATCTTCAAGATCTCATTAACAATGAAATGATAATAGATGATGTAAGTATATCAAGAAACCTGTTCTAGTTGTTGATTTTAGAAATATATTAATCGGTTTACATTGCATTGACAGATAATTGATGCCGGCCAGGAGTTTCTGCTGCGCAACTGGACAGAGCATCCGGACCGATACCATAAGTGCATATTTGCATCATTTTTGTATCCGCTCTGTGTTTGACTTCCTCATCACCTGCTCATGAACTCGCTGGAATCTCAGGGGCCTCGATATTTGATAATGTATCAGATGAAGATAAGGCCCAATTTCGGTTTCTTTTCACCATAATAAACTCTGATAACTCGCACTGGCATTTGGTTGCTATCGACATGGAAAGAAAGGTGTTCATGCACCTGAATTCACTGAAACGCAACCTCAAGTACAAGGCCAATGCAAGGAAATGACATACAATTCTTGGCCACATATTCCATATCTACTGCGATAAGAAGGAAGCGATGACTTGGCCGATGGAAGAGATTTCGGATTGCCCAAGCCAACCGACCGGATCGCTGGATTGCGGCCTATACTGTCTGAGATACATGGAATGTCTTGCTCGATGCGATAATCCTGATATGAAGATGGATTTCACGGATGAGGAAGTCAGAATTTACCGGTGACACTTAGCTGCGATGATATTGAGAGAGGGCCTGAACAAAAAGATTAGCGACATTATCGAAAAATATTCTTAATTTTTTTATTATTCTTTGAATGAAAATTGAATGTAATTTATTTATATTAACAATGATTAATATTTAATGCAAATGCAAAAATTTTATATTGCGAGCAGAGGTGTCCTCGATTCATTCCTTCGTAGGTTTTCGCCGTTCGGGTGTCGCCGTGCTAAAATCTTTAGTGTCTGTTCGTGAGTACTGGGATGTCGTAGGTTTCCGCCGTTCGGGTATCGCCGTGCAAGAGCTAGGGAGTCGTTAGCCAAGAGCTGGGGTGTCGTCACGCTAAATCTTTGGTGTCTGTTCGCGAGTACTGGGATGTCATAGGTTTCCACCGTTCGGGTGTCGCCGCGCAAGAGCTAGGGAGTCGTTAGCCAAGAGCTGGGTGTCGTCGCGCTAAAAGCTTCCGTGTCCTTTCATGAGCACTGGGATGTCATCGGTTTTCATCGTTCGGGTGTCACCGCGCAAGAGCTAGGGAGTCGTTAGCTAAGAGCTGGGGTGTCATCGCGCTAAAATCTTCGATGTCCGCTCACGAGTACCGGGATGTCGTAGGTTTCTGCCGTTCGGGTGTCGCCGCACAAGAGCTAGGGAGTCGCTAGCCAGGAGCTGGGGTGTCATCGCGCTAAAATCTTCGGTGTTCGCTCGCGAGTACTGGGATGTCGTAGGTTTTCGCCTTTCGGGTGTCGTCGCACAAGAGCTAGGGAGTCGTTAGCCAAGGGCTAGGTGTCGTCGCGCTAAAATCTTCGGTGTCCGCTAGCGAGTACTGGGATGTCGTCGGTTTTTTCCGTTCGGGTGTCGCCGCGCAAGAGCTAGGGAGTTGTTAGCCAAGAGCCGGGGTGTCATCGCGCTAAAAGCTTCCGTGTCCTTTCATGAGCACTGGGATGTCGTCGGTTTTCGCCGTTCGGGTGTCGCGCGCAAGAGCTAGGGAGTCGTTAGCCAAGAGCGGGGTGTCGTCGCGCTAAAATCTTCGATGTCCGCTCGCGAGTACTGGGATGTCGTAGGTTTCTGCCGTTCGGGTGTCGCCGCGCAAGAGCTAGGGAGTCGCTAGCCAGGAGCTGGGGTGTCGTCGCGCTAAAATCTTCGGTGTCCGCTCGCGAGTACTGGGATGTCATAGGTTTTCGCCACGCAAGAGCCAGGGAGTCGTTAGCCAAGGGCTGGGGTGTCGTCGCGCTAAAATCTTCAGTGTCCGCTCGCGAGTACTGGGATGTCGTCGGTTTTCGCCGTTCGGGTGTCGCCGCGCAAGAGCTAGGGAGTCGTTAGCCAAGAGCTGGGGTGTCGTTGCGCTAAAATCTTCGATGTCCGCTCGCGAGTACTGGGATGTCGTAGGTTTCTGCCGTTCGGGTGTCGCGCGCAAGACCTAGGGAGTCGCTAGCCAGGAGCTGGGGTGTCGCCGCGCTAAAATCTTCGATGTCGCTCGTGAGTACTGGGATGTCGTAGGTTTTCGCCGTTCGGGTGTCGCCGCACAAGAGCTAGGGAGTCGTTAGCCAAGGGCTGAGGTGTCGTCGCACTAAAATCTTCGGTGTCCGCTCGCGAGTACTGGGATGTCGTTGGTTTTCACCGTTCGGGTGTCGCCGCGCAAGAGCTAGGGAGTCGTTAGCCAAGAGCTGGGGTGTCATCACGCTAAAATCTTCGGTGTCCGCTCGCGAGTACTGGGATGTCATAGGTTTTTGCCATTCAGGTGTCGCCGCGCAATAGCTAGGGAGTCGTTAGCCAAGGGCTGGGATGTCGTCGCGCTAAAATCTTCGGTGTCCGCTCGCGAGTACTGGGATGTCGTCGGTTTTCGCCGTTCGGGTGTCGCCGCGCAAGAGCTAGGGAGTCGTTAGCCAAGAGCTGGGGTGTCGTCGCGCTAAAAGCTTCCGTGTCCTTTCGTGAGCACTGGGATGTCGTCGGTTTTCGCCGTTCGGGTGTCGCCGTGCAAGAGCTAGGGAGTCGTTAGCCAAGAGTTGGAGTGTCGTCGCGCTAAAATCTTCGATGTCTGCTGCGAGTACTGGGATGTATAGGTTTCTGCCGTTCGGGTGTCGCCATGCAAGAGCTAGGGAGTCGCTAGCCAGGAGCTGGGGTTGTCGTCGCGCTAAAATCTTCGACGTCCGCTCGCGAGTACTGGGATGTCATAGGTTTTCGCCGTTCGGGTGTCGCCGCACAAGAGCTAGGGAGTCGTTAGCCAAGGGCTGGGGTGTCGTCGCGCTAAAATCTTCGGTGTCCGCTCGCGAGTACTGGGATGTCGTCGGTTTTCGCCATTCGAGTGTCGCCGCGCAAGAGCTAGGGAGTCGTTAGCCAAGAGCTGGGGTGTCGTCGCGCTAAAATCTTCCGTGTCTGCTCGCGAGTACTGGGATGTCGTAGGTTTTTGCCATTCGGGTGTCGCCGTGCAAGAGCTAGGGAGTCGTTAGCCAAGGGCTGGGTGTCGTCGCGCTAAAATCTTCGGTGTTCGCTCGTGAGTTCTAGGATGTCGTTGGTTTTCGCCGTTCGGGTGTCGCCGCACAAGAGCTAGGGAGTCGTTAGCCAAGAGCTGGGGTGTCATCGCGCTAAAAGCCTCGATTGCCTTGTCTTGGTCAGTTATTATGGCAATAGGTGCTTGACTACCATTTGCATCCAGCCATGCCTGAAAAACCCATTTATATGTCTCAGTACTCTCATCAGACAACAATGCGCATCCAAGCAAGGTGGACTGTCCATGATGGTTAACCCCGACGAATGGATAAAAAGGCATTTGATATATGTTTGTCAAGTACGTTGAGTCAAAGCTTAGAACATCACCGAAGTATGTGCATGCCAATCTTGACCTTGGATGAATCCAGAAGACAGACCCCAGTTGACCATTATCATTAAGGTCTAAGGTATAGAAGAAATTGGGATTTCTGAGTTACATTTCGGCGAAATGAATTACCATCGACTGAGCATCTCCTTCTTTCAGCTTAGACTGACGTTCGCGACAAATGAAGTTATGAACATCCTTCTCGGTGAAATCCAATTGTCTTCTTCCCCCTTTTCTCCTTGCTATGGCAGGGTATATCTGAGTCGTCGGAACATTCACGGCATGTAAATTGCTGATCTCTGCCTTCTCTGGTGTGCTGATCCTCCTATGCGACCGTAGATAACCAGTTGATGTTATGGACATCCCATGGTTATGTTCTAGAGAAACCTCATCCAATATCCACTTACCACTTGTAGCATTCAGTCTTGCTTTTATGGATGCCAAACAATCAACTTTCCCAGTATCCCTATGATTCACTCTTCTCTGTTTTTCTAGATTTTCCTTGCCTCCAACACGGCAGGTGCTTGAAGCATAGTTGTTTTTTATTGTTGGCCCTGCTACACACTGTTGTGATTCCAAAACCAACTCGTCTCGCGTATCCATTGTAGAACGTGTATACATCATCTGCTGAATTGAATTCCATTCCAGTTTGAGGAACTACAGTATCATCCGCTGCATTTGGAGCGACGGGTGAAGGTGCACGGCCGGAAGTGTTATCGATTTCTTTCCGATCTACAATTCAGCATCAACTGTGAAAATATAGGCACGCAGTCATGAACAATGATATCCATAGATTTAGTTGTCAATATATGCTGACAAAGGATTAGGATTTAGGACACGAAGGTTAAAATAATACGACAACCCAGTTATCATTTGACGACACCCTAGCTTTAAGGTGACGACACCCGTGGGTTCACTGTTAATGCACATGTGTCGTAGCATTGGTGCTAGGGTGTCGTGAGATTTGAACTGGGGTGTCGCGAAGGAGATTCGGCCGAATTCGACAAGGGGGTGTCGCGGGGGTTCTCTCCGGGATCAGTTATAAGCACGGGTGTCGTCGCCTTAAAGCTAGGGTGTCGTGAGCTTTCAACTGGGGTGTCTCGAAGGAGTTTCGGCCGAAATCCAATTCTCCTGGGGTATCGCAGGGATTCTCTGCGTGGTCAGTTATAAGCACGGGTATCGTCGCCTTAAAGCTAGGGTATCGTGAGCTTTCAACTGGGGTGTCTCGAAGGAGTTTCGGCTGAAATCCAATTCTCCTGGGGTGTCGCGGGGATTCTCTGTGCTGTCAGTTCTAAGCATGGGTGTCGTGGCATTGGTGCTAGGGTGTCATGAGATTTGAACTGGGGTGTCGCGATGGAGTTTCGGCCGAATTCGACAAGGGGTGTCGCGGGGGTTCTCTCCGTGATCAGTTCTAAGCACGGGTGTCGTCGCCTTAAAGCTAGGGTATCGTGAGCTTTCAACTGGGGTGTCTCGAAGGAGTTTCGGCCAAAATCCAATTCTCCTGGGGTGTCGCGGGGATTCTCTGCACGGTCAGTTCTAAGCACGGTTGTCGTGGCATTAAAGCTACGGTGTCGTGAGCTTTCAAGTGGGGTGTCGCAAAGGATTTTTGGCCAAAATCCAAATCATCCTTGGGTGTCGTGAGGTTTCCTCTTAGGACATCGTAAAACTTACTACGGTAACCGGGTATTTGGCTTCCCGAAACTCTCTTCTGTTCCCCATCCCCCGAAACTCATTGAGGGGGGGGGGCGCGACGCTTCGATTCCTTCGAACCGCCCACTGAGATAGTGGCACGTGGCAATCGAAACACCCGCCATGAGTACCTTAAATATGGATGGGGGAATGCCATCGTTCATCACCTTTTCAGCTGATTTTCCAAAATTTTGTATACTGATATGGCTTCTAGAGGCGAGGGGCGATCGACTGGCCCCCCTGGGAGCCGCCGCACAATAGTAACCATCGCTTTGGAGGTCTTTGCAGAGTCGCTCGCAAATAGCGAGCGACTCCACAGGGCGGCCGAGCAATACATGGCCGTTTCAACGAGACAGATCGAGGTCCTGCGTTGGGCCAACAGCCGGCTGGAGGGGCAAGTAGAGTCCCTCTAGCGCCAGATCGCCGAGTTAGCCCCACAGCATGGGGGAGCACGGCAGCGACCGAAGCAGATGACAAGCCCCAGTGAGGGCTCATGTACTTTTTTTCTTTTCTTTCCGTCTTCTCTTTATTTTTATGATGAATAAAAATAAATTTTTGTATCTTGGGTGTCGCGGGCCTTCTCGCCGTGGTCAGTTATAACCACGGGTATCGTCAGATGAGAGCTAGGGTGTCGTGAAGTTTCAACTGGGGTATCACGAACGACGACAGCACCGACTCAGGCTATTAACGACACCCCAGTTCTCATCTGACGACACCCTAGCTTTAAGGCGACGACACCGATGACGTGACTGTTAAAGCGGGGTATCGCGGGGATTGTTCTCCATACGGGGTGTCGCGGGCCTTCTCGCCGTGGTCAGTTATAACCACGGGTGTCGTCAGATGAGAGCTAGGGTATCGTGAAGTTTCAACTGGGGTGACGCGAACGACAACAACACCGACTCAGGCTATTAACGACACATCAGGGGTGTCGTAGCTTTAACGGGGAATATAGGCCGAACCACTCTGACGACACCCCAGTTCATGAGGTATAACATCCTAGTTAAAATAGTTATGACATTCGTGCTTACAAAACAGTAAACTCTAAACAGTTATGACTCCGAGAATGTCAACTGTTTTGTTCTAAGGAAGTTACCCGCGCATTAAACGGTTTGGTGACGCATTAACTAACTCTAACCAGAAAAAACAGTTGGTGTAATAAAGGAGCTTTACAAAGAAGTGGGAAGAAGGACTTTTTACTTTGTGCTGCGGACGATATTTCCTCCAGAAGTTTTTGTACAAAGACTCCAGTAGCCAGGTATTCCAGCCTCGAAGCTGAAATATTTTCTTTCGACCGGAGTCTCAGAGCGAGGGCGACGGTTCGTGCTCAACTGATTCCGATGATGCTTCCGAAATTCAGAGCGAAGTGGAAGAAAGAGTTCTTCTTGCACAAATGAAATCCAACATAAAATGGCCCTAGGATGGAGGGAAAAGGCATTTTCGTCCGCATGCTAATTTAAAAAAAAGGCAAACTGCTTTAAATGCCCGTCACGTTCAGAACGTTACATCGTAGCAGGACCATACCGCCCGGCACCGTCATCTACGTAGGCTCTATGTGGACCAATCAGAAGAGGCGGTGCAGCCCACGTAAGCCTTGCTGCATCGGGGGCGGTGTATAAAGACTTTTCCATAAAGTTCGTTGGAGTTATGGCCCACAACACGCATGTTTTTTTATCGACGGCAAGTTTTAAGATAAGCTTGATCGAACATCTTTATTTTTTTTTTTTTGGTCAAACTCTGGATATATAAAATATTATCGATTTAGATATCTTCGAAGAAATCCTTATATTCTGGATCCCCGATATCTTCCAAGAGTATGGGCAAGTTCGATTAGATAAGAGTTCAAAAGAATAACTTTGATCAGACTCAGAGCTCTCAAATCTAAAAATATCTATAACACATTGATCTTTATTTCTTTTTAATTTATGGTCGAAGTCTGGAGACATGAAATACCGGTTTAGATAGGGAAGCTCAGAGCTAAGAATTTTGCAATAGAGATAGGCAAACTATGATGCATAAAATCAGCGATTAAGGGGTTACCAACATCTCGTTGATGATACTTTCGTTTGCTTTCCACATATTCAAAACTTGCAGCTGATTGCCTAAATAGCGCTCGCTGGGCCGGCCACTGGTATATTTTCTACAACAGAGTACAAACTAGAGGGCCATTCGAAGAAATTCTGCAGGGTCTCCCATCTTCCAAGAGTATGGGCAAGTATACCAATTTCGTATACCAAAAATCATAAGCAGGCTATGTTAAATTGAGGTTGCAGGGACTTTTCTTTTACGGACCTGTGATGGATCATGGTAACAAGGTAGTATACCAATTTTGTGAAAAGCTACAAGCTTTACATCTAACTTTCCTTGAATTTGTTTCTACCAAGATGGAAATATCAAGTATTGAACACATGTCGGGCGGACAAGGTAAGTGCCATACGGTGAGCTGAATTGACAAATGGTTTCAACCTATATGCCTTGACATGGCCAATATACCTTGATAAGGTCTTTGGATTTTATTTTGTTTTGAAATTTTTTTTCTTATATTTTATTATCTTAATGCCATTTTTTGTAATAAATATAATAAGGATATTGATTTAAGTGCCTCCCGATCATAATTTTTGATATGTGTTGAATTTTGGATGACTTTATTGCATGTTAATAATATAATATTTCAAACTCTAAAATTAAAGAGATATATATAATATGATATATACTCAATTCAAACTTATCTAACCCTTTTTCTGACTACATAGAGTCGACTATATGAATATGCTTCCTTCATTCTGCTCTATTTAAGACTAAGTTGGCATTCAAATTATAAATAGTTGAAATCAATAATTTAGACAAAAAAAAAAATCCACTATCAACATAAACCTCCCTTATTTTTTTTTTCAACCTAACGTTATCTTCTTCTTGCATTATTCAAGAAATTTAAAATAAAAGTAATGGTAGTGGTGACGAAGAACTGATAGTAGTTTGGGGGTGAGAGAAAGGTCATTTACCTAACTAAAACATTGTTCCAGACCAAAAATTTGATGATCCTATCTTGAATCCCACATAAAAATAAAAGATTTGGATAGCAGCTAGATCCCATCTTGATATGATGGAGAACAAGCTTTTAGCGAAGAGAGGATCGTCCTCTTTCTACCCTTGGAGCATAGCACGCATTCGACCAGCCCCAAGTCGTGTGGAAATGCGGAAGCGAGATGATATCCCTGCTGAAATTCTGCAGCAGAATTTTGGATCTTGATCTTGGTAATCTTCCCGGATTGATTAGCAACTAGGATTTTCTTTGGTTTCTTGCGCCCCAAGATTGTAAGAGAGGTCGTGGCCTCTCTTCTTCCTCACGTGAACCTTCAGATCTGATCCAGAAAATCAAGAGACGCTGCCCAAGAAGAAGGTGCTGCTAGGGTTTCCTTCTTCTCCTTCTTTGAGAGAGGCAGTTCCAAGAAGATGGCTAGGGCAGAGATGGCAGCAATAAAACCCTAGAAATCTAGGGCATCTATGTGTGAGAAAGAGAAAAAAATGTGTATAAGAGAGGAAAGAAGAGAGATAGCTCGTTCTTGGAGAAAAGAGTTTCTTTCATTCATCTATAATCATCATCGTTACATGATTATATCAACCCCGTCCCATGACGGCCACCAAAATAAAACCAGCACCACATATGAACCGGTGCCTTATTATATGGATAATAAACCCTAAAAAACCCCCTTGGACCAGCCCACACCTTGGGCCCAAACCCAGCCCAATGATAGACTAGCCCTCCCTCAAGACCCAACAACCTGGGCCTTAAACATGTGGAGCCTATAAACCTCCACCTTAGGATTTAAGCTTTGGAGTACCACACCAGGCTCTACAATCTCCACCTTGGTGCTTCAAAGCTGCTGAAAAATCTGCACATTCCCTCAGACCCATCAGTGTCACACATGAGAGAAAGCTATCCCGTGGAAGAGTCTTCGTAAGTGCATCTGCCTGGTTCTTCTTTGTATGAACTTTTACCAGCTCCACTTCACCTTCTTCCACCAATTCTCTGATTCTGTGATACCTCACATCTATATGCTTTGTGCGTGCATGATAGATTGGGTTCTGAGCCAACTGCAGGGCACTCTGACTATCACTGCATAGCAATACTGTACCCTGCTTCACCCCATTTCCATGATGAATCTCTTCAACCAAAGAGCCTCCTTGGTAGCTTCTGTAATCCCTATATACTCAGCTTCTGTTGTAGACAAAGCTGTAATAGGTTGAAGGATTGATCTCCAAGAAATTAATCCACCATACATGCTGAACACATACCCTGTGGTAGACCTTCTTGTATCCAGATCACCTGCAAAATTTGCATCCACAAACCCTTCCAATGGACCTAATGATTTACTTGGATATTAGATTTCTCCTTAGGTCTTTCTTGCTGCCCAAAAATTAGACCAAGTCCACGAGTTCCTTGAAGGTACCTCAAAATCCACTTGAGTGCCTTCCAGTGCTCCTTCCCTGGGTTCGCCATGAATCTGCTCACCTGGCTCACTGCATATGCTATGTCAGGTCTGCAACACACCATAGCATACATAATGCTGCCCACGGCACTGGCATATGGAACTCTCTCCATGTCTTTCTCCTCATCTGTCTGGGGGTTCTGTAACTTAGAAAGAGACATGTGACTAGCCAAAGGTGTTCCAACTGGTTTGGCCTTATCCATCCCAAACCTCTCCAACACCTTTGAATATATCCACCCAATGACAAGTGTAGAATTCCCTTGGTCCTATCTCTGTAAATTTTCATCCCAAGTATCTTCCTAGCTGACCCCAAATCCTTCATTTCAAATTCTGTTGATAATGCATATTTCAGTCCATTCACTGCTTCAACACTCCTGCTGGCAATGAGCATATCATCCACATACAGAAGGAGATACAGTGCATCATCCTCATCCACATTTTTCACATAGACACAAGTATCATGTTCACATCTAGAAAATCCAAGGCCCAAAATAAAAGTGTCAAACCTTTTGTACCACTGACGGGGTGACTGCTTCAAACCATAGAGCGATTTCTTTAGTAGACATACTTTTTCTTCCAATCCAGATTCCTTGAAACCCTCTGGTTTCTTCATGTATATCCTCTCCTCTAGACTCCCATGTAAGAAAGCCGTCTTCACGTCCATCTGCTGCAACTCCATACCATGTTGTGCTACAAGTGATAACAACACACGAATTGAAGCATGACGTACCACTGGAGAGAATACCTCTGTGTAGTCCACTCCCTCTCTCTGTGAGAACCCCTTAGCAACAAGCCTTGCTTTGTATCTGACTCCACCTTGCTCTGAAGGTGCCTCCTTCTTTGTGAACACCCATTTTGAACCAATGGCCCGAGCATCTCTAGGTAGATCCACTAGCTGCCATGTCTTGTTCTTTTCCAGGGACTCCATCTCCTCCATCATGGCCTGCATCCATGAGTCTCTTTCTGAACTTTCCATGGCTTCTTGGAAGGTCTCTGGATCTTCATTTGCAGTGATTAGAGCATAGGAAATCATATCATCAATGCGATACCGAGCAGGTTTGATGATGGTATGCTTTGCCTTGTGTAGTGCCACACCCCTTTGATCATCTCTCAAAGCTGAAGTGTGTGACTCCACCTGCACCTCCTTCTGGATTGATGGCTCTCCTGACTGATCCTTTATGTATTGGAACATTCATACCAAACTCCACCTCAAAAGAAGCACGTTTTGAAGTAGAAGTAGAAGGTACATCACCTGTCAGCCAATGCTGTCCACTGTTATCCTGTTCAGCCTTTTCAGCTCCATCTGCAATCTCTGACCTCTTCAAGATGCTCTTCTCATCAAAAATAATGTCTCTACTGATGATACACTTCTGTGAATCTGAACTCCATAGCAAATAGCCTTTAACTCCCTGTGGATACCCGATGAAGATCTCTTTGTGATTTTGGATCCAGCTTGCTCCTTTCAGTTGCCTCCACATGTGCATAGGCTGGGCAACCAAAAATCCTTAGGTGTCCAAGCTCCACCTTCTTCCCACTCCAGATCTCCTCTGGAATGCCTCCATCAAGTTTTCTATTAGGGGACCTGTTAACAAGAAAACCAGAGAACATAATTGCATCACCCCAAAAGACCTTGGGCAGTGATGCCTGCAGCCTCAAACTCCTAGCCTTCTCTGTCAATGTACGATTCATCCTCTCTGCCACACCATTCTGCTGGGGAGTCATCCTCACTGTGTAATGGCGTTGGATCCCATTTTCCTCACAGTAGCTTCTGAATTCATTGCTTGTATACTCCCCTCCATTGTCAGATCTCAAACACTTCACTGGTTTTCCTGTCTCCTTTTCAACACCAACTCTCCAAGCTTTAAACCGGGCAAATACCTCTGATTTTTCTCTTATCAGATATACCCATACCTTCCTGGAGTAGTCATCAATGAAGGTCAAAAAATACTTAGCCCCACCTCTGGCTGACACAGGGGCCGGTCCCCATACATCTGAGTGAACTAGTTCCAGAATACCTTCACTCTGCTTGGAACTGCTGGCAAATCTCACCCTATGTTGTTTGCCATAAATACAGGGCTCACAGATGTCATTGTCCTCCTTTTTAAGTGCTGGAATCAGACCTCTTTTGCTGAGTTCTATAAGCCCTTTATCACTCATGTGTCCATTCGATAGTGCCACAGTTTATAGACCAACTGTTCCTCCTGTGCCGCTGCTAGCACCTCTGCACCATCTATGGCCACTGAGCCTTCCATCTGATAGAGATTATTTTCCAACCTTCTCCCTTTCATCACCACTAATGCACCCTTGGTTATCCTCAAACATCCACTCCCCGGCTGGCTTCCAAAAGCATACCCATGCTTCTCCAGGTAGCCCAAAGAAATTAGATTCTTCTTCAACTCCGGGACATGTTTGACATTGGTCAAAGTCCTTATAACCCCATCATACATCCTCACCCTTATGCTTCCAACTCCAGCAACCTTACAAGGATGATTACCACCAAGGCATACACTCCCTCCATCAGATTCTTCATAAGTTGCAAACCACTCCCTATGCGAAGTATAATGGTGAGAACAGGCTGAGTCAAGTGTCCAACAACTATCACACTTCTTGGTCCCATCTGAAACTACCAGTACATCATCTTCACTGTCTTCAGATGAATTTGCACCACCATTGCTGACTGAACCTCCCTTGAAATGCCCTTCCCCTTCTCATTCTTCAGAAGTGGGCAATTTCTCTTCAGGTGACCAATCTGATGACACTTGTAACACTTCCATGCTTTCTGCTTGCCCCGAGACTTAGATCTGCCTTTGGACTTGCCTCTAACCTTTTCCCAGGGTCTTCCTTGCCTCTCATTCACAGCAAGTACCTCTGTGTTAGAGTTTCCCATGCGATCTTTTCTCTTTGCTGGTTTGATCTCACCCCCACAACCTCTTCATAATTCAGGGTCTCCTTCCCATACACCAAGGTTGTAATCAGACCATCATAGGAACTGGGTAGCGAACACAACAAGATGAGGGTCTTGTCTTCTTCATCAATCTTCACATCAAGGCTCATCACCTCTTAGCACACCTGATTGAATTTCTGAATATGGGCCACAAGATCTCCTCCCTCAGGCATTCTCAAGCTGTACAACTGTTTCTTCAACCACAACTTGTTTGTCATGCTCTTTCCCATGTAAGTGTTCTCTAAAGTTTCCCAGAGCCCCCTTGCCGTGGTCTGCGTGCAAATCTCGGCAAGACTTGATCAGCCAAGCACATCCTGATTGTGCTAAATGCAATCTCCTCTAACTCCTCCCAATCCTCACGACTTACATTATCCGGTCTTTGTTTCACCAAGACCTTATAAATCCTTTGCTGTACCAATAAATCCTTCACCCTTTGCTGCCATAGGGTGAAGTTTCCCTTGCCATCATACTTTTCAAAATCGAATTTAAAGCTACTAGATGCCATATCCAACCAAGAAATAATGCACACACAAAAACAAAAATTAAACTTGCTGCAGAAATTTCTGGTTTGATATCTTACCAAGAAACGCCCAAGATCCAATCTTTTCTCCACCAAATCACCGAGGCTCTGATACCAAATGAAGAGTGGATCGTCCTCTTTCTACCCTTGGAGCATAGCACGCATTTGACCAGGCCCAAGTCGTGTGGAGATGCGGAAGCGAGATGATATCCCTGCTGAAATTCTGCAGCAGAATTTTGGATCTTGATCTTGGTAATCTTCCCGGATTGATTAGCAACTAGGATTTTCTTTGGTTTCTTGCGCCCCAAGATTGTAAGAGAGGGTCGTGGCCTCTCTTCTTCCTCACGTGAACCTTCAGATCTGATCCAGAAAATCAAGAGACGCTGCCCAAAAGAAGGTACTGCTAGGGTTTCCTCCTTCTTCTTTGAGAGAGGCGGTTCCAAGAAGATGGCTAGGGCAGAGATGGCAGCAATAAAACCCTAGAAATCTAGGGCATCTATGTGTGAGAAAGAGAGGAAAACATGTATAAGAGAGGAAAGAAGAGAGATAGCTTGTTCTTAGGAGAAAAGAGTTTCTTTCATTCTATAATCATCATCGTTACATGATTATATCAACCCCGTCCATGATGGCCACCAAAATAAAACCAGCACCATATATGAATCAGTGCCTTATTATATGGATAATAAACCCTAAAAAACTTTCTTGGATCAGTCCACACCTTGGGCCCAAACCCAGTCCAATGATAGACTAGCCCCCTTCAAGACCCAACAATCTGGACCTTAAACATATGGAGCCTATAAACCTCCACCCTATGATTTAAGCTTTGGAGTACAACACCAGGCTCTACATTTAGAGCCTTAAAAATCTCAAGCTATTAGAGCTTTAGAAACCTCATTTCAAGCAATGCCAAGTGCTGCTGCTTGGTTGGCTTTGCAATTGGGCTTAATACAAGTCCGTTAAGGCAGGATTCACCCAGTTTGAAGCTAGAAAAAGTTTTTGTACATTGCTTTCGGTGCAACATAATCTGCACCAGGTACAATGATTGACCCACATGCAAGCCTACGCTAGAGGGCTTGCCTATGGATTCCGTATCGCTAATGTACGAACCTGTGTGCGAGCGAATCAAACATGTTTTATCTAAACTAGTGGCGTATTAGACTCTCTCCTACTCACTTTTGGCTGGTGAGGTACGTACTAGCCATGACAAGCTGCTATGAAGCTCTTGGACTTTCAACGGAGAAGTACACATATCCTGGAACTTCATTTAAGGAACATTGGCTCTTCCGTGCGGATTTTTGGTCCAATTAATCCCATTTGTTATGACCAATCTTTTAACGGATATCAGTCTATTAGTTGAATATAACTCAAAAACTATTACAAACTTGCAAATCATGGCATCACAAAATCCAAAAGAAAGAAACAAAGGTAACCAG
The DNA here is from genome assembly GCA_900491605.1 of Calamus simplicifolius. Taxonomy (NCBI): domain Eukaryota; kingdom Viridiplantae; phylum Streptophyta; class Magnoliopsida; order Arecales; family Arecaceae; genus Calamus; species Calamus simplicifolius. The sequence continues at coordinate 583,866 of UESW01004169.1, read as the reverse complement.
ATATTGTCTAAAGACATTGATCCAACTATTTTTAATAACTCTACGTTCCAAGCACGACGGTTGGAACCAGTAATTTGAACAAATAATAATAATAATCATGGCATTATCTAATATTGACAATGGCATTATGTAATCCCCCGAATTTCGTTAACTACTCGTAAGAGTTGATCGCGAGATCGAAGTTGTGCGAGGTGTTTGAATTTCAAACCCCCGAGATGTGATTACCTGATCGCGAAACTTAATCGCGATATTCCTGAAATAGATAACGCCTCACGATTGTATTTTCAAATATCCCGTAACCAATGGAGTCCCAAATCCCTTGATATGAGGAGACGATTGTATTTTCAAATACCTTGTAACTAATTGGGTCCCAAATCCCTTGATTTGAGGAGTCTACATCCCTTCAGCCAACAGTTTTGAAGGGATAAATCAGTCATTATCCTAAAAGCAACTAACACAAGATATGGATAGATTTTGGGGGCATTACTTAGCCATTATTTAAAATCACCGTTGTACTTTTGGATGAAGATTGAGGCATTAATTTCAGCTGCAATTTAATCCCTTCATCAGCCTATTCAAATGGCCATCAAGGGATAAGCTTTGGAAGAGATTGGGCGGTGGGTTATTTGAGGCGGTGCATGGGATATGGATAAGGATGGGAGAAGCTTTGGATAAGGCAGTGGCTGCACCTATAAGGGCAGAGGTATGCGGGAAGGGAATGAAATCAATCCAACAAAGGCATCCAACGAAGGATTGAAGGCGTCTTCTAGTCTCCACCTCAGGCGAGTAGGAGGAGAACGAGAAGGTACGATCGGAGCCGTTGAGGAGTTCCTACAGACGATCGAACAACATCCAGCTGCCTCCACGTACGCTACTCAGTTGCAATGCTGCGGTGTCGGCCAATGGTGCGGTCCATTGATTCACACACAATAACAGTAGTATCTTTGCCTTCAACGTTTGCAACGAGAGCTGGAGGTTGATATTATTAACTGGAAAAGTTAGAGACAAGAAGCGGGTGGAAATTCCACGAAAGAGGTACGTGAGACTGGAGAGGCTTTAGAAAATTAATTCCAGCCGTTACATGTGGGAACGTGAGGAGGTTTCCAGAGAAGGCTCACGGCAAGAGGAGCTGGGTGATAGGAATTTTTGGGCTGTTTGGCCATCCAATCTTTGGGCCATGTTAGGCCGTTTCTGGAGCCCTTTTGGGCAGGGTGTTGGGCCCTATAATGGGCCGAGATTGGCAAAATAATTATATGGCCCGAATCAGGATTGATTCTAGTTTCTGAGGATAATTTTGTTTCCCTATTTGGGTGTATACATTGAGAGATAATCGAACCCAAAGTTGGGCCCATGAAGTGGTTTGGGTAGAGTTTAAGAATTATTTTATAATTCAGAAATTTAATAATGAAAAATGATACTGTAGGTTCCCAGGTGTCCAATTAGCTGAGTTATCAATTGTAATTTGCGTACTGAGGTAAGTAAGTAAGTATTATAATTTTATAAATTATTTAATTTGTAAACTGTGAACTTACAGTTAAATGTAATTATGTTAATTTTTGCAAAATCATATTGTTACTATGATAATATGTAATTATGATAATGACAGAAAAACTTTATGTATAGCCGAGATTCTCACATGATAGATTATCACATGATAGATTCTCACATGACAGATTATCACATGATAGATTTTCATATGACGGATTCTCACATGACAGATTATCACATTATCACATGACAGATGACAGAATACTGGTACCAGGACCCTTCCTCTTAGGGGATATTTAAGAGTGATACACAAGATGTGTGTTATAGGGCCGTGGGACACATAAAGAAAAATAATGATAGTAAACAATATTTTGTTTATATCGCATGTATTCTAGTAATTATTATTGAATTAAGTTTCAAATTAATTGATCTGATGACATGAATCTGCTGATAGCATGATAAATAAAATTTTAAAATTATATTAGGCTTACTTATTGAGTGTGAGCTCATAGAATTCTCACAATGTTTTTCAGAGCCTCAGGAATGAAGAAGGATAATTGGCATAGAAGAAGTTTCTATTAAATAGACTTAGTTTCATTCTATTGATTTAGTTCAGATTTGCTTGTGTGTAGGGCAGTAGCCCAAGACTGATAATTACGGTTTGTAATAAATCATGGATGTGAATTTTGCTTATATTGATTTATGTGATGAAGTTCGAGACGCCTTGCATGCCTAGCATGCGGCGGGTTGTCATCCTAGCTCAAATTTTGGGACTGGGGCGTGACAGCTTTAGTGGTATCAGAGCCTGGTTTGACCTTAGGGACAAACATATGATGACACTAGACAAAGTAGTAGAATGACACTGGAAGGATAATAACTCTAAGATGATTTTAAGTAAATGTTTTGAGAGCCTAAAATTTAGAAGTCTATAAAGATGTTGACTGGACTTTAGCCTTGGCAGAAATTAATAATACCCTGTCATACAAGAAGTCAGTAACATGACGAGGGCTTCTGGTTTAGTGACCCTGGCCAGCCGGGAGACCAAGTGACTCTTGGAGGCTCTGGCTACGTGGGCTTGGTTGGGAATAGCCAACAACGGTTTTAGACCCTAGAGAACATGGGTACATGAGACTTTAATTTAATATGCAATACAAGGTAGATGAATAAATGGAATATTATGCAATAGTTGGAAGTTGCAATTGATGACAATGTGACACTTTTATATTTTGATTTAGTAGATGTTTGAATTTTGAATTATTAAATCTGAATTTGAATGCGGATATATATAGTGGATTTTACTAAGAGGACTTGCACTATTAAAATTGCATCTTCAAGGCTAATTTGTTGGTTATGAAGATGATTGATACTGATATTATTGAAATGGTTGACTACGTAGTGTCGCAATGGATTATTTAGGAAGAATATAAGATCTTAAGTTTGGAGGCGATTAAGGTTCATGTAGACCCTGCGAACCATTGGGTTTGATTTTGGTTATGAATATTCAAATGTTTTAAAGGTAGCAAGTGAAAGATTCTTAGCAGTGATAAGAATAAGATAAATTTCATTAATAAAGAATTTCATGAGGATTTTTATCTATTAATAGATTCCTGAATCAAGATGATAGAACACTAATCTATCATGCCTGCTTACCATGCCTCTCTTCGTAGTTCTAGGTAGATATTTTTATCCAGAATGGATAAATTGTTAATCAGCCATAAGTGGCTTGAATCTTTTCAAGGAAAGAGGAGGGAGATGATTTATTTTTGATCAATTATGGAAGATGGCTGAGGATACATCTAATATCACTTTCAAATCAAAGAAAGATTACTATAATTTTCTAAATGTATCTTTTGGGTGGTAAGCGCATCTTCAATGTCTATAGACCTTATAAGCCATGTATCTCATCTGAGTTAGATCAGTTAGGTCACTTTGAGATATTCAAAGGAATTGAATTAGTTAATTATGATAATTATGAAAGATGTCTGAGTTATTACCTTAATGATGTTAGCTTGAAGTATTCAAGAGTGAAACCAAGTATGTTATGATGATTTAATCAAAAATTAAAAATAAGTGTCAGCATATTTAGAAGTTGCAAAGCACTTGAAGAAGACCATCTTATATCCGGTGCAATGGTAAACTGATTAAATTGAGTCCGAATCCATTAGACTCATTTTTTTTTCCAATGGAGGATTTTTGTAAGGCTTGGCGGATAGTCTGAAAGAATCATTTAATTTTTAGAGAAAATGTTGCAAGCCTGGTGATGGATTTAGGAGGTGCTTGAGATAGCATCTTACCCTTAGTAAAATTTCTTCTTATAAAGATTACTGAGCCAATACTAATGGACCCATTTGAGCTTTTTACAATATGAGGTGTAGATCTCCTTCGTATTGGAATAAAGTTAGAGGGGAAAATTTTTGGATACTGAGCTGGTTTAACAACTATAAAAAGGTATCATTATTTGAAGCAACTTCATGTAGCTCAGAGTTAATAGGGAAGTTATGTTGATGTCAAAAAGAAAGATTTGAAATTTGGGTTGAAGATCAATTGAAAGTTTTACCAACCAAGGATGTGATGAGATTTAGGATTAGAGGAAAGCTAAGTCCACGTTATATTGGACCTTTTGAGATTGCTTACAGCCTGGCACTGCCTCCGATTTTAGCTGGGGTACATAATGTTTTTTTTATCTCTATGTTGAGGAAGTATATTTCCGATCCTAGCCATGTCATAGCATATGAGCCTATACAGTTGAGGAAAGATTTATCATATGAGGAGTACCCTGTACGTATTGTGGACCGCAAGGATCAGGTTCTGAGACGGCTTACCATTCCCTATGTCAAGGTGCAATGGAGTAATCATTCTGAGAGGAGGCTACTTGGAACTTGAGGAGGAAATGAAAGAGAAGTATCCATAACTATTTGAGTCTTAATATAGTTAATGATGTAGCTACGACTGTTGACATTTGAATAAAGACTTAGTTGATTGTGTGATAAAATTGGAATTCTAATTTTCTCTAATGAAAGTGCATCAATTTCGAGGCCGGAATTTTTATAAGGATGGGAGAATGTAATCCTCCGAATTTCGTTAACTACTCGTGAGAGTTGATCGCGAGATCGAAGTTGTGCGAGGTGTTTGAATTTCAAACCCCCGAGATGTGATTACCTGATCGCGAAACTTAATCGCGATATTCCTGGAATAGATAACGCCTGACGATTGTATTTTCAAATATTCCTTAACTAATGGAGTCCCAAATCCCTTGATATGAGGAGACGATTGTACTTTCAAATACCTTGTAACTAATTGGGTCCCAAATCCCTTGATTTGAGGAGTCTGCATCCCTTCCAGCCAGCAGTTTTGAAGGGATAAATCAGTCATTATCCTAAAAGCAACTAACACAAGATATGGATAGATTTTGGGAGCGTTACTTAGCCATTATCTAAAATCATCGTTGTACTTTTGGATGAAGATTGAGGCATCAATTTCAGCTGCAATTTAATCCCTTTATCAGCCTATTCAAATGGCCATCAAGGGATAAGCTTTGGAAGAGATTGGGCGGTGGGTTATTTGAGGCGGTGCATGGGATATGGATAAGGATGGGAGAAGCTTTGGATAAGGCAGTGGCTGCACCTATAAATTAAAGGACAGAGGTATGCGGGAAGGGAATGAAATCAATCCAACAAGGCATCCAACAAAGGATTGAAGGCGTCTTCTAGTCTCCACCTCGAGCGAGTAGGAGGAGAACGAGAAGGTACGATCGGAGCCGTTGAGGAGTTCCTACAGACGATCGAACAACATCCAGCTGCCTCCACGTACGCTACTCAGCTGCAATACTGCGGTGTCGGCCAATGGTGTGGTCCATTGACTCACACACAATAACAGTAGTATCTTTGCCTTCAACGTTTGCAACGAGAGCTGAAGGTTGATATTATTACCTGGAAAAGTTAGAGACAAGAAGCGGGTGGAAATTCCACGGAAGAGGTACGTGAGAGTGGAGGGGCTTTAGAAAATTAATTCCAGTCATTACATGTGGGAACGTGAGGAGGTTTCCAGAAAAGGCTCACGGCAAGAGGAGCTGGGTGATAGGAATTTTTGGGCTGTTTGGCCGTCCAATCTTTGGGCCATGTTAGGCCGTTTCTGGAGCCCTTTTGGATAGGGTGTTGGGCCCTATAATGAGCCGAGATTGGCAAAATAATTATATGGCCCGAATCAGAATTGATTCTAGTTTCTGGGGATAATTTTGTTTCCCTATTTGGGTGTATACATTGAGAGATAATCGAACCCAAAGTTGGGCCCGTGAAGTGGTTTGGGTAGAGTTTAAGAATTATTTTATAATTCAGAAATTTAATAATGAAAATGATACTGTAGGTTCCCAGGTGTCCAATTAGCTGAGTTATCAATTGTAATTTGCGTACTGAGGTAAGTAAGTTAAGTATTATAATTTATAAATTATTTAATTTGTAAACTGTGAACTTACAGTTAAATGTAATTATGTTAATTTTGCAAAATCATATTGTTACTATGATAATATGTAATTATGATAATGACAGAAAACTTTATGTGTCGCCGAGATTCTCATATGACAGATTATCACATGAAGATTCTCACATGACAGATTCTCATATGATAGATTATCACATGACAGAGTCCACATGACAGATTCTTACATGACAGATTATCACATTATCACATGACAGATTATCACATTATCACATGACATATTATCACATGACAGATGACAGAATACTGGTACCAGGACCCTTCCTCTTAGGGGATATTTAAGAGTGATACACAAGATGGGTGTTATAGGGCCGTGGGACACATAAAGAAAAATAATGATAGTAAAAATAATATTTTGTTTACATCGCATGTATTCTCATAATTATTATTGAATTAAGTTTCAAATTAATTGATCTGATGACATGAATCTGCTGATAGCATGATAAATAAAATTTTAAAATTATATTAGGCTTACTTATTGAGTGTGAGCTCATAGAATTCTCACAATGTTTTTCAGAGCCTCAGGAATGAAGAAGGATAATTAGCATAGAAGAAGCTTCTATTAAATAGACTTAGTTTCATTCTATTGATTTAGTTCAGATTTGCTTGTGTGTAGGGCAGTAGCCCAAGACTGATAATTATGGTTTGTAATAAATCATGGATGTGAATTTTGCTTTATATTGATTTATGTGATGAAGTTTGAGATGCCTTGCATACCTAGCATGCGGCGGGTTGTCATCCTAGCTCAAATTTTGGGACTGGGGCGTGACAGCTTTAGTGTATTTATTGTAACGACCCGGGCCCACGGGCCCGTTTCGTTACAAGAAAGCAAGACGGATAAGGTCCACACCAACTTGGGCCACCACAGCCCAAAAAGGGATCCAATTGGTGCCTTGTCCTTCTTGCTTAACCGGTTATAAACCACTCAACCAATTCCTAATTTTCCAATGTGGGACTATTGGGAGGGCTATCACAATCTACCCCCCTTACAAAGGCGACGTCCTCGTCGCCACCAGGCAGGCAGGATTCTAGAGGTGGCCCCCATAGGTTTAAGAGGTGGCTCCCATCCTTCATGGATGTAGCACTTTGCCCTGTGTGGCACTTAGCTCCTGCACTTCCGACTGGTGCGAGGCTTTGATACTATATTGTAACGACCCGGGCCCACGGGCCCGTTTCGTTACAAGAAAGCAAGACGGACAAGGTCCACACCAACTTGGGCCACCACAGCCCAAAAAGGGATCCAATTGGTGCCTTGTCCTTCTTGCTTAACCGATTATAAACCACTCAACCAATTCCTAATTCCCAATATGGGACTATTGGGAGGGCTATCACACGTTATGATCCCTCAACTCCACAGATCCAATTTTTATCCCAATTCTTTATCAATGATTTACTAAAGATTTCAAATCGTGCTCGAATTCAAATGATCAACTGAAAAATAAAAATGGCAAAGGTTTTGTCTCGTCCTACCTCGGCAAGGACGGGGAGCGAGACTGCAGAGCCCATTTCTAGGGCAAGAAGGGGATAGCCCATGGGCCACGCGGCCTCTTGAGTGGGAGGTGGCGGACCTCCCTCAGGGTCGCGGCCATTGAGCTGGGCCTCGGAGCTCTTCCAATTAGCTTAGCGAAAGCAGAAGCTATTAGAAATGGTGTCCTTAAAATCAGATATTTTTATACTTTTAATTTTTTTAAAAAAAATAAATTTTTTTTATCTTATCCTTTTTATTTTATGAATTTTTATAAAAAATTAAAATATATTATAAGGCTATAATTTTAGTATAATGCATACAAGAAGATTAAAATTACGGCTAATATTTAAACATGTTCGTGTTTGATGAAAGTATGGATCTTCTATCGCTAATGACTAATACGGTCCATCAAGATTATGAATGTAATAATTTTATTCCGATTGTGTATAGAGATACTTAGTGGAAGTGTTATATATAATAAGATTATATAGGATTTGGACAGACGTAATTTAAATTTTTATTTAAGTACCGTGGTAAGGAATTTAATTTATGTCATAAGATGATTATATGTACATCGACCTGAATCCTGACTTAATTACAGACCCATTGATTTTGTTACTGGATTTTTTTGATTTGTTCGTTCAAGCCCATTTGATGTTAGGCCCAATACTTACATTTTAGAGGTTTGATAACACGTTGGGCTGGAATATGATTTAAAGAGATGAAATCCATGGCTTTTAAAAAGAAGCTTAAAATTAGTTCCTTAAGTGTTGATTAAGGAGCTAAACAATTATTTGTGCAATTTATGATATCAATGGTATTTAAGGAATAAAAGATAATTGGATGGGTAAAATAGTTATTTCACCTAGCTCTAATTTTGAACTAATTATGTAGGGTTAAATTATATATAATAATTATTAGTGGACGACTCAAGTTTTTGAGTAAAATTAATCTATAATTTTAAGAGTGCAGTCTTGAGTTTTTAGTGGAATAATTTCGAGATTAATAAACTGAATAAATAATTAAAGACTTTTAATTAAGTTTATTAAAGTTTATTGAAGCTTGAAGCTATGGGTTCATGGTCCCCATACCATTTTAGATTAATCGCATCGAAAATTCTTTGAGTGAATAATTAATATGATTGATTATTTAATTTTTTTCAATAAAATATTTTGAAACTTTATAATAATGAGTTTATTATGAAGATAAATAATTAATTTATTTGATTTTTTCTCACATCTATTTTGGTAAATAAATTAATTATTTGATAAAATAAAAATGTATTTAGACATATTGTTCATATAATAAGATGATATGAATGATGGCACATAAATGTTATTGTAGGATATCACACAAGAGATTTTTTTGCTCTTGTAAATGACTTATATTTTGAATTGATGGAGAGAGAGAAATTTTAATTTTAGATATTTTTGATAATATAATAAATAGTAAATAAAAATTTGATTTATTTATAACTAATATTGGATATTTAAAATTAATAATTTCTAAAATTTTTAAATAAGATTTATAATTATATTATTATATAATTAGTTAATTAGTTACAAATAAAAATTATTTTTTCTTGATATGCTTAACGGGTGTCATGCATGTGTTGAGAATTGTTCTCAAAATATGCGCATTGGTTGTAATAGATAAATGAGAGAGAAACTTTTTTCTTGATAAGGGGTTGATGTGCATGTAGAGAATTGTTCTGCAATCAAAATCAAATAGATTTTTTTTGATTCACATAGAACTTATAAATAGGTGGTCTTTCAAAGAGTGTGACACAAAAAGAAAAGTTTCCCTTTTTCTTTATCTCGTATGTGCGTCAACCTTTTGTGAGAAATAGAGGACTCTGATTTTGTTTTATTTTGTAGGTATTTTGTGACGTATTGATTTTTTTATGTTGTAAGTATTTTAGACGTATCTTCCCAAATTCTACTAACAAATCCATATATTTCTACTATATATATATATATATATATATATATATATATATATATATATATATATATATATATATATATATATATATATATATATGCGTTCCAACGAAAGCGTAGGCTGCCTCGATGGCTTGAGCTCTTCTTCGGCGACGGCGTCCCAATCGGGAAGAGATTCCATGAGGATTCTTCTCGGAACCCATCTTCTCCTTCGGGCGGAAGGAAGGCAACGCTTCATTTCCGTCTTCCATTAAATTTTAAAAAGGGTGTAGTTGATTTTAAATTAAAAAAGCATCTAATAACTAAATTTATTCCAAAGACCATCTATTAGGAAAGTGAAATTTGAGCTAAAAAATCACTTAGTTATTAATCTGGCAAGAAAAGGATTAATTTATTTATTTGAAAAAGCACTCTCCTCCCTATATCCAAAAGCAAAATGATCGAGAAATTCCTAATGTTTCATAGTCACACCTAAAAAATAAAATTAATTTTCCCTAATATATTTTTAAAATTTTTGCAAATTAAGATAAATTTTAAATTATCTATAGATTGTGCCGCAATATATATATACACCCTTGGCCCTTTGTAAAAGTATACAAGTGGAAAGTGATCTAGCGGTATATTCTTTAAAATATATATATATATACACAACCGGCCCGTTGTAAAAGTATTAGCGGTATATGGCCGCAATGCACGCCCTTCTTAAAGGCTAAGGTCACCACCGGTCACGGTATTGATGTTAAAGTCCTCAAACCGTCAAAACAAACTTATTAGAACTCGATTTGGAATAGGATTAACATTATTAATACAGAGGGGATAAGAACAAATTTAAAAAAGATTTAGAACTTCCTTTTAATCTTAATTATAAGTCGGTTTCGCTCCAAGTTATGTACGAAGAAGTCCCTTCTTAAATTTCTACAAATCCTCTCCTAAGCTAACAGCGAACCGACTCTCTTCTCTTCCTCTATATTCTCTTTTCCTCCCCTCTTTATCTACTCTTTTCGACTCTCTTCTCTTCCTCTATTCTCTTTTCCTCCCCTCTTTATCTACTCTTTTCGTTCACCATGCCAATCCACCGGCGTCAACAAACCATTCTCGACCTCTCCGTGACTCGATTCAAAGACCATGTCGACCCACGAGTGAGGAACACCATGGCCCTCAGGATCCAATTCAAGAAGACGCACCGGAGGTTCTTGCGCTTCGACGACGGAGGAAAGATCCTTGACACCGTGACCGAGGCTCCAGTCGACGAGAAGCTGGAAGCTTTCGGCCTTGACGCCTTTCTATCGTCCGACCTCTCGTCTAAAGCCATCGGTAGCATGCTCTACGGATCGTTTTCCGGTGGTGACTGGAAAGGACTCTACTTCGAGAGGCTCATCTCCTACCTTGCTCACGAACACGCGAAGGCCGCGGTCGCCGCTGGAGTCGACACGGTGGCTCTGAAGGCGGAGTTCGAGGTGACGATCGATACCGTAGAGCCTTGCGAGAGGTGCATGGTGTGTCTGGTGGAGTTCCGACCAAGAGAGGTGATGGAGCGCAAGCCCTGCGGCCATACGTACCACGAGGACTGCATGGAATACTATATTAAGCGCAACATAGATTGCCCTACATGTTACTACGATGATTCGGAGGCTTTGAATGGTGGTGCGAGAGAATTGACTTATGAGGAAGACATCATCAAGATTTTCTGATTTCCCCATCATTAATGATGGACGACGACGACGACGACGACGACGACGACTAAATATATATGGTCTACTGTGTTAGTTTCAGTCTTCTCGTTTATGGTCTACTACGTTAGTTTCAGTCTTCTTGTTTATGGTCTACTGTGTTGGACCGTTGGTTTCAGTCTTGCTCTTTTTTTTCGGATAATATGAATATAAAGTTCGTTAGAGTTATGGCCCACAACACGCATGTTTTTTGTCGACGGCAAGTTTTAAGATAAGCTTGATCGAACATCTTTATTTTTTTTATTTTATGGTCAAACTCTGGATATAAAATATTATCCGTTAAGATATTTTCGAAGGAATCCTTATATTCTGGATCTCCGATATCTTCCAAGAGTATGGGCAAGTTCGATTAGATAAGAGTTCAAAAGAATAATTTTGATCAGACTCGAGCTCTCAAATCTAAAAATATCTATAACACATTGGAGACATAAAATACCGATTTAGATAGGGAAGCTCAGAGCTACGAATTTTGCAATAGAGATAGGCAAACTATGATGCATAAAATCAGCGATTAAGGGGCTACCAACATCTCGTTGATGATACCTTTCGTTTGCTTTCCACATATTCAAAACTTGCAGCTGATTGCCTAAATAGCGCTCACTAGGCCACTGGTATATTTTCTAGAACAGAGTACAAACTAGAGGGCCATTCGAAGAAATTCTGCAGGATCTGGTGGTGGCGACAGTAGCGATGGTAGTTTGGGGGTGAGGGAAAGGTCATTTACCTAACTAGAACATTGCTCTAGACCAAAAATTTGATAATCCTATCTTGAATCCCACAAAAAAATAAAAGATTTGGATAGCAGATCGCTTCTTCCTCTCCAGCTCCCATTTTGATATGACGGAGAACAAGCTTTTAGAGCCTTAAAATTCTCAAGCTATTAGAGCCTTAGAAACCTCATTTCAATCAATGCCAAGTGCTACTGCTTGGTTGGCTTCGCAATACAAGTCGGTTCAGACAGGATTCACCTAGTTTGAATCTAGAAAAGTTTTTGTATATTGCTTTTGGTGCAGCATGATCTGCACCGAGTACATTGATTGACCCACATGCAGGCCTGTGCTAGAGGGCTTGGCCATGAATCCCGTATCGCTAATGCACGAACCTGTATGCGGGCGGATCAAACATGTTTTGTCTAAACTTATGGCGTATTAGACTCTCTCCTACTCACTTTTGGCTGGTGAGGTATGTACTAGCAGTGACAAGCTGCTATGAAGCTCTTGGACTTTCAACCGAGAAGTAGACATATCCTGGAACTTCATTTAGGTAATGTTTGAAATAGGAGATAAGAGAAAATATTCAGGGGATATCCCCTTTTATTCCCAAAAGCTATAACTATAAGAGATAGCTGGGAATAAAATTAACCAAAGGAATAATCCATGGTTAACCATGGGATATCCTCTCAATTTATTTCCTAGAAAATGTAGGAATAACTGGTTATCCTTCAAATAAGAGTAAAAAAAAGTTATCAAATGGATTTATCTTTTTGCATTTGATATGATCAATGAGTTTTGGTCCAATTAATCCCATTTTATGACCAATTCTTTTAACGGATATCAGTCTATTAGTTGAATATAACTCAAAAACTATTACAAACTTGCAAATCATGGCATCACAAAATCCAAAAGAAAGAAACAAAGGTAACCAGATATTGTCTAAAGACATTGATCCAACTATTTTTAATAACTCTACGTTCCAAGCACGACGGTTGGAACCAGTAATTTGAACAAATAATAATAATAATCATGGCATTATCTAATATTGACAATGGCGTTATGATCCCCCAACTCCACAGGTCCAATTTTTATCCCAATTCTTCGTCAATGATTTACTATAGATTTTCAAATCATGTTCGAATTCAAATGATCAACTGAAAAATAAAAATGACAAAGGTTTTGTCCCGTCCAACCTCGGCAAGGACGGGGAGCGAGACTACAGAGCCCATTTCTAAGGCAAGAAGGGGACAGCCCATAGGCCACGCGGCCTCTTGAGTGGGAGGTGGCGGACCTCCCTCGGGGCCGCGGCCATTGAGCTGGGCCCTGAGAGCTCTCCGCTTAGCTTAGCGGTAGCGGAAGTTGTTAGAAATGGTACCCTTAAAATCAAATGTATTTATATTTTAAATTTTTTTAAAAATAAATATTTTTTAATTTTAATTTTATATATTTTATAAATATTTATAAAAAAATTTAAAATATATTATAGCTGTAATTTTAGTATAATGCATACAAGAAAATTAAAATTATAGCTAATATTTTTAAAAATGTTCTTGTTTGATGAAAGTATGGATCTTCTATCGCTAATGACTAATACGGTCCATCAATATTATGAATGAAATAATCTTATCCCGATTATTGTGTAGAGATACTTAGTGAATGTATTATATATAATAAAATTATATAGGACTTGGATCGACATAATTTGAATTTTTATTTAAGTACCGTTATAAGGAATTCAATTTATGTCATAAGATGATCATATGTACATCGACCTTAATCCTAACTTAATCACATACCCCTTAATTTTATTATTGAATTTTTTTATTTTTTCATTCAAGCCCATTTGATGTTAGGCCCAATACTTACATTTTGAAGGTTTGATAAAACGTTGGGCTACGAATGTGCTTTAAAGAGATGAAATCCATGACTTTTGAAAAGAAGCTTAAATTAGTTCAAGTGTTGATTAAGAAGAGTTATTCGCACAATTTATGATTCGATCATAAATTAATTTTAACTAGTGAATCAATGGTATTTAAGGAAAAGATAATTAGATGGGTAAAACAGTTATTTCACCTAGCTCTAATTTTGAACTACTTACGAATGGTTAAATTATATATAATGATTACTTAAGTTTTTGAGTAAAAATTAATATGTAATTTTTAAGAGCGCATTCTTGAGTTTTTAGTGGAATAATTTGACATTAATAAATTAAATAAATAATTAAAGATTTTAATTAAGTTTATTTAAGTTTATTAGAGCTTGAAATTATAGGTCCATGGTCCCCATACCATTTTAAATTAATCGTATCAAAAACTCTTGGATTGAATAATTAATATGATTGATTATTTAAATTTTTTTAAATAAAATATTTTTGAAACTTATAATAATGAGTTTATTATGAAGATAAATAATCAATTTGATTGATTATTTTTCTTACATCTATTTTGGTAAAATAAATTAATTATTTGATAAAAAAAATATATTTAAACACATTGTTCATATAATAAGATGATATGAATGATGGCACATAAATGTTATTGTAGGACATCACACAAGAGATTTTTTTGCTCTTGTAAATGAGTTATATTTTGAATTGATGGAAAGCGAGAAATTTAATTTTAGATATTTTTGATAATTATTAAAAATATTAAAAAATAAATAGTAAGCAATAAATTTAATTTATTTATAACTAATATTGGATATTGAAAATTAATAATTTCTAAAATTTTAAATAAAATTTATAATTTAAATATTATTATTATTTGTAAATTAGTTACAAATGAGAATTAATTTTTTCTTGATATGCTCAAAGGGTGTCGTGCATGTATTGAGGATTGTTCTCAAAATATGTGTATTGGTTGTAACAGATAAATAAGAGAGCAACTTTTTTCTTGATTTGCTCAAGGGGTTATGTGCATGTGTAGAGAATTATTATTAATTCAAAAATAAATAAATAAATCAAATAAATTTTTTCTGATTCACATTGAACTTATAAATCGGGTGGTCTTTTAAAGAGTGTGACATAACAAAAGAAAAGTTTCCCTCTTTTCTTTCTTTCGTATGTGCGCCAACTTTTGTGAGAAATAGAGAAAAACAAGACTCTGATTTTATTTTATTTTGTAGGTATTTTTGTAACGTACTTTGGCCCATAAATTCTACTATAGAATTTTTTCTCCATAGCTTCAAATTCGATAGTAAGACGCGTCCGCTCTTTCAAAATCTCAACACTTCGATATGTTTTGTGTAAAAAAATTATATAATAATTTATTTTTAATATGATGATATTAATTTTATACATACTAAATGACCTGCATATTTTGCTTGCTATATATATATATATATATATATATATATATATATATATATATATATATATATATATATATATATATAATTTTTTTTTGGGCACTCCAATAGAAGCGTAGGCCGCCTCGATGGCTCTGAGCTCGTCTTCGACGACGGCTTCCCAATCGGGAAGAGATTCCATGAGGATTCTTCCTCGGAACCATCTTCTCCTTCAGGCGGAAAGAAGGCGTCGCTTCATTTCCATCTTCCATTAAATTTTAAAAGGGGTGCCGTTGATTTTAAATTAAAAAGTATCTAATAACTAAATTTATTCCAAGAAGCATCTATTAGGAAAGTAAAATTTGCGCTAAAATATTACTTAGTTATTAATCTGGCAAGAAAAGGATTAATTTATTTATTTGGAAAAGCACTCTCATCCCTATATCCAAAAACAAAATCATCTAGAAATCCCTAATGTTTCATAGTCACACCTAAAAAATAAAATTAATTTTCCCTAATATATTTTTAAATTTTTTGCAAATCAAGATGATTTTGAAATTATCTATGGATTGTGCCGAAAATATATATATATGAATTATTTTTTGATTCATACTTATTCAGAGTAAGAATTTAGTTTCAATGATTTAAATCTAAAAAAGATTTGAACTCAAAATAATCTCATCTAAAATGATCTATCTGTTAGAAAAATTGTTTTTGATTTTATAAAAATTCTTTTCTAAAAAATGCTAGAAAATTAATCTAAAATTTAAATTCAAAATATAAACTAAAGTTAAAAAGAATCAAGCTGGTCGAGACGTGTTCGACACTACCCTAAGGACAAGTTTTTGCCCCCTCGTGCAGGTTGTTGGCGATTTGTCCCCAAGGTACAACGACCTGGCTCAATCCGATCCTCCTACCGCGAGCACACGATGTTGGGAATTGTATCCTAAAGCCAATCATTTGATGATTGTGCTAATATAAATAGCATATAAATTGACATATTAATAAAAGTTATTTGGCAGTTTATTCATTACAAGAACATCTTAAAACTCCTAATAATAATGAAGCCCTTAGGATCTTCCTTCATAATAAAGGAGGATTTATCTTTGAAGGTCCTCAAAAGAGTTCGCGACCAAATGATATACTATGACAGGGCTATAGTAATATCAATTATAGGACGTTGTATATCATATTTGTTGGTTATCCTCTTAACCAAGGAGTGTAGGGACATTGGTATGACATACAGGTGAAAGTGTAGGAGTACATTTCACCGAACGTGGCTCATTTTCGGATACTATGCTGTCAAGAGTTAATTCAAGAAGATATGTGTATAAGTATCCTTAAGACCTGAGGATCATAACGGTGACTTGCAAGCAACTCATTGTACTTAGGTGCCGGACTACCTGGATTTCTAATCTAGCTACGAAAGGTTACTGGGTGCAGTCAAGTACTTGTGGTAGTCAGTTGTGGATCAAGATGGAATTTGATCTATCCTGTTAAAAGAAGAAATGCTTGTGTTTCAATTTACAAGACCTTGGCCAGGGCACTTCATGTGAAGGTCACATGATCACTAAAGTTGAAATCACTTTATGGATTTGCTGTTTAGAGTTGACAGGCTCTTAAGTCATCCTTAACATTTATGGTCAAAAGGATGAATTATACGGTAACTATTTCTTAGGGTTCTTCGAGTTTGCTCAGCAACTATTCGACCTATCCGAACGTCGGATTCCATTGCTAGATGGGCACATCGATTAGTATAGAAAGTTGTTCCTATGCTACCAGCTTAGGTTCAACCTAGAGAGTACACGCATAGAAGTTTCCTAAGATGATCTATTTGCTGATCAATGATTGAGAATCGTATATGATTTAATAATCAATTTGATTGATTGAATTATCTCTATTGAGTTAAATACAAATGAATAAGATTCAATTAGGTTTAAGTCTATTAGAAGGACTAATTAATTTCAAATATTGATTTGAAATTAGACTTGATTTGGATTTAAATAGATTCAGGACTAGCCAAATTTGATTTGGGCTAGGACCATGATCTATGTAGGTTCAGTCTAATAAATTCAAATCAGCTNTTGCATGTGAAAGATTTTTTTTAGGTTTAAAAATTGGTCCATATCAATTTTATTGACATTTTCCTATGCATAAACTTGGTATCACAATGCTATAACTGGTGTACATGACGATATTAAGTAGAATATGGCATGGCCAAATTATTTGCTGGGGTAGTATCTGAGATTGAATTGTGAGTGGCAACAGAAGCAAATGTAGGCATTGTGATTGAGGTATGATAGAGTTGCTTGTTAATGTTTGATGATGATGTAGTGACTGATAGGCCCCATTTCAGTGTAAAATGGAGCTGTTGATACCACTAGATACAAAAAGTGTAAATATGTGATTAAACAATGGCTACAGGAAGATGAGGTTGCTTGATGATAATTTGCTCTATTTGAGACCCAAGAAGTAGCAATTGGCCGCATAATAAGTTGGAAGGAGTTGCTGTAAAAGGGAACCATCAGCACTGATGGAAGCCTAGCTTGTAATAACAGCCATAGAAGTTTGTCACTGTTGCTGAATTTTTTTTTGGAACTAGCTTCTGCCAATCAATTTCATATTCATCGTCACAACCAATGTAAGGGTTCTAATGTCAAGTGATACTGATGCTTGCAAAATTATTATCACACTGGCTAGGGATGTTGTAACAGAGCCAACTTAGCTTACAAACCTAAGTCACTGATGGTGGTGAAGTTGGGTAAGCTGACAAAGTATCAGGCTGTTGAAATGCTAGCATCCAAAGGATGCCTAAAATCCCACAAAAGATCTAACATTTTCTTGATGCAATTAAATAAGATGAATAGGCTGCAAAGATGCACAAGCACTATCATTTATGAAAATGTGAGAGATGACATGTTGAACATTTTGTGGGTGAAATGAAGTACAAGAAAATTTGAGGTTTAAGTAATAGCAGATAATTACCAAAGTAGTGTATTTCTCTTGAATGATTAGCAGTATGGCTAAAGAAAAACTTCCATATAGAGAATCGATGGATTTCAAAAGGATTCTAGAGGAAGAAACTTTAGTAGCATAGTTTAGAAGTTCCCATTTTAGCATAGTTCTCATTTATTGAGGCGAGGCAACTAAAAATGCAGGCTGATGGATGAGGTTATAAGTGGTGAAATATGCATGTCATCATAGAGAACATCATGTGGCATGCGTGGCATGTGTAACTTGTAAGTTTTATCTTTGATGCAAGGCAGTCCTGATAGGCTTCGATTACAACCACAGTTAATAAAAGAAACAATGTAGCCTTACCAGTTGTGAATATTGTGGAAAAAGCTAAGGCCAAAAATGAGAAGAACTGATTCAACTAATGGTCAGAGGATCTATGCATTTTTTACCAGAATGAACCAGAACAGGCTAAAATGAGCATTAGTTACCAATCATCAAAATAGCCATAATGACTCCAATTGGGAATAGGCATTTAGAGCTATGCAATTAACTAATAAACAAAATCTATTGACTTGAAATCTTCAAATTCCATCATTTTGAGGTCAACAAGACCCAGAAATAGAAATTTGTTGTTTCTAGAAATCTTAGTTCTCTTAATTAGGTAGGCTAAGACTTCTTATACAAGGGACCTTGAGGTATGTAATAGAAGGATTTTCCATATTAGAGTTTCTTCCGTAAGTTCTTCCACTTCCTCTTTCCTATCCTTTGTGCTTATTCTTTATCCATAGAAGGAATGAGAATGCTATTTATATTTGCTTCTGGAATATGAGTGGCCAAGTTAACTGGAACAATGGGAATCCAAGGAACCATAAGGTTTACAGAAAAATGCTAAACAAACAGTGCTAATGGCAACCCATAGAAAACAGGGTTGGCACCTAGGTAATCTAGGGTAAATGTCTTTATGTATGACGGGTACCTGAAGACCTATTTACTTTGTGGATATTTGTATGGGTTTCTTGTTAGTTGGAATTACTTAATTTTATATTGTTCTTGATCTAGAGTGGCATGTGAATATGAAGAGAAATGGGAAAAGAAGGTTTCTAGAGCTTACTTGATATCATAATTTTGTTCCCCACGATTCTTTCTTTTCCCCCCATGATTCTTTCTCCCATCATTCTTTTTTTTTTTTTTTTCTTTCTTTTTTTGCATCATATTGTTATGTATGTTAGTAAAATGATGCTACAATGCCAAAAATATGAAAGGATCTGTTATTGGACATTTTAGGCTTGACACTGTTGAGCTTACACCTTGACGGTTTGACACTGAAGTGACAACCAATGCATACCATTTAATCATGCAATTTTGAATATTGCTCACCAGAATTTGCTATTTTTATGCACACATTTTTGTCCTTAACCATGTTTCTTCCACTTAAATTTTTATATATTTAATTTCTTCTGGCATACCTCTTGTATGATGGAATCGATAAGACTCACAACTTGAAATTTATCCATCGCTTTATTTTGAGTTTGAGATCTTTATTCTCTGCCCACTTTGTAATCAGCCAACTGATAAAATTGCAAAAAAGCACCCAAGTATAACTAAAGTCTCCAACACTTCAAAACCAGTGGTTGGTAAACATGTAGGGTAAAGATAAAAGGGTTACTTATGACAAGTAAACTATTAAGGCCTAATATATGTTGTCGATGCCCTTCCTTAACAACTTAAGCTTTCGGGGTCGTGGTTAGTTAAGTAAAACCAAGCTCAAACAGTTAGAGCAACAGCAAACCAGATGATATTGATGGAAGGAGATGCATAGAAACAGCCTCTGTCACCTTGAGAAAATACGTTGTGGATTCAGAAGGCTAAGATGGCGTGAGTAACCAAGATCTGTTGCATGCATACATACTTATGTATTGCATCAAATTTCCATCATTTATACCAAAAACAAACTCATTCTTTGGTCAAAGACATGGCACAAATTATTTGCTTTGGTACTATCTGAGATTGAAATGTGAGCCGCAGCAGAAGCAGATTTAGGCATTGTGATTGAGGTATGATAGAGTTGCTTGTTGATGTTTGGCAATGTAGTTGCTGATAGGTCCCATTGAGGTATGCTATAATGAGGATCTTTGGTTCATTGCCGACAAGCAAAACTCCAGGTAAGTTTCATTGATTTAAAAAAAAAAAAATCTAGGCTTATCCAATCAAGTCTTTGATCTGAAGTGGACTGGCCATTTGGGTTGGGTATCACAGGCTTTATCTTTGTCTGTTTTGACCATGCTTGTTGACATGAATTTCTTAGTACTAAAACAAAACAAAAAGAAGAACCAAGTACGATGGCCAATTATTTCATGATCTGCAGCAATTTTGTCTGACACCATATGAGATGAATTTATTCTTCACAGATTGCATGGTTAAGTTCTTCCTCTCAGGAACTACAGAGGCCTCCAAGTCTTCTACTGTTGATGCATGAGTTTAGAAAATATGAAGGCATTATTAATTAATTAGCTTTTTTAAGCATATACATAAAGTTGTTCATTTCTCATATATAATGTATGATTCCCAGATTGATCTGAGATCAATCACCTGATAACCTTAGTTAATCTTGACATCCCAAGAAGGCAATGTGGTACTCTTGGTTTTTGGATGTGGTGAGGAAACTGTGATGGAAAATATCTTGCAAAACACTCAGAATATGGTTTTGTTGCATTATAAAACTGCAATGAATAGCTCAGGATGAACATCATGCAAGTACCAGAATCATTCAACGCTATATACTTGAAAATAATTGGAGGTTGAATAAATAGGCTGTTGTTGTCATTGCTGCCATTCATTCACCCCTGATGATTTTTTCTCTTCTTTTATGGTCAATTTTAGATTGGACATCAAAAGAAAGATTGCAACACGTAAACTGTGAAGTGGCAAAGAGCAACATCATTCCCATGCCAATAGAAATTATGAAGATACAAGCTGCTCATGGACAGGAGAAAATAGGTAAAGAAAGGCCTGCTTGCTAATTGTGCTTCAAGCTAGCTTAAAGGATGACTCCCAGCTTTAATACAATTTTGACAGATGATTCATGGGAGGATTGACTTCAAGCAGGCAATGACTTAAGAAGGCTATGCGCTCCAATGGAGCCTTCATGGCCTGAAGCTGACCCTGGTTTGATGGAAAAGACTTGCGTTGTTGTACAGGTGTTATGCGAATGTATGAATATCCAATTAATCATGTCATTCTAGCTTTGGCATCCTCATCATCTGTGAAATTCTTGTGTCTCATATATCACTTACGGTTGTTGAGGAAGACCTGGATAATATCTTCATAAATTGCAGCATTCCAAGGGGTCGTTAAATCATATAATCTAAACTACTGACTTGATATCCAATATTTTATTATCTGATCACTCGATTTTTTCTTGAAAAAGTTAAATATAGTTTTTCATGGGTTTGGATCGAGAAACACCAAATCATATCAAACCATTCATTATAGAGCATACTTGATCATGCTGGTATATAGTCTAAAATTGGTTTGATTCACTGTTTTGAAATGGTACAGAGTCTATACAATCTTGAACCGTCTCGTATCGATATGGTTTTGTATCAATATAGGATGGTCCATGAGATGAGGCTAATCAGGGTTTGGTTGGTATGTTCCTTACCGGATTATTCCAGTCTGGTCTGATTTTAGTTTTGGATATAATTTAACGATGGATTAAAGAAAATTACACAATCGCATATTTTACAATCTAACTGAATTCCCCGTGGTTTGAGAGGATTTAAAACTCACTTTAAAAGGAGCTAAGCACAAAATCCACTAGCAAGATTGGCAAACATCCGAAGTGAGGTGCTTGATTGTTCCCATCTTTGAGCAGGAGCCCAGGATTTTGTTGCAGATGGCTCCAAAAGTGACGTGTAAAAGAGTTATAAAGGTTAAGGTTTATAGAACAGAAAAAGAAGGCACTAGATTTCACCAGACAGTTCAGGCTACAAACTTTAATGGCAAAGATAGAAAAAGATACAACTATGATCACAATGTGTGTAAGCATTCTTCCATGCTTTGAAAAGAATATTATGAACACCACCGGAAAAAAAAAAAAAAGTAGGGATGATATTCTTAAAATCAAGTCCGGATTTTCTGAGGCCAGGCACCGGACTCTCCCTCCTCTCTTGTCTTCTCTGATAGCAGAACTCTCTTTCTTCCCATTAGAAAAGAAAATTTTCTTTCCTCCCCTCCGCTCTTTAGCTAAAAGGATTGTCTAGCACCGATAGTCTTTATCTACCTACTCTTCCTCATTTACTTCTTTATGTATATGTATCAGTTGCTAGTGCCAGGGCTCCAACAATCCGAGCTAGAACCAGAGTTATGTTGAATTTATTTTGTTGACATGATTTTTTTTATTGTTATAGTTAATTGCTTTATTTGAATGTAAAAAAAAAAATCATAGTTTTTTTAAAAAAAAAATAAACAGAACAACAGGCTATGTCCTAGCGTTCAGGATACTAAAGTACAACTTCAATCGCAATTGATCATTTAGGATACCTCAGCAACCTTTTTATTTTTTTTTACAACTGTTTCGAACGTTCCCTTATCCGTTGCTTCAACTTGTCCTATTGCCAGTTCATTTTGGTACATAGATGTAATCAATTAAGAAAATGGGCTATATAACATGTGCAACAAAACAAACCAACAAGACATCCAACAGAAATCTAGAATACAAGGGATGTAGCAACAACATCCACCGCAGCATATCCTCCAAACTGTTGAAGCAAGCAAACTAGAAAGCTGAGTTGGATCTTGCAACAAACTGGTAAAAGTAAGACCGCGTTTAATTTTTTATGAATATTTTCTGTTTTTTTTAAAATAATTTTTATTTTTATTTTCTAAACTTCAGAAAATGCTTTTGGCAAGTGAAAACAAATATTATTTTTTATTTCTAATCTTCATTATAAATAATATCTTTTAAAGAGAAACTAAATAAATAAAAGAAATATGCAATACTATAATATATAATATAAAATATATATATATAATATATTATACATAATATAATATATAATATATATAATATTATAATATATATATATATAACGTATTATACATAAATTACATATTTGTTATGTATAATAAAAATAAATAGTGATATAATAATGATTTAGTATGTTATTATAATATTACAATCTTATAATAAACTTTTATTATATTATATAAATTACATAGTTGTTATATACAATATATATAACTAATAATATAATATTAATGATATTATAATAATATATAATTATAACATATTAATATTTATAATTATTTATTAATAATATATATTGTTACTTTTCTAAAAATATCTCTTAGGTTTAAAATATTATTTTTAAAAATAAAAAAATAATGCAATCAAACATATTTTTCTATGATAAATTTTATCTTTTTATTTTTAAAAATAAAAAATAGGAAAAAATACAAATCAAGTGTTTTGTTTTTAAATTTCTTAATATTTTTTATTTAAGAAAAATAACGAAAACATCTTAAAAAATTTTTGTTTTCTTTCATTTTGAAGTTGCATTTTGCATAAAACTATTTCCATTTTTATTTATCAAACACGTTTTCATAAATGTTTTCTGTTTTTCATGCATCCTAAAACTCCATGACAGAACTTTAATCTCAGCAACCTTTTGAAATTGTGCCCATCAAATTTTAATTGATATTAATAAACCAGCTTGCTGAAAAAGTGAAAATTAACTGCAGACCTGAGGACCCTTACAAGCTTGTGTTTTAGCGACACACCAGTTGTAGAGTTCTCGCAGAAGCATTTGTGCAGGTCAACAAGGTATAGTAGGGAGCTTTAGATGAGCGTTTCAGTAAAGAGGTTTTTTTCCCACCTCTATATTTCTTTCCCTCACCTCCCCCCATGCGTTGCCTTACCAGAGAGACGCCCACGCAAATAAAAGAAAATAATACAACGCACCTACAGTATAAAACCAGATAATTAGTTGAAACCATTCAAATCTGCAAATGATCTTAAGGCAATGCCTGCTGGCTACGTTATTAACATTTAACTGGCCTCCTCCACCCCATCCAGAGTTTGCATCCTGATTCTGTGAAAGAGAGCAAAAATCACCATAGCGGCTTTTGCCGCACCATCAACAGATGTTCTACCTGGTAATTTAACCGACTGGGAAATGTCTTTAAACATAACTGGCAGCACTGAAACAGAACAGCTGTGCTTGAAACGCCTTGCAAATGCCGTTCTGTACATTTGATAAATGCCCCACGGGCGTGTTTCACCATTGTTGCAATGCCAAACCAGAAAGAGTGCAAGCATCCAAATAATGCTCACAACCAACCCACAACCCTTTAGGCTTAATTATGCAAACCAAGTCTATATATGTGTATAGATATAGATAGATCATTACAGGAGATAATGTCAATTGTTAGCACAACTAATCTGCACAGAATGAACGATTCCACCCATCCAACCTAATCTGAAGACCCACCCTCTAAAGCTCCAGAGTTTCCCAATCCAACCTAATCTGAAGACCCATCCCTCTGAAGCTCCAGAGTTTCCCAATCCAGTGACCGCAACAGCCTCCAACCATCAGCATGACATTTAGAAGAGCAAGGCAGCATTGTCAGATGACATTTCCATGTTAAGGTGAAAAAAGATGCAGAATATCAGTGAGTCATGGGAAAGAAAACTTCAGGCATAGCTGGAAAACATATTATTACCAGAAGTGTCTCTCATGGCTGCTCCTCATCAGGTCTAGATCTCATGAATCTCCGACGCCTTCTGGGTACTGGAATGTCATCATCTAGATTCCCATCATCATCATCATCTTCTTGCAGACCCAATAGGTTCTCTCCCCATAGATTACGGTGACCTGAGCGCCGATGTGTCCGCCATGGCCTATATGAGCTCCTTAGCTCATCATGGGACCTAGCAGGGCTGCCAATCATATGGAACAGAAAGAAAGTTGTCCACCACGGTCCGCCTCCTTCGCCTGATCCATAGCTTTCCCTGTCATGGGACAGCCCATCTCCACTGTCTATAACATAGTCACCTAGCACAATTGCACCAGGCATCGCTGATCTGATAGTACTGAGGATATCTTCATATTCCCGCTGGTGTTCGAGGCGGCGCCAGGCACGCTGTCGTGATGGGTCCACATCAGCAGGCCTCGTCAGAGGATGGACCCTCCGGGCATGTCTGCGCAGCTCCCTGTAGTTACCAGAAAAGGAGCATGATTCCCGAGAGCATGCCCTTGGTTTCTGGTCCAGATACTGTCTTGCTTCCTTAACAATCATCCAACCCAAGACATTTCCTCGGCAAAGGGGGCACTTCAAGCAGTTCCCTTCTGATGCATTACTGCCACCAGACTCCTGCAGGCTGTTCCCTTCTTCCTCCTGAGCTTGTGTAGATCTCTCAGTTTCTTGGCCACTATTAGTATCTTGCAATGCTTCAAATAAGAATGATGAGTTCCCTTCATTGTTTTCTTCAAAGCCATGATCTTCTTGGGTTTCCACCAAGTTTCTTCTGGTCCTTGAGCCCCCAAAAATAGGTTCAGAGTTGGGATTATGACGATCCCTCTGTGCAAGACTTCCAGTGTCGGAATTCTCAATGATGGAAGAGCTTGGCAAAGAAGAGTTATCCCTATTGTTCACTATCAGTTTTTTGAATCGGTCCAGGCAATTTGAATGCCGGTAACTAGTATCACAGATGTAAGATCTGCAACCTTTCTCATGAGAACTGCAGACTAGGAGTACAGCATTATGAGGATGGTCCATGCAAATTGGGCATGAAATATCATCCCATTCCTCATGTAAAGCAGCAATACCTGAAATATTAGAGCTGCTTCCTTTCATATCTGTCATCTTGAAAGCACTGTGATCAAGTTATTCACAAAGTTATTAAAGTTTCATGTGCCTATAAAAAAGAAATTCTAGAGATTCCAAGCTTATTTAGAATTTGCCAATTTATAATGGAGCTAACATTTGTATACATATAATTATATGCCAACATAGATCTATTTAAAATTGACACTTAATTATTATGGCTGAGGCAGAACAGAATAGGATAGCTGAAATTGGTCCCAAAATCTCTCAGAGCGAACATCTCAGCCCCCATCCCACTGAAACTTAAATCGCTACTTATAAGCATGTTGCATGAAAGATAAGAACATTGAGATGAATCTTCTCTAATGATTCCTTAGGCCCTCTTCATTATATAGCTGCCATAAATCTCAACTCGGGGCAGCAAAATTCAAAGATGATAAGGCCAAATTTAGAGGATGAGAATTACCATCCATCCATGTACATGTTCTATCTCATTAGGAACCTTTATTGCTGAACCCCTTTATAGCATCCGACTCCTAAACTCTACTACCAAAATTATTCTTGAACACTAAGAACAAGGTTGCAAAGATTTCACTTGATGTCATATAATGATTAGCATCAAAAAATTATGTTCAAAGTAAATTTCTAATATATAGCCCAAGGATTGAAATCCCCCTGCTGATATAGCTGATATAGGTCTTGATGAGGTCTTAGATCGGCAAGATGCCGAGAAGGTCTTGATGAGTTCTTAGATCGCCAAGATGCCGAGAAGGTTGGGATGGAGGAATGAATACTGCCAACAAGAACGGAGGAAAAAAATGGGAAAAAAAAAAAGTATCTTAGGCAAGGTTTAAATCATGTGGGATGGGGGAATGAACACCCCATTGTCCCACCCTATCCCAATGACCATCCCGATGCCGGTTTGCTTCATTTTTCTTCTTCTTTTTCTTTATCTCCTTCTTACCTCTTTCCTTTCTTCTTTTTTTTCCACTTTTTTTTACTTATTTATTTCTTTCCTTTATTTTCTTTTCTTCTCCCTTCTTTTATTTTTTTTCTTCTTTCCTTATTTTCTTTCTTTCCTCTTTCTTCCTTTCCTTCATGGATAGGTTTTAGTGTCCCACCCCTCTCCAGGCCATTTTCCTACAAGAATAGGATGGGACAGCTAGGACACCCCTCATCCTATACTGACATAAAAACCTAGGTCCAAAGAGAAGCCTTCCCAAGTGATAGGACACAAGTATCTCAATTCGTATTGACAGAAACTAATTGCAACAATCAGGACATCCTAGTCTATGAGAGATTTGGTGTCCTAATGACATCTCAGACATCATTCTCTCATTAGAATGATATGGTACTAGCAGGACAAGTCAGCACTGTTGGGACATGAATCCCTGATGCAGCCTATACTTTTTGACAATGTAAAGCTGCTTCGTCCATGTAAGGCATGTAAAGAATCATCTTCTTCCGTTATGAGATAATGACAAGGACCTGTTGCACTTCACTTTATATTTTTGTTAACCACCAAAAAATGTAAAGCAAAGAGCATCATGTCCTTATCATCTCTTACAACATCACAACACCATAATGGAAGATGAACATTCTTGTTAGTTGACATTTGCAGAAATTATTAGTACAAAAAAAATGCAATGTCTCCATAGCAAGGTGACACAAGGAAAAAACCAAAAAAAGGGAAAACATCACAGAACTGCAGAGAAAAAATAAATTAGATCATAAGCAAAGATGGTAATGATGTTGTGAAATTTACATATCTGGTCCAAGCAGCCTCTAGTCAATAGGAAAGAGCCCCTGCTCCAAGTTGCCCCTAAAACAAGAGAAGGGGCTAGATTGGAGCATTACATACAATTCCCATTTCCCCATCTCACTACCTTCAAGGATCCTCCTATATTTTTCCATGCACACTCCATCGACAGGGAACTATATTGCCACCCTTGAAGATATTGTAATGGAGCTTTGTTAAAATGAAGCTAACAAACCACAAGAACTGTAACACAACCCTTAGGTGAACCAAGGCTAAATACAAGTGAGATATCAATCCGCAAATTCCAAGAAAAGATAAATCAACCATTCCACTGATGCCACATATTTGTTTTATGAATTATTGCAGAATAAAATCATTACAAACCATGCAGTAGACAGAGCCATTTCTTGCTTCTTATCTTTTAGATGCATCTATGCTTGTATGCACTTAAACACACCTAGCAAATATTGGTCACAAAAAACAGCTTAGCATAAAAAACTCGCCAAGGTAGGCACCACAATACCTCGTAACTGTACAATCTACAGACAGAAAACTTAACAAAGAACACCAGGAGACACCAATTAATAGAAATCAGGTCATCAAGATTTCATTAACTTGAGGATGATGGAACATAGAAGCCAATTAATGACATGACTGTGAAAATCAGCTAATTTTCAAGAATCTATGATAATTCCATCATTTATGAGAAAGGAACTTTGGATATTACAACAGAAATAGCTTAGTCTGGAACACCCCAATAAACACACGTAAGCATCCTGATTGAATGAGATTCCTCGCTAACATTTTTCCACAAAAGAAAAAAAATAATGACATAACACTTATTTCTTTAGAGGGAACAAATACAAGAATGAAAGATTACATTAAGGTATTGGTCATCTCATATATCCCCAATATGAACTGGCCTAATGGCCTATAGCCCATATCTTTGTCTCTCATATATATATACAATATCCATTTCACCTACTCTGCAATTCTGCTCACCTTGTATGTGGTAAGGGCATTACTTTAAGGCCAAATAATCCAAAAGCAGTTCCTCAAATATAATATATGGTCTATATAAAGCAAATATTCACCAGCCATGCCATGATAAGCTCTCAAAACCTACAAAATTACAAGTTCAACAAAAATTATGAGGGGAAAAAACTCTCAAGAAAAAGGATAATTTTTTAATTGGAGGGCCTCAATTTACTTCCACCATATGAGTTTCATCCAGTGATTATCATGGCATAATCCAGTCTCATGCTTCATGATTGGACACATGGAAGGCAGAAATGACATCTTTCATGATCGAATCATCAAATTTTGGTGTAGTTCTGATCTTGGCCATCAATGGGGATGGTCTTAAACGAGGCAGCAAATGTTAGAACATGAAGCATCACTATGATGGAAATTGCAATAGCACCATGCATAAACAGCTAATGATCCTCTTAATCAATAATACGATTGCAATTGATCATCATATTTTATCAAACAAGACCAGAAGGTGTTCCTCTATGTTAGACCAAAAGCTTTCTATTTCCTCAAATCATCGCAAACTTGAACTTTTAAGCAAGGTTTTAAATCACATGGGATAAAGCTATTCCAGTTTTTTCATGGAATAAGATGCACCACCATTCCATCCTATCTCCTAAAATGTGCTGATTGGGATGCTAGGACGATGGCTGGACGGTTCCATCCCAACACTTGAGACAACCCCTATTGGTGACCCACAAGATGCCCCTACTTGTTGACCCTTGGTTGGTAGATTTCAACCTAGAGATTTTCAGTAACCTTGGAAATCAGCAAGTAACGCATTCAAGGGGATCTAGAAATAAATTATAGAGAAGGCTATATGAAATTGGATCATGGATTGGATCACATATTACAAGATTCTTTCCAAATTCTTTTAAAATTATAGGAAAATGTTTCCACCATCATATGCCCATTCGCAGTATATCTAGTTAAACAAGCATTATTTATTAATATTTTCAATCCTTTTACATAAAACTTTAAAAAAAAATTGTGAAAACACAATAATTCTTCTTGCTTTTAACTCTGCAAACTCCAGAATTACTTTTTCTTTACTTTTATAGAGTCAAGATGCCCTAACAAGCTTGTTCATTTTATATGTTTGAGGTTTGATAGTGATAAATTAGTAATACTGAAATCAATATAGTTAAAATAAGTTATAGAAGATGGACATTGGCATGGTTTGGAAACATGAACTCCATCGTCCAACTGGAATTTATGATCAAAAGATGTTATCTATGATACAGATCTAAACTTTGTGATGCTAAGTATGATCTATACCATGAGACTTGACGAGAAACTTAATTTTGGAACAACTATTGATGACTGTAGAAGAAGGGACAAGGAACCACATCTAAGAGCCATTGGAACCAATATGACAATCTAGTTTGAGTTATAAAACATCCAAAATTTTACCAAATTTCAAATAAAGAGGTTCAGGTGCAGTTCTCATCCAATGTGCTTAAACAACCTTTGTTAACACATGGGGTTTTCATGAATGGATATGATGCATCAATAGGTTCTCTTGACCAGCCAAGCAGCCTTATCTCAAATTGGTAGCATTAAAGCATGACATTAAAAGGGAATAGCAAAGCATGACATTAAAAGGGAATAGCAAAGCATGACATTAAAAGGGCATAGCAAAGCATGACATTAAAAGGGCATAGCAAAGAATTATTTTCTTCAGTTTTACTGTCAACATTGTTATTCTAAGTGGATCTATTTATTTTTATATAGTTTATATATGATAAATAGAGTAAGCTAAAAACATACAAAAATGCTTCCTCACAAAATAGTTAAAACCAATAAAATTAGCTACAAAATGTTTAAGAAGACACTCAAAACCATAAAATCACCAAGCATATCAGTAAACAAAAACAAGGAAGAGAAAGCAAGTTCGTTCTATTGATTTTTCTTCTTTTTTCATCACATGTTAGAATACTCACCAGGAAAGGAAATCAGAACTTCAGCAGCCCCACACTTGTAACTTCTCAATTGATAGAATATATATTATTGATCCAACAAGTATTGCAGTTTTGATCTCTTCTAGCAAGAAAAATTATGCGAAGACAGAATCCTCAAAACAATGAGAAACTCTTCCAGAGCATGCAACAAACAATCCAATGTCCTATAAATCTTGAAGAAAGTGCAGGCTTGGACTCAACCACTACAGTTTAAGTAATGCTCCACAATTCACCAAGTCCCAAGCCCTGCACTTAAATTGCGGAACAAGGATGATGGTCATCTATAATATAAAAACAAAGAAATACAACTAATAATTGATTCTACATCCAACAAAAGTCAATACTAAAAGTTTGTAGCATTTTAACTCAGATTTAAAAATATAAGATCCTCAAAACATTTCTCCAGAACAAAACATTTCCGCAAAACATTTCTCAGCAAATGAACCTGAAAAATAAATAGCCAGGTCATATAAAATGTTAAGCTTTATTCCATGATATAGATAGAACCTTAAATCATACAAGATTCTGTTTCTTCTACCTTACCGTTATAAAGTTCACAAAATCAACTCTACCGAAGGTCAAAATAAAAAACATTGCATAAAATCATTCAAAAAAATCCTCGATCAACTCCCAAATAACACACAGGAAAGTTGACCCCAACCACGAATCTAAGCTGCTTGGCCGCCAAATCTCAAACCCTAACGCTATCCCATTCCTTGCCTCCAAGTCCAAGATATCCGCAACCCCTCCGCCCCAACTTTCCGCTTGTTCTAAACCTGACACTAACCCTAACCAGATACCAATCGGAATCCGTCAAGAAACCCCGACTCCGGCCACGATCCGTCCCGTTAGCAAAGAAATGGTCCAGATCGAAGGCCGCCAAACCGATCCCTAAGGAAAACCCAGAAAAGAAACCCATCCCAAAATCAAATTCGGAATTCTTCAAAATCTCGAGAAATCGCGTGAAACGATTCGATTTGCAAGGGAAAAATCAGAAGAAAAAAAAAATCAGAAGAACAACAAAGGTCCGGGTATTACAGCAATTGAGGGGGGGGGGATGGCGGTGTGAGGAAATCTGCAATCTAACGTGAAAAAAAACTCTCTCACTTTTATTTTCTGTGTGTTTTTCTCTCCTCTTGGATGGAGAGAGAGAGAGGGAGACGGGCGAGGAGTTTTTGTTTTAGCTCTGCGTCAGTTCTTAATATAATACTTCAGATGTTGTTATTATTAATGGGAAGAGAGAGAGAAGAAAATAGCAGACGGGAGCGGAATACATTGTACGTGGATCGAGATAAGACTTTGTTTTCTTGTTGGTATGGTAATTGGTTGCGGTTTGCCAGCTCTTAACGCTTCTTTCTTTCTTTCATACGGTAAAGCAAACGTGGGGGCATGAACGTTCTCCGTTCCTTCCATCGTGCCCCCCCTCGTTTTGAGAGGCAGGGTCTGGCTCTCACGACTTGATTGGTTGATGAATCATCGTTTGCGATCTCGGTGGAGTATCCACGTAAACGTGGCCAGCGTGAGTCAAAACGAAGGATGGCTTTTTTTTTTTTTTTTTTGTTTATATTCCTAACAAGATTATGGTTCCATTTAAGTTCGACATTGAAATTATACAAAATTTAAAATCAAATTGTATTAGAATTAAAATTAAAATAACTCATTCTTTTTATTTATTTAATTCATATGAAAATTAAAGTAAAAAAATAGATTAATTTTTATTTTTGTTATTTGATTCGATCAAATCGATCTAAATTTTTTAATTTTACTTATAAGATAAAAACTTAAAAAATTAATTTTTTTATTTTTTTATTAAGTTAATATTTAATTTATAAATAAATGGAACTATATTATGAATGTAAGTGGCTTTGGAATGGAAGAAGAGAAAAAAAAAAAAAAAAATAGCCTCAGAAGGTTATCAAATGTTATTTACTATTTATTATTTATAGTACATTATCCGTTGCCCACACCGTGGAAGAAGATGAAGAACTCGTAATTGGCGGTGGTATTGGATCGCAAGTGTAGGATGGGAGGGCCTGACAAAGATTCAAATGGCTACAAGCATGAAAGATGAAAATGTTGCCGTCGGGATCTGTTCTTCGACTCGGATGCGATCGATCTTTTGATCTGGGCTTCCTTCTGGGCGGACCTGCACAGAAGTTCTCACGCGAGAGGCATTGGGGATGGCCCTTCGCAGAAGACCCTCCGACGCTCAAGTTAGTGGGAATCGATGATCAACAAAAATAGAAAGAATGATCTCTCTGGGGAGTCCCTCCAGGGGAGGCCAATCGGAAGATCTAAGGGAGCGCCGACGAGCAGTAAAGGAGAGAGAGTGTGAGCGAGAGTGAGAGTAAGCCAGGGGCTGTGTGCGCATACCTGAGAGAATTTGAGAGTGTCATATTTATAGGCAATCACCTGGATCTTGAGCACCTTCTGGAAGGTTCGAAGGTTGTTAGGATACAGAGACGATTCGAATCAAGCTGTTGTAAGGCCGGTGGGATCCGTATCTTGTTCGTTAAAGGATCGACGGCTGGGAGAGCTCTTTGATGGCATGAGATCTGATGAGTGCGTAGGTCCCAGGCCGTTATTTTAGATCCTAGACCACTCCTCGATATGATTCTTTGTTTGGGATTCTGTTACGCTAGGCCTGGGCTCTCCCGCGTCGAGTTCCACAGAGGTATGTGTCGAGCCAGGGATTGCTCGGGGGAGCCGAGCTATGGGTAGCTCGGGAAGGCCGAGCTATGGATAGCTCGGGGGGAACCGAGCTATGAGTAGCTCGGCGAGACCGAGCTATGGAAGCTCGGGGAAGCCGAGCTATGGAAGCCCGGGGAAGCCGAGCTATGGGTAGCTCGGGTAGAACGAGCTATGGGTAGCTCGGGGAGGTCGAGCTATGGAAGCTCGGGGAGGCCGAGCCATGGGTAGCTCGGGGAAGCCGAGCTATGGGAGCTCGGGGAGATCGAGCTATGGAAGCTCAGGGAAGCCGAGCTATGGGTAGCTCGGGGAAGCCGAGCTTTGGGTAGCTCGGGTAGAACCGAGCTATGGGTAGCTCGGGGGAATCGAGCTATGGAAGCTCGGGGGAACCGAGCTATATGTTGCTCGGCCCGTAGAACCACATTAGTTAGCTCGTTCTTCATGGGCGTAATGTAGCGGGCGAGGAGATGGGGCTGATCTTAGCCCCTTCGCACGGTTATCAATGCAATGACGATTTTACCCTTCAACACATGCCCCCCACTCCCTAGGGGGAGAACCGAGCTATGGGTTGCTCGGGAAGAACCGAGCTATGGGTAGCTCGGGGGAACCGAGCTATGGGTTGCTCGGGGAAATCGAGCTATGGAAGCTCAGGGGAACCGAGCTATAGGTTTCTCGGCCCGTTGGACCACATTAGTTAGCTCGTTCTTCATGAGCGTAATGTAGCGGGTGGGGGGATGGGGTTGATCTTAGCCCCTTCGCACGGTTATCAACGCAATGGCGATTTACCCCTCAACACATGCTCCCCACTCCCTAGTTCGAAGCGTAGGTTCGGGCGTAGGGAGTATAGACTTAGGTGGCACAATCCAAACGGGGGGACATGTATTTGACAGCCTATGCAATGATGCCCTAATTGATGCTGTGGGGCTGTCTTGCCTTTTCGAAGTGGATCCATCGTTCCTTAGTAGCGAAGGCAACGACTGGGGAAGCGCCACGTAGGAGATCTCGATTTTCATGGCACCCGTAGTGGCGGTTCCGGATGCCTTGGTTGAGACGCCTCATCTTCACCCTGAGGCGGTTTTCCTTGGGAAAAACGGAGTCGTGGCGGCGCCATCCCTATTTGAAGCGCTCTTTCGCTTCCCCTAGAGAACTTCGTCTTTCCGTCTTCACATCGATCTTGCTCAGCATCTCTTGCGATTGAAGACATGGTGAGTCCGAGTGATCAGGCTTCGGAGGTGACCCTGGCGGACCTGGAGCGGATACGTCGTCTGTACAAGATCCCCCAGGATGTTACCTTGTCGCTTCCAACGGCTGAGGACAGGGTAACATCCGGATTGAAAGACGGAGCGTTCTGCTACGAGGAAAGTTTGAGGGCATGCCTTAGGTTTCCTCTTCATCCGTTGGTGCGGGAGGTGATGAAGTTCTACAACATATGCTTCACCATGGTGGCCCCCAACAGTTGGCACAACCTCATCGGGTTCATCTCATTATGCAACCGTATCGGAGTGACCGCAACCCTTCTGATGTTCAGGGTGTGCTTCAATCTGGTCTCCGGGAGGGCCTCAGAGTGGCCCTACATCAGCCCCCGGAGGTCCTTCAAGATGATCTCCGATAACCCGTCGTCGATAAAGGAGTGGAAGTCGCGATTCTTCATAGTCAAGGGGAATATCGGCTCGGATTTCCCTCGGGTGTGGGGATAATACGCAAAGGATCTAGAAGCGCACCCAGAGTTAACCGAGTCGGAGAAAAGGGATCTGATCGTGTTGCGCGGTAGTCGAGCACTTCCAACCAGTGTCCTTCAATCGGAGGATGCTCTCTTTGCGGCCGGATTGAGCCCCATCGATCCTCGCGGTGAGTATTACTTCACGGCCGATAGCTTAATGTGGCTCCATCTTCAGTTTTTGTGCGAACTAACAAGCGAATCACATTGCCCCTACAGCCGAAAGGTCGATGCTCACAGACCAGATAAGGGAGGAACTAGGAAAGCGCCGCAGGAGATCCGGCTCCAGCAGCAAGCATCGGGGCGAGA
Organism: Calamus simplicifolius; assembly: GCA_900491605.1. Lineage (NCBI taxonomy): Eukaryota > Viridiplantae > Streptophyta > Magnoliopsida > Arecales > Arecaceae > Calamus > Calamus simplicifolius. The sequence goes on along the minus strand of UESW01004169.1, from coordinate 548,494 downwards.
AGAGGTCTCGCCCTTTCGGCTCCCGCCCTAGGGGAATCAGGAGAGACGGTGATGATCGGCACTCCTCGTTGCCGCGGCCCGGAAGTATCGAAGTTCCGGCGGCGCATGATCTTTCGGCGCCAGAGGAGGGTCTGTCCGGAGGCAAAGATCGGGACGCCGTAGGGGTTCCGGAGGAGGCTGCTGGAATTTCCTCCACACATGTTGTCGTTTTGTCCGACGATGGCGAGGGAGCAACGCCGGTTCACTTGGGGGCCCCCGTGGGCGGGGCGGCTCAGTCTCCCTCATTGGAGGCCGGTAGCTCGGAGTGGTTACAAGCGGAGGTGGGAGCGACCTCCGCTTCGATCGAAGTGGGAGAAATGGTTACGACTGCCGAGGTTCGGCCTGGGCTGCTGGTGGGAGAGCCAGCAGGCGACGAAGGGATGGCCGAGCCTGCCAAACCATCGATTGAACCTTGCGGGGTGCTCTCTGGTGAGGGGCCTTCCGCCGAGGCACAGGAGGCCCCAGGGGAAGTCGAAGCTCCTGAGGAGTTTGCCGGGGGTAAGGGAACGTTCGAGGAGGTAGAAGCAGAAGAAGAGGGGGAAGAAGGAGAAGGAGGGGAAGAAGGAGAAGGAGGGGAGGAAAGAGAACGAGGTGAGCTATCGAGCGAAGGGGACGTTCAGACCGAGGCTCCCCTCGCCGGAGTCGAAATGCCCGAGGCTTCTCAAATGAGGGCCCTGGTGGAGGAGGCTGGCCAACCGAGTGCCTCATGGGTCGCGGGTTCCCAAGTTGGCTCCCTGAGCGCAGACTTTCACTCACGCGACCCGGAGGTGAGTGCCATGTTCTCCGCCTTGATGCGGTCCGCGTTTCAAGGGGGGAGAGTTCCTCAACAAGAGGGAGTTATTCAGATGACCTTGTTGAGATGGCCTTCAGATACACCGAAGAGCCGAGTGAGGCTTTTCTCCTCCCCGAGATTGACGATCTTGCTCTCACGAGGATCGCCACAGATTATGCATCTCGGGTAAGTAGTCGCACTGGAGTAGGGTCTTTAGTCAGCTAGTTCGACTGTATTCTTTATGTGTGCAATCTTTTTTTGCAGAACGCCCTGATCATGAGGGCGCTGAAATGGCGCTTGCATATGGCTGTTGGAGCTTAGGCTCGGGCCCGCCAGGAGGTCGATCACCTCAGGGAGAGGGTGGATTCTACAGATAAACTTTTCCGAGCCCTGGTGGTCCTTCAGAGGGAGCTCGAGGAGGTTCGCAGGGTTCTTGCAGCTAAGAAGGAAAGAGCCTCTCAACTCGCCATACAGGTTAGTGAGCTTCAGGGCTTCCACGAGCAGTCCGAGAAGCTCAGTCTGGAGCTATCTCAGACCAAGGTGGAGCACAAGAGCAAGGTCAATTCTATGCAACAGTTCTTTGATAAGAGGTGGGACGAGCTGAAAGCCAGCCATGCCGAAGATAAAGGCAACTAGAGCAAAAGGCTCGAGGAGGAAGAGCATAGATGTCAGCGGCAGCAGGACCACCTCATCCGCTTGAATAAAGAGCTCGCCGATACAAAGGATCGGCTAAAGTGATCGGATGAACGAGCTGCCCGACTATCTGACGAGCTCGACTTCGCCCGTCAAGAAATTGGAGACACCCAGTCCTGGGTGGATGAGCTAAAAGAGAGCCTTCGCCAAAACCAATCGGCTAAGTCTATGGCTCTTAATAGGGTCCAAATGCTGGACGGTGAATTAGCCTGGCGGGACGAGCAGGTAGGGCGCTATTTGTTTTACCAATTTTGGTTTTTCGGCTTCCACTTTACTTGGCTTTTTGTCTGCAGTTGAATAGGATGGGCAAGGAGTTTCAGGAGCAGTTTGCAGCATTCGGAGAGGAGGTGGCCTCGAGGCACCGAAGGATCTCCGAATTGGAGAAGCAATTAGCCGAGGCAAATGCGCGGGCCTCTTCAGCGGTGGAGGAGTACAAGAACTCTACCGAGTTTGCCGACGAACACAGGGCGGCCTGCGCCGATGCATTCCAGCTCGGCGAAGAGGAGGCACGGGCTAGGGTTGCGTAGACTTATCCTGACCTGGACCTGTCTTGTTTGGAAGCCGAGTATTATGAGACACGCACCCTAGGGGCCGAGGAAGACGAGTATGGAGAGATTTCTGACGTCGACCTCGAAGCTGTTCTAGGAGTTGACGTTGCCGCCAAGGTATCCCGACGGGATACCACCGAGGAGGGGGGCCAAGCGATGCCCCCGCTGATGCTGCTGCAGGAGACGCCGGGTCTGATCCTAAGTCTTGACACTTTGGGGGCCCACATGTATTTTCTCTTTCTTTTGCTTTGTAGTTTGATCAAAAATCAGTAAACGAGTCAGCCGTTTTTCATTTGTTTGTCTTCCTTGGATGACTTCTTGTCTTAAATTTTCATCCCAACTGCGAGTGCCGCTTGGTTCGTTTTCTGGAAGGAACATCTTGGTCGAGGCCAAGGAATAGGGATAGCCCCGATGAGAGGGTCAAGCGACAACACAGCTTGGTACAAAAGGAGGTTGGAAGACGATGCGACTCGGCTTTAACCGAATGGCACAGTGGTCCGGCTATGGCCGGAGAATGAAATAGCTCGGCTAAGGCCGAGAGACGAAGTAGCTCGGCTAGGGCCGAGGGGCGAAGTAGGTCGGCTTGGGCCGAGGGATCAAATAACTCGGCTAAGGCCAAGGGGAAAAATAGCTCGGCTAGGGCCGAGGGATCAAATAGCTCGGCTAAGGCCGAGGGATCAAATAGCTCGGCTAGGGCCGAGGGAAAAAATAGCTCGGCTAGGGCCGAGGGAAAAATAGCTCGGCTAAGGCCGAGGGAAAAATAGCTCGGCCATGGCCGAGGGATCAAATAGCTCGGCCAGGACCGAGGGACAAAATAGCTCGGCCAGGACCGAGGGACAAAATAGCTCGGCTAGGGCCGAGGGGCAGAATGACTCGGCTAGGGCCGAGGGACCAAGTAGCTCGGCTGGGGCCGAGGGAGTCCGCCTTATCAGTAGCAAAATTGAGATCGTGTCTTCGACAAGAAGAGGGGGTTTGTCCCCGAGCAGGGGGTTTGTTGAACCTTCGCTGTCATCCCCCTATTCTTTTGGTGAAAAGAGGGTTTGGCCTTCGTATCTATTCATTACCCTTGTCAGGGCTTTATCTTTTCCAAGGCGGGTCAATTTTCGTTTCACCGAAGTAGGCGGTACGGCTCTGCGGCTAGCAAAAGGTTGCCCAGCACTTTTCGACAAACCTTTGCTGTGTCGATCTTTTCCAACACAGGTCGCTTTGGCATGTGGTGTAAGTGCTCATTCGCCATTGGAGGATGTTGTTTTTATAGGGCGATCCCCCAGATCTGCTAGCATCTGCAAGATCGGCGGACGGTTTTCTGAATTTAAAGCTCGTGATCTGGGATCAGAGATAATCTCTTGGCCTGCGTCATGGCTCGGGCGACGCACTTGGTGCGCATTGAGGGGCGCTGTTTTTATTTCAGGAGGCCACATGGTGGCGTGGGCTTGGCGTTTTGAGTCTCGGGGCTTTCTGATAGCTGTTCCCGGCTCGTCTTCGCCTATAAAAAGGGGAAAGAGGGCCGTGTTGGGCCATCCCAAAGTTTTTTTTTCTATAAATTGCAAAGATGCACACGATGCCTGTCTCTCTGGGGCTTAGAGCGGGAGGTCCGAGCTTTCCTCTTGCAAGTCATCGTTGTCCTCCAGACAGCTGGGGTTATGAAGGAGCCACTGGGAGGTGGTTCTCCCTCAAGAAAGGAGCTCCGGAGATCGTATGGAGAGCGCACAGGAGGTCCACAAAGATCGCATGGAGAGTGCACACATACGCTTCCTGTGTGACCTTTGCGGTTCACCCTTGGGGATGTACGGTAGGAAGTGTACGCGGGCTCCCCATGGCTTGCGTGAATTTCTCCTCCTCCCCTGGCCTGGATCCCTGGGCTCGTCCGCCCGAGGAATCTTTTGCCACGTGAGGAGGGGGTGATGGTGTGTTGCCCGCTAGTACATTGCCTTTCGACTTGGGCAATGGCTAGCTGTACACACTAGATTGGGGGAGCGCCCTGACATCAAGGTCCGCGATCTTCCCTCCTACTTCGTCGGGGGCCCTTCGGTTGGGTGGTTTGGGACAAAAGCCCATCCACCCTTTCTGATTTCTCTGATATCTCGGTTGGGACGCCGAGATATCATTATTTACCGAAGCTGGTCGCAACGATTGGGCCATGTCGTCCGCCCATTATCAGCACGAGCTGATTGGCCCAGGGTTTGCCTGATTCGTTGGATCGAATGCCAAAGCATCATTGTCACCCGAAGCTGCTTTAGAGCAGTTTGCCCGAGTTATGTACTCGTTTTATTTCATGTGTTTCAATGCACTTGTAATGCCTCTCAGGTGGTTGTAATTCGTTTCGATGTTAATGAAATAAAGAACGTTTTGTTCTTTCTCCTAGTTTCTATTTTTTTTGTGCAGAGAGTTGTCGTAGGCAATGAAATGAGGTGCAGGGATACCGCTCGTACTTGGCCGAGGATTTCCGTGCTATCCGACCTAGTCCGGGCTCATAGGCTGCTCGAATCCAGGTGGGACTTTGGAGATTGTTTGATAGTTCCTTACTTTGGCCGAAACTTAGAGATTTATTACTCGGCCATGTTGAGGTTCGGAGACTCATGGCTTGGCCCTGCCGAGGTTCGGAGATTTATGGCTCGGCCCTGCCGAGGTTCGGAGACTCATGGCTCGGCCCTGCCGAGGTCCGGAGATTCATGGCTCGGCCCTGCCGAGGTTCGGAGACTCATGGCTCGGCCCTGCCGAGGTCTGGAGATTCATGGCTCGGCCCTGCCGAGGTCTGGAGATTCATGGCTCGGCCCTGCCGAGGTTCGGAGAATAGTTGCTCGGAGGGATGACTTGGTCGCCACCGAGATTCCTGATGTTCAGTTCCCGTGAGATTCGGCGGGGACTGGCAAAGCGGAATGGGCGATGCATGGGGATGCCCAATATTTATTTTTTGGCGGTTTTCGAGGAAGGCGAGCTATCGTCATCTGCCGGCGTGCCTTTTCATTTCCTCGCGCTTCTCGAAGGCGGTTGATTCGAGGAGACCCGATGGGGTTTCGGGAACATTTACTCCATGAGGGCCCGGCAGACCGGAAGGAACCCAGTTTCTAGAGAAGGAGGGGGGTTCCCGAGTAATCCGTCGATATTTACCGATTTTTCTCGGAAAGGGGCGTGACTCCTCGTTTCCTGCGGGCGCCAGCCAAAGTGGCGACATGTGGCGGATTCTCACGGGTCGGGATTAATGACCTGACTTCTCAAGATACTCACCAGGGCGGTATAAATATAGGCGAGGGGGATGCCAGTGTTCGTCATCCCCTCGGCTAGCCTCTCGACAGCTCCTGAAAGCGAGTATGGCTTCTCAGGGGGAAGGGCAGTCGAACGGAGAGTCAGGCGTTGTCAGCAACGGTCGTGGGGGCTCTCATGGGAGCCGTTCCACCGTGACGATTGATGGTATGGCCTTGGCGTTAGCTTTTGCAAGCCACGAGCAGCTGAAGAAGGTAGTCGAGGAGTATCTCGCTGTTTCCATGAGGGAGGCCGAGGCCCTTCGCTGGGTTATAGACTGGCAGGAGGGGGAGATAGCATCCCTCCGCCAGCGAGTCGCCGAGCTATCCCGGCGTGTGGAAGACCTGGCGGCTCCCGGGGGGAGGCAGTAGGCCTCTGCGAAGGCCATTTTTTTCACTTTTTTATTTTTGTACTTTTTGTACTTTTTCTCATCATAAATAAAGAGTAAAGTCCCTTTTTTTAGCAATTTCTTATTTTCTGATGAGACCGTTGTTTAGTTCATAAAAAAGGAAAAAACCGCTTGTTCCGATTTGAGCCAAAGGGGGACCTGGGTGGTCCCGTGGGCTTTATGCGATAAGTCGTGGTCTCGTTTGCGGGGCAAGATAGGCGCTTGGGCGATAAGGTGCAGGGATATCGCTTAGGGATTCAGCAGCAGGGGGGATTCCCCGACTTTGTTTGGGGTTCGTGGACGGCCGTGTAGGGCATGTCGAGGCCTTTAGGGATTTGCTAAAGGCGCAGACTTTGTGTCTGTTGGCGGTTTTGCACGGTGTGCATTTTTCGAACTGGCCGAAGTTCTGGGGACTGTTCAGAAGTCCTCCGGCTTCAATTGAGGTTTGTGTGCTTCGGTTTTTGCTGGGGCTTTATGCACTCCGGTTTTAGCCGGGGCTTTAGAATCCATCACTAGGCCCAACCAAAATTCAGAGACTTGTTGCTCGGCCCAGCCAAGGCTCGGGGAATTGTTGCTCGGCCCAGTGGAGGTTCGAAGATTAGTTGCTCGACCCAGCCGAGATTCGGAGATTTGTTGCTCGGCTCTGCCGAGGTTTGGAGAATAGTTGCTCGGCCCTGCCGAGGTTCAGAGAATAGTTGCTCGGCCCTGCCGAGGTTCGGAGAATTGTTGCTCGGCCCAGCCGAGGTTCGGAGATTAGTTTCTCGGCCCAGCCGAGGTTCGGAGAATAGTTGCTCGGCCCAGCCGAGGTTCGGAGAATAGTTGCTCGGCCCAGCCGAGGTTCGGAGAATTGTTGCTCGACCTAGCCAAGGTTCGGAGAATTGTTGCTCGGCCCTGCCGAGGTTTAGAGAATTGTTGCTCGGCCCAGCCGAGGTTTGGAGATTTGTTGCTCTGCCCTGCCGAGGTTCAGAGAATTGTTGCTCGGCCCAGCCGAGGTTCGAAGATTAGTTGCTCGGCTCAGCTGAGGTTCGGAGAATTGTTGCTCGGCCCAGCCGAGGTTCGGAGATTAGTTGCTCGGCCCAGCCGAGGTTCGGAGAATTATTGCTCGGCCCTGCCGAGGTTTGGAGATTTCCTGTTTAAACAGGTAACTCGGTCGTGCCGAGGATTGGTAAGCAGCATCTGTTTCTTTTCACAATTTTTGGTGATATAATTTGTGGTGATTTATGTCATAAATTATGAAACAAGTGCCAACAAAAATTTAAGAAGGCGAGCCTGTAGAGGGCGTACCCTACTGATGATACTTGCGGAGGTTGTCCGAATTCCACATTTGAGGGATGGATCTTCCGCTTAAATCTTGCAGCTTGTAGGTTCCAGGTCCGACGATCTCCGCTACTTGGTAAGGGCCTTCCCAGTTTGGGGCTAGCTTTCCTTGCTCCAGCGGTTTGGAGACAGATGCTTTCTGGAGAACAAGGTCGCCAGGCAAGAAAGCTTTCCCTTTGACTATGGAGGCGTGGTAGTGGCCACTCTTTGCTGGTAGGCAGCCATTCTGATCCGAGCTTTTTCTCTGATCTCCTCTACCAGGTCAAGGTTGGTGCGGAGCTTCTCATCGCTGGCTTCCTCCGAGTAGCTTTCCACCCGCAGAGAAGGGAGCCCTATCTCCACGGGGATGACAGCCTCTGTGCCGAAGGCCATTCGGAATGGGGTTTCGCCCATGGGTACTCTCGGGGTGGTGCGGTAGGCCCATAAGACATGGTGCAACTCGTCTGCCCACCTGCCTCGGGCTCTGGAAAGCCGAGCTTTGATTCCTTGGAGCAAGGTTCGATTGGTTACTTCGGTCGCTCCGTTGGCCTGTGGATGCCAACCGAGGTAAGGCGATGGTGGATCCCGTACTCCTCGCAGAACTGGTGAAACTTCGGATTGTCGAATTGCCTGTCGTTGTCGGTGATGATAGTGTGCGGGAGGCCGAAGCGGCAGATGATGGACTTCCACACGAAATCCTTGGCCCGAGCCTCGTTATTTGCGCAACTGCCTCCGCCTTGACCCACTTAGTGAAGTAATCGATGGCGACGAATAAAAATTTCCGCTGCCCGTGGCGAGCGGAAATGGGCCGAGAATGTCCATCCCCCACTTGGCAAAGGGCCAAGCGGAGGAAATGGGGACCAAACTGGCGGAGGGGAGCCTCTGATACTAGAGTGTCTTTGGCATGGGTCGCAAGCTCGGACAAGGTCGTCTGCATCCTTTTGCATGGTTGGCCAATAGTAACCTTGACGCAACACCTTGTGGCATTGGGACCGGCTCCCCAGATGGTTGCCGCAAATCCCCTCGTGCACCTCCCGAAGGGCATAATCAGCTTCAGATGGGCGGAGGCATCTGAGCAATGGCATAGAGAAGGACCGCTTGTAGAGCTGGTCATCAATTAACACATAGTGGGTGGCTTGCAGCTTTAGCCTTCTAGCTTCCCTTCGATCGGCCGGGAGCGACCCTTCTTTGAGGTACTTCAGGATGGGGTCGAACCATGATGGTTCGGCCTCAACTTGCATCACTCGGTCAGCTTCCACGATACTAGGTCTCTCCAAGGTCTCCAGGTGGAATTTTCGTTCGGCATGGGCATTTTCAGATCTGGGAATCTGAATGATCTCAAATTCGGGGAAATGGGAGAGTAGGCTCCGAACCTCTTGGAGATATCGGATCATGTTCGGTTCCCGGCCTCAACTCCCCTCGCACGTGACCTGCCACCAGCTGGGAGTCGGTGAAGGCATTCAGTTTCTCCACCTTAAGGCTGCGGGCGATCCGAGACGGCCAGCAGGGCTTCATACTCAGCTTCGTTGTTGGAGGCCGGGAAGGAGAAGCGGACGCCATACTCAAAAGTTGCCCCCTCCGGGCTGGTGAGGACCAAGCCCGCACCGAGCGATGGCGTTGGATGACCCGTCGACATGGAGGAGCCACCGGGTGCCAGATTTTGGTTTCTCGGGGGAGTCAGGGGTGGAGCCATCCTCCGGGATGGTACACTCGAGGAGGAAGTCGGCTAGCACCTGAGCTTTGATGGCCGGGCGAGGCTAAAATCGGATGTCATGCTCGCTCAGCTCGACGGCCCATTTAGTCATTCTCCTGATGTCTCCGGGTGGTGGACCACCGCCTTGATGGGTTGGTCAGTCAGGACCATCACAGAATGCGCCTGGAAGTATGGCCGCAACTTCCGAACTGAGGTGATCAAGGCCAACACCATCTTCTCAATCCGGCTATACCTCGTCTCCGCATCACGGAGCAGTTTGCTGACATAATAAATCGGCTTCTGGCCTTATTTTCTTCTCTGACCAGCACCGAGCAAACGCACCTTCCGAGATAGCCAGATACAGGAACAATGTCTCCCCAGGATTTGGACTGCTGAGGAGTGGGGGAGAGCCGAGGTACTTCTTGAGATCTTCAAATGATTTTTGGCATTCGGAAGTCCATTGGAAATTTTTAGCCGACCGGAGAGTTTTGAAGAAGGGGAGGCATCTTTCGGCAGAGCGCGCCACGAAGCGGTTAAGGGCCGCTATCTTCCGGTTAGGCGCTGGACTTCTTTAATAGACGCCGGGGCGCCATCTGCTGGAGAGCTTGAATCTTCTGGGGGTTAGCTTCGATACCCCGCTGGGAGACCATGAAGCCAAGGAACTTCCCGGAGTTAACGCCGAAGGCACACTTAGTTGGGTTGAGCTTCATCTGATATTTGCGGAGTGTCGCAAAGCTCTCCGAGAGATCCTTGACGTGCTGTGATGCCTCTTTGCTTTTAACCAGCATGTCGTCGACGTATACCTCCATGTTCCGGCCGATTTGTTCCTTGAATACTTTGTTGACCAGCCTTTGGTAGGTGGCTCCTGCATTTTTAAGACCGAAAGGCATAACACGGTAACAGTAAGTACCTCGGTCGGTTATGAAGGTGGTCTTTTCCTCATCTTCGGGGGCCATCCGGATCTGGTTGTAGCCGGAGTAGGCGTCCATGAACGTCAGCATTTGATGACCCGAGGTGGCATCCACAAGTTGATCAATTCGGGGGAGAGGGAAGCTGTCCTTCGGGCAGGCTTTGTTGAGGTCGGTGAAGTCGATGCAGATCCGCCACTTGCCGTTCGACTTCTTCACCATGACGACATTTGACAGCCAATTTGGGTAATTTACCTCCCGAATGAAGTTCACCTTGATGAGTTTATCGACCTCCTCTTCAATAGCTCTCTGTCATTCTGGGGCAAAGCTCCTCTTCTTTTGCTTGACGGCCGGTACATCTCGTCCACGTTAAGGCGGTGGATGAGAACTTCGGGGCTGATTCCTGGCATGTCGGAGGCGGACCAGGCGAAGACGTCGGCGTTGCTTCGGAGAAAGTCGATCAGCTCCTGCCGGGATTCGCCTTTCAGCAGCGACCCGATCTTTATGGTTCGGTCGGGACGAGCCTCGTCCAGTGGTACTTCCTCCAGTTCCTCGGCTGGTTCCCCCCGTTGCTCGGCAAATTCCTCCCGAGCGTCCAGCCCATCAACTTCAGGCATTCTGGACTGAAGGCTGGTGACAAAGCACTGTCGAGCCATGGTTTGGCTTCCCTGGACGACTCCAACTCCCCGCCCGGTGGGGAATTTCATAGATAGGTGCGGGATGGAGACAACGGCTTTGAGAGACATCAGGCCGGGTCTTCCAAATATCGCATTGTAGGGCGACCTGAGCTTGGTCACTAGGAAGTCCGTGTGACAGTGGCCACAAGGGCCAGGTTCCTGCCCGAACCGTTAGGTTACGACCCCTTCGGGATGATAATGTCGCCGGTGAACCCCATAAGGGTGGAGTCCACGGCTCGGAGGTTTTCCATGAGCAATTTCATCTTGGCAAACACATCGAGGTACAAAACATTCACGGAGCTTCCACTATCAACGAGGATCCGGCTTACATCATAGTTATTTAAATTGAGGGATACAACCAGTGCATCGTCATGTGGGAACTGTATCCCTTGGAGATCATCATCGGAGAAGAGAGCTCGCCCGTCGTGCTTTCTTCAGCGCCGAGCCTTCACCATCATTTCTGGAGCTCGAGCCGCCGGCCTCTTCAATCATGTTAATGTGGCCGATCACGGTGGATTGGGAGGAGGAGGAGGCTGCTGAGGCTCGGGCTGGCGGTCACCCCCTTGTCCTAGCTCAGGCGCCCTCCTGAACTGGTTCAGTCGGCCCCGCTGGATCAGCCTCTCAATTTCATTCTTTAGCTGCCAGCATTCCTCAGTGTCGTGGCCGTGCTCCCGGTGATAGCGGTAGTATTTGGTGGGGTCCCTCGAGTTGGGTTCCTCAGAGAGGGGTCGGCCGGGGGAGTTGGCGCTCTATCTCCATGAGGATTTGCGCCCTGGGTACAGTTAGTGGAGTGTACTGGTCGAATCGCCTGGGCGGGCTCCGGGAGCGATTTCTTGACGGCAGTAGGGGAGCTCTTTGGCGGTGAGGCGGGCTCGGCTGACGGGTCGGTCGGTGCCTATCTGAACCTTTAGGCTCTCTCTTCTTTGCCAGCTCGGCGCGGGCAGCTCTCATGATTCCTCGACCCTGGCGTATTTGTCTGCCAGGCCATCATATCGGAGAGGTTCGGAGGGTAGCTGACTTCCATCGCCAGGTAGAAGTTGCTCTCCTTCAAAACTCCCCCTGCTAGGGCGACATAGCCACCTCATGATTAAGGTGGTCCACCTCCAGCATGGCCTTGTTGAAACGGCCAAGGTAATTTCTCAAGGACTCCCCCTCTCTCTGCTTAACTTCGGAGAGGGAGTCGGACCTTCGTCGGTGATGGCGGCTACTGATGAACTGGCCAATAAAAAGATGTCTCAGCTCGTCGAATGAATCAACGGAACCTGGTTTCAAGGCGTTGAACCAGGTCGGGCAGATCCTCTGAGGGTGGAAGGGAAGGCGCGGCAGAGGATCGCGTCTGATGCTCTGTGGAACATCATTATTGATCGGAAGCTACTGAGATGATCATCCGGATCAGAAGAGCCATGGTAGGGCTCGATGGTGGGTAGCTTAACATGGGAGGGAATCACTTCCTCCATGATCCCTTTGGAGAAAGGGATGCCCTGCTCTGCCTTGGGCTGAGGCGGATGGGCCTGCTTGGCGGCGCCCAGCTCCTGATGCATCTCTCAGAGTTGTCGGCGGATCTCCTCTCAGATGTAAGAGGAGGAGCCGGGTGAGGAGAGCACGGGGATGGCGTGGAATCATGGCGGGAGGACACCGAAGAGAGGTACCGGCTCGCCGAGATCTGGGAGGATCCCTGTTGTAGCCACCTCGTGGGACTGGTTTGTCCCCCTTGGGCCGGTGCGGGGGGTCGCGGCTCCATGCGGTCCAGAAGAAGAGGTGGCTAGAGAGAAAGGGGCAGCGGCCTCCTCGGGGAGGCATGGAGCAGGGCAGTTGCGAGGCGCTCCTGAACTAGATGGGTCAGGGCTTGGACCTGCTGGACCAGTGTGGCGAACTGATCCTGGGTCACCGGGATGGCTGGCGGCGATGGGGTCTCGATGAGTGGCGGCGGCGGCGCCACGCTACTCATCGGATCAGGTCTCTGAGAGGCGACCTAGTCCTGGGCTTCAGAAGTTGCTCTTCTTCGATTAGCCATTGGAGAGGTTCTCTTCCGGATCGAAATCCTTGTCTCCTTTCTTCAAGTTTTAATGGGACTTGAGGGCCCTCCCTCTAGCGCCAATCTGTTGCCGCCGAGATCTGTCCTCCGACTCGGGCGCGATCGGTATCCCGATCTGGGCTTCCTCCTGGACGGACCTGCACAAAAGTTCTCACGCGAGAGGCGTTGGGGGTGGCCCTCCACGGAAGACCCTTCGATGCTCAAGTCAGTGGGGATCGACGATCAACAGAAATGGGGAGAAGGATCTCTCTGGGGAGTCCCTCCAGGGGTGGCCAATCGGGAGCTCTAGGAGAGTGCCGACGAGCAGTGAAGGAGAGAAAGAGTGAGCAAGAGTGAGAGTAAGCCAGGGCTGTGTGCATACCTGAGAGAATCTAGGAGTGTCATATTTATAGGCAATCATTTGGATCTTGAGCGCCTTCTGGAAGGTTTGAAGGTTGTTAGGATATGGAGACGATTCGAATCAAGCTGTTGTAAGGCCTGTGGGATCCGTATCTTGTTCATTGAAGGATCGACGGCTGGGAGAGCTCTTTGATGGCCTGAGATCTAATGAGTGTGTAGGTCCCAGGCCGTTATTTTAGATCCTAGACCACTCCTCGATATGATTCTTTGTTTGGGATTCTATTATGCTAGGCCTGGCCTCTCCCGTCGGGTTCCACGGAGGTATGTGTCGAGCCATGGATTGCTCGGGGGAGCCGAACTATGGATAGCTCGGGGGGAACCAAGCTATGGATAGCTCGGCGAGGCCGAGCTATGGAAGCTCGGGAAAGCCGAGCTATGGAAGCCCGGGGAAGCTGAGTTATGGGTAGCTCGAGTAGAATCGAGCTATGGGTAGTTCAGGGAGGTCAAGCTATGGAAGCTCGGGGAGGTCGAGCCATGGGTAGCTTGGGGAGGCCGAGCTATGGAAGCTCGGGAAAGCCGAGCTATGGAAGCTCGGGGAAGCCGAGCTATGGTAGCTCGGGGAGAACCGAGCTATGGGTAGCTCGGGGGAACCGAGCTATGGGTTGCTTGGGGAAGCCGAGCTATGGAAGCTCGGAGGAACCGAGCTATAGGTTTTTCGGTCCGTTGGACCACATTAGTTAGCTCGTTCTTCATGGGCGTAATATAGCGGAGGGATGGGGCTAATCTTAGCCCCTTCGCACGGTTATCAACGCAATGGTGATTTTACCCCTTAACACATGCCCCCCACTCCCTAGGGGGAGAACCGAGCTATTGGTTGCTTGAGGAGAACCGAGCTATGGGTAGCTCAGGGGAACCGAGCTATGGGTTGCTCGGGGGAACCGAGCTATAGGTTGCTCGGCCCATTGGACTACATTAGTTAGCTCGTTCTTCATGGGCGTAATGTAGCGGGCGGGGGGATGAGGCTGATCTTAGCCCCTTCGCACGGTTATCAACGCAATGATGATTTTACCCATCAACAGAAAACATTTACAGAATTGAGTGAAAGTATGAATATTAAACCTTCAAAATGAGTAAGATTCCAAATAAAATTACAATTTGATTCTAATATCATCCAATCAAACAATTGGAATCAAATTAATAATTCTAATTTTTATTCTAGAGTTCCATCTTTGCCATGTTAGACTTAATTTAAATATATTGATCCCTATCAGATATGCAGAAACATGGGATCAATATATTTATCATGAGAATAAAGCAAGTCAAGATCGATAAATACCTCCAGCCATTGTTGTTGATATTCTTCCAGATGAGGGTAAGGATCTTGATCTTCCTCTCGATCTGACTCAGGATCTTGATCTACCACTTTGGGAAACCTTGATGGAGTACTTGGGATCTTGATCTACCGCTTGATCTATCGCTTCGAAAACCTTGATTGAGTGCTTCCAATCAATGAGCTATCGCACCCTCAGGATATGCTCTTGATCAATGACCCAATCTCTCTGGCTTCTTTTTGGTTTTCTCCCGATGATATTTTTGTTTGTTATCGAAAGCCTTAGAAGGGATTTCTATTTAAAGAGATATCTTAACTCCCTTCCATCGCCTACTCCCATAAAAGTAGGCGTTTAAGCGTTTAACATTATTTAATCCACTGCATGCGTTTAAGCGTTTAACACTATTTAAGAGATTTCGTTACCGCTCATTAACTAGTGGATGGCATAGAGAATTATCCGACGATTAAGCTAAAATAGGACCATCTTCTAAACGGGATACTACATTCTCCCACTTGGTCCGTATATTTTATCTTAATCCACAATTCTCAATACTGAACAAGAAACCAAATACATGAATCATAGCGATAGGTCCTCTATAATTGAGTATTATCTTCTATGTATTACAATGCATTCAATTTCTTTACCACTATTCCAAATGTGACAACATAACATAATGAATAAACCATATGTTTATTCAGAGTCCAAAAGAAAAGTTTGTCATTTCTCAAAGTCAAATAATGTACACCTGAATGAGAAATAAACAAATAATTGAAATAAGAGTTTCTTTGTACAAATTGTTATCCATGCAATTATATCATGGAACCAACTCCCATTCGTATCACATGATCCTTAAAATTCTTAATTGGCATGCCTTTAGTCAAAGGATCAGCTATCATCAATTCAGTGCTAACGTGTTCTATGACCACTTTGTTTTCTTTAACACGTTCTCTTATGGCTAAATACTTAATGTCGATATGTTTACTTCGACTACCACTCTTATGGTTTTTAGCCAAAAATACAGCAGCTGAATTGTCACAGTACAGTTTAATTGGCCTAGCAATAGAGTCAACAATTCTAAGCCCTGAGATGAAACTCTTCAACCATACACCTTGCGATGTAGCCTCAAAACAAGCAACGAACTCCGCTTCCATAGTAGAGGTAGCAGTCAAAGTCTGCTTTGCACTCCTCCATGATATGGCTCCACCAGCTAACATAAATATAAATCCTGATGTTGATTTCCGAGAATCAACGCAGCCAGCAAAGTCGAATCTGAGTAGCCCTCTATCTCCAAATGATCAGTTTGTCTATACATGAGCATGTAGTCCTTGGTCCCTTGAAGATACCTCATGACCTTTTTAGCAGCTCTCCAGTGTCTAAACCTGGATTACTCTGATATCTTCCCAACATTCCTACTGCAAATGCAATGTCAGGTCTTGTGCAAACCTGAGCATACATTAGGCTTCCAACAGCTGAAGCATATGGAATGTTGTGCATCTGTTCCCGTTCAAGTTCATTTTTAGGGCACTGTTCAAAGCGAACTTGTCACCCTTCACTATAGGTGCAACACTTGGTGAACAATTTTTCATCCGAAATCTCTCCAAGACTTTATTGATATAAGTTTCTTGAGACAATCCTAAAATGCCTCGAGATCTTTCTCTATGGATCTTAATGCCAATGACATAAGATGCCTCACTCATATCTTTCATATCAAAATTTTTGGAGAGAAATTGTTTCACCTCATATAGCAACCCTTTATCATTGGTTGCAAGTAGAATGTCATCCACATATAGGACCAAGAAACAAATTTTGCTCCCACTAACCTTCTGGTATATACATTGATCCATGATGTTCTCTTCAAAACCAAAGGAAGAGATCACATCATGAAATTTTAAATACCACTGACGTGAGGCTTGTTTCAATCCATATATAGATTTCTTAAGCTTGCAAACCAAATGCTCACCATCACCAGAGGAAAATCCTTCAGGCTGTTTCATGTAAACCTCTTCCTCTAGATCTCCATTAAGGAATGCAGTTTTCACATCCATTTGATGTAACTCAAAATCAAAATGAGCTACCAATGCCATAATTATTCGGAGAGAATCTTTCTTGGATACAGGAGAAAATGTCTCCGTGTAGTCGATTCCTTCCCTCTGAGTGAATCCTTTGGCAACGAGTCTTGCTTTATATCTCTCAATGTTGCCTTGTGAGTCTTTCTTTATTTTAAAGATCCATCTACATCCAATGGCTTTTACACCATCAGGCAACTCAACAAGATCCCAGACTCGATTAGATGCCATAGATTCCATCTCGTCCTTCATGGCATTGACCACAAGTTTGATTCCTTAGAACTCATGGCTTGTGAAAACGTTTCAGGATCATTTTCGCTCCAATGTTATAGTCAGATTCATGTAGATACACAACATAATCACTAGGAATTGCTGATTTCTTTATTCTAGTTGATCTTCTTAATGTTGTGTCAATGACCTCTTGAGGAGTATCTTGCACAACTGATTGTTGATGAACAACATGATCTTCTAGATTACCATCAGCTTGTGAAATCTCAATGACTGGTTGTTGGGCACTTAATTGAGTTTGAGGAGTGCTATAAATAACAACCAATCCCTCACTTGAAGTGGAAGCTGGAATAACTGAATGATCTTTCTCAGAAGAAGCCAAATACTGAGATTGATCACTCCCACTGATCAAGTCATTCTCAAGAAATTTTGCATTTCTTGATTCCACAATCCTAGTGCTGTGAGATGGACAATAAAATCTATAACCCTTGGACTTCTCAGCATATCCAATAAAATATCCACTAATAGTCCTTGGGTCTAGTTTCTTTTCTTGTGGATTATAGACTCTTACTTCAGATGGGCATCCCCAAACACGTATATGTTGCAAACTTGGTTTCCAACCTTTAAATAACTCAAATGGCGTTTTGGAAACAGCCTTGGTTGGAACCCGATTTAATATACAGCAGTTTTAAGAGCTTCAGTCCACAAGGATTTAGGTAGGTTGGAGCTGACAATCATGCTCCTTACCATGTCCAATAATGTCCGGTTTCTCCTTTCAGCTACACCGTTTTGGTCAGGAGACCCTGGCATGGTGTATTGTGCAACAATTCCATTTTCTTCAAGAAACCGAGCAAACGGACCAGGTGCTTGTCCATTCTCAGTATCTACCATAATATTCTCCACCTCTATCTGACCTCACGATTTTAATTTGCTTGCCGCATTGTTTCTCTACTTCTGCCTTAAATACCTTAAAGGCATCTAATGCTTCGTTCTTATTATGAAGTAGGTAGAGATACATATATCGTGAATAGTCATCAATAAATGAGATGAAGTATCTCTGACCATACGAATCCATATCTGGGCTACAGATATCCGTATGTATGATCTCCAGTATTTCCGAACTTCTCTTGGCATCTTTCTTGGACTTGTTGGTTTGCTTTCCCTTTATGCAGTCCACACAAGTGCCAAAATCAGTAAAATCAAGAGTATCAAGTACTCCATCTTTTACTAATCTTTTAATTCTCTCAATGGAGATATGACCTAATCTCCGATGCCACAAAATAGAGGAATTCTCATTTATAACACATCTTTTCATACCAGTTTGGGCATGCATCACATTATAGGTGGTATTATTTTTCAAATTAATTTGGAAAAGATTGTCTGACAATGTACCATTCCCAATAAGCTTAGATTTATAAAATAAATCAACAGAGCTTTTATTAAAATTAAAGGAATATCCTGCTGGTACAAGCCTTGACACTGAAATCAAATTTCTAGAGAAACTTGGAATATAAAATGTCTTTTCCAAATCTAAAACAAAACCAGAATCTAAAATAAGTCTGCACGTCCCAATTGCTTCCACATGTGAACCCATCTTGTTTCCTGAATAGATGCTTTGTTCACTTCCCAATGGTTTCCTTTGATTTAGAAAACCCTGCAAGGTATTTGAAACATGGATTGTAGAACCAGAATCAATCCACCATGTGTTATGACATATAACCAAATTGGATTCATGACATACGAATGAGGTTAGAGTACCTTTCTTGTCAAGCCAAGCTTTGAATTTGAGACAATCTTTCTTTATATGCCCTTTCTTCTTGCAAAAGAAGCACTTGGACTCCTTCTTGTCTTCTGTATGGATGGATACTTTACCCTTTCCTTTGCGTTTGGCTTTGGGAGCTTTAGTCTTTCTCTGAGTGACTAAATGTGCACTTTCTCCCATTTCTAAAATCAGCCTCCCTTCCTCTTGAACACACATGGTCAGAAGTTCATTAATTGACCATTTGTCCTTATGTGTGTTGTAAGATATTTTGAAGGGACTATACTGCTGTGGGAGTGAGCTCAAAATAAAGTGCACCAAGAAAGATTCTGACATCTCAACCTCTAGGGATTTCAACTGAGCCGCAATGTCCCTCATCTTCATGATGTGCTCACGCACACCTCCAACAGTAGTGAGCTTCATTGATGACAATTTTGTCATTAGGGTGCTAGCCAGTGCCTTATCTGAAGACTCAAATTGTGCATCAATAGCCTTCAGAAGTTCCTTGACATTTTTGCACTCAGGAATTGAACCACGTATACTAGCAGAAATTTAGTACGTATGAACATCATACTGAGGCGATTGGATCGCTCCCATCGTTCATACGCAGCAATCTCAGCCTGAGTGCTAGTAGATGTAACTGAATGTGGTTCATCCTTCCTGATAGCATAGTCAATATCCATGCACCCTAATTGAAGAAGAATTCTCTCCTTCCATAATTTATAATTATCACCACTTAAATCGAAACGTCACATTTCATATCAGAAATATTAACAGGCAAAATAGCTGCATAAAAATAAAAATCATGTTCATGTAATTGAATTTGAGGCATATAACTTGATGTCATGTTTACCAATGTAAACATGCAATAACATGAATCAATAACATATAATAACTACCTGTGGGCTAAGTTATTATACTCAAATAGACTCATTAACTTAATGATGTGACTAACAAATTATATTCCTTTCTTAATTCCTGTGGGTAATTAAGAAAATAATTTTTATCGCATCCTAATTAATTATATTAGTGCAATAAAAATTTATGTGGGATAAGATTCATTACATTAATATAATTAGTCACAATTAATGTCATCTAACCTTATGTGATCTTTGCAACTCAATATATAATTCTGATGCTGTGGCTACTCCTCAATTAATCAAAATCATATTGATCACATGACATTTGAATTCCATTATATGCATATAGATTAACCAATTTAGCATGATTATTAGGTAGTGATCAATAATCAAATCAAGATCTGAGTTAATCAAATTGGCCAGGCCAGTGAAAGAGAAGTGGGGTCCCCGTTGCTTTCCTTAGGTCAGTCAACGGAACCAATTAAGTAACCACAATCTCTTTATTTTTCTAGACACCAATTGACCAATCAGACCTTGAAAGGATTTGCACTGTGATTTTTCACACTACCACCAAATTCATGCATAAAATAAATCTAATATGCAAAATAGGAGATAGCATTCAATTATCTATTTAATGAATTTTAAAATTATCATCTTAAGAAAAATTTTGTTAATTAAAACACGTCCGGCCGTAGCTCATTATTCTCTTGGCCAGTCTATGCAAAACACCATAGGCCTAGGTCATAGAGACTCAGGAGGCATATTTTAATACAAAAATTTAAACTTAAGAAACAAATGATAAAACCAATCATATTACATGATATAATATTAAATAGATAATAACATGCATTTAAAATTTAACCAAATTTTAAATCCCGTGAGAAAACCGAAAGACCCATAGGCGAGAAAATCAAAAACCGCATAGAACAGGCCACATTTTCTCTCTTTAACAAGTCACCGCATGTGGTTATGTTTCCGTTTTTTTTTCCTTTCTTTACGTTTCCTTTCTTTAATGCCAGAGAGAAATCCGAGATATCGTGCGACAAAATCGAAAACGCACGGAATTCTTTCCTTTAACGTAAACATTTTTAATAGAAGAAGAAGAGGCTACATTTTGTTTTCGCAAAAATTGAAACCTGAGATCAGTTTGACGGTTTCTGCTCAGTTCCGTGAGTAAAAATTGGAACAAAGCAAAAATCAGATCCGAAAAAAAAATTAAAAATAGAAAACACGTGACATAAATTGCTTGAAAAGAAGAACCTTAATGGAAATACTCACAAAATAAGGCAGAGGTTTAAAGGCTCTGATACCAAATGTTAGACTTAATTTAAATATATTGATCCCTATCATATATGCGGAAACATGGGATCAATATATTTATCATGAGAATAAAAAATTCAAGATCGATAAATACCTCCAGCCATTGCTGTTGATTTTCTTCCAGATAAGGGTAAGGATCTTGATCTTCCTCTCGATCTGAATCAGCTGCACCTCTCAGGATCTTGATCTACCGCTTTGGGGAACCTTGATGGAGTACTTGGGATCTTGATCTACCGCTTGATCTACCGCTTCGAAAATCTTGATTGAGTACTTTCAATCAATGAGCTATCGCACACGATGGTGTATGCTCTCAGGATATGCTCTTGATCAGGATCCAATCTCTCTGGCTTCTTTTTGGTTTTCTCTCGATGATATTTTTGTTTGTTATCGAAAGCCTTAGAAGGGATCTCTATTTAAAGAGATATCTTAACTCCCTTCCACCGCCTACTCCCATCAAAATAGGCGTTTAAGCGTAAGCGTTTAACACTATTTAAGAGATTTCATTACAACTCATTAACCAGTGGATGGCATAGAGAATTATCCGATGATTAAGTTAAAATAGGACCATCTTCTAAATGGAATACTACATGCCAACCAAATGGGCCCTATATATATATATATTGGTGAAATCATTTATGGATACATATACAGGCTGACCCAAGCATCCAAAGCAAGGGTGTACATGAGTCGATTTGAATCGGTTTAGAGATATTATTGAAATCAAATCATTCGAAATCGGTTTCTTAAAATTAAAATCAAAACTAAACCAACCATTCGAATAAACACATAAACCAAACTAAACAAAAAAATTTGCTTTGATTTTGATTTGCTTTATTAGTTTGTGTATACTTGCTTTAGATTATTATGAGATCAATTTGCATAACAGATTTTATGCGGTCAAATGGCAGCCTTGTTATTTATAATGAAAAATAGATTTTATGTGTAAATAGCTTTTATACAGTCTAGCTATTTACACATGCTTGTAACCCTTAATCTTAACTATAGTATAAATAAAAATCTATATAATTTATAGATATGGTTTAGTTCCGTTTATATTAGCTTTTAAATTCAAAACAAAACAAATCAATTTTTGGTTTTAGAAATTTTTAAACCGCGGCTAAATTAAGAGATTAAAAAAATCAATTGAAAGCAAATAAAAATCAAGGTTTGGATCAGTTTTGCAGTTTAATTAGTTTTTTTTGTACAACCTTAATCCAAAAGCATGATGCAATTTGGGCAATAATAATGATCTTAAGAGAAGATAGAAAACATCTCTCGACTCAAACCTGAATGGCTGCTGGATCTGCTTCATCATTCGGGGCCCGATGGGAGATCTTTTGGCTGCGGGAGGCTTTGGATCCCTGGACTCTACTGTTCCTCTGTCGGAGCTTGGTGCTGCTTGGGCAGGGCTCTCTTTTGCTGTGAGGATCCTCCATGCTTCCAAGATCATGATTGAGGGGGATTCTATGACTGTCATTTCTTGGCTATCAAAGGAGAGTTGTATAGATGGTTCCTCAAACCCGATTTTGAGGGACTGTTGGGCTATGATGCGGGAGCTTGATTCAGCCCAGATTCGCCACATTTATCGTGAGGCTAACTCGGCGGTGGACTGGGTGGCGTCGTTTGCTGCTCAACATGCGGGTCCTTGGAACTGGAAGCCAGACGACCCATGTCCTATTCTCCTTCAGCAGATTTTAATTTCTGATGCTTCTGGGCTGACTCATTCTAGATTTATATGATCGCCCGTTTGTAACCAAAAAAAAAAAACCTAAATGGATGAATTTGAATGGCTGTCATTCTTAATTAAATAAATAGCCTTTCCATGCTATAGAATAAGTATGGATGGTATTGGCGTGTTCTAGTACAGGACCTAGAACCAACCCAGTCAACATTAGTTACAAAATTTTGGACTTAGTATCAACCTAATCATATCTTTAAATTAACTACGAATTAATCCAATCAAATTGATTCGATTTTAGAATAGTTTCAGACTAGAATAATTTTTTGTTCTTTTTTATTTAACATATATATATATGATACTGTTAGAATTTTTTCGTTAGTTATGTTCAATAAAAAGATATGCAAAATATTTGTTAATTAATTTAATATTTAAGATTTTTTTAATAAAGAATATAGATAACAAATAAATATACCTGATGTCTCAAGTTTAATTAGTGAAGGCACCTTAATTTATTTTTAAATATTCCTTTTTTTTAAAAGAAGGATGATTGGTTTGAGGGGAATTAGTAACCCTAGAATTAACCTTATTACTGTTCAGAACCAGATCAGGTTGATAATTAACTCATTACTTACCCTTATTAGAGAACATTGAATGTTCTTTCACATGAAGAACTTTTAAGACTTAATTTAAATATATTGATCACGATATTAAATATGCGGAAATACGGTATCAATATATTTATTATGATCGATAAATACCTCCAGCCATTATTATTAATGTTCTTTCTGATAAGGGTAAGGAATTCGATCTTCCTTGAATCAGCTGCACGGGATTTTGATCTTCCTTCTCTCTAGGGATCTCGATCTTCCTTCTTCGATGGATCTTGATTGATCTTCCTCCTCCTCTCGATAGATCTTGATTGATCTTCCTCCTCTCGATGGATCTTGATTAAGTTCTTCCAATCAACGAGCCATCGCACTCTGATAGTGTATGCCCTCAGGATGTGCTCTTGATCAGGGACTCAATGCCTCCGCTTATTAGGTTTTTCTTTCGATAACCTTGTTGAAAGCCTTAGGAAGGGTTCCCTATTTATACTCAAATCCCTTCACCGCATGCTCCCATCAAGCAAGCGTTCAACATTTAAGGAGGGGCTGTTATCACTTCTTAATTAGTGAAACGATAGTAATAAAATAAGGACCATTAAAAGCAACGAATTATTACAGAACTTACTCAAAATCAGATCAATTAGTTCCCGAGTTATCCTTACTTATCCCTGAATGTTCTTTCACATGAAGACCTTATTCAAACACTAATTATATACCATTGTAATCTTATCATCACTATATGTGATGTGAGACGTGTGATGCGTGCATAAGCGTTGCATTATTTAAGTTATAATACTTCATAACTTATATAAGTATAAAAATATTTAAGTTGTACTAAAGAGATGTTGAGGTTTTGGTGTTCTAATACCATGCAGATGTTAGCTTGCTGGGGTAGGCATGTTGAATTCATGAAGACGAAAACTTTGATGTCTATATATGATCATGTGAATAGAAGTAATGACTGCGATTCCTGGTTGGATAAATGTACTCATTTTATCTGAAATGGAACACCCTCTTATTTATCTTCCCCAAAAAGTTGAACTTAAGAATATGTATATTATTTTTATAAAAGTATTAGTGCATTTATGAATAAACTATGAAAAAGTTTTGCTGCACTGTTCTCTGGTGAAGCAAGAGCGCATTGGCCGCATGATTTGGCTTTTCGTGCATGTTGGTGCGCCTGTGGTGGCCCAATAAATTTATCGCATACGGCACAAGCATTGGTAGGCATGAACGATCAATTCATATAGTTGATACATACTTGCTACATCGAAAAATGATGCACATAATTTCTGTTCATGGCTCTAAGGTTCCATTTGGTTGCCATATATGGATTTTCTCAAAAAAGTTTTTTTTTTCTTTTTTTTCTTTAAGGACTCCACACCTCCATTATATTTGGTTATCAGATCAATCTTGATCATCATAATGGCACAGTAAAAGTACAAGTTAAGATTATGAGGAAACTTTTTTCTTTTTTTTTCTTTTAAGGACTCCACACCTCCATTATATTTGGTTATCAGATCAATCTTGATCATCATAATGGCACAGTAAAAGTACAAGTTAAGATTATGAGGAGTCGTATTGGAAGATATCTTCCCAAGAATCACGCTTCTCAGAAGCCATCCTTCCGGATTACTAAATAACGTCTACTTATTTGTTTTCCCTGTAGTCTCTTGGTCTGTTGTTGGTGCTTAGCATTAAAAATTTTCTAAGTATAAACTATTATTAACTAATAATAATTTTATATTTATAAAATTAGCTAAATAAATTCGATCCAATAACACGTGAAGGATGAGTTTGCCGTTGATATGTAAGGACTTATGCATACATTTTATTGGATAATATCTTTCATGTCATTATGTTTAAAATTTTTAAATCATTCATTATTAATAATTTTAGATCATCATATTATTAATACCATAACGTCACAAATTATGATCATATATCTCTATAATAGAGCTATAACACTATATTTAATTATATCAATGAAGGCCAAAACACTTTATTTAACTCTATAATTGAATCAGAACATCACATTTAACCCTATGAATAGGGATTGATTTTCTGCATATATCCTTACAAAGATGGGTCACTATATATGTCATCATATCATCGTATAGTGAACCAACAATTACATATTTTTAATCATATTTTATTATCAATAATATATATTCATTAATATATACTCATTCATATCATAAAATTCTCATAATAACAATAATAAAAACAACTAGGTATTAAAACATTATTAGTGCATAAGAAAATAAAACAATAATATTAACTGGTAAATTATAAGTTTTTGAATAGATATTTATAATTAAATAATTTAAACAAATCTTTCAATTTATAATTAGCCTACTTATTTGATCCATATTTATAATAAACATGCTATGTAAAATTTAAAACTTTAATAACATTTCAAGAATAATTACAAAATCTCATTATTTTAAAATAACTAATTATATGAAAGTTAAGCAATTATTTTAATTCAAATAATGATTTATCAATTATAACATAAATTTTTGCCAATCTTGTAATATTATAAAAATTTTAATTTATGGTCAAATTACTTATCAAAGTTTGAAATCTTTTTAGTAATTATAAATAATTTATGAAATGCTTTAATTTATGGTTAAGTTACTTACTTACTTCAAATAAAATTAGAGAGAATAAATAAAACTAATAAAAATTAATCCCCACACTCTATGACTCTATCAACCTTCTTAACCCTTCAATCACTTTCTTCATGCTTTCAACCTTTTTAATCCTTCAATTGTCATCTTCTTCATGCTTCTGAACTACTGATTTATTATCAAAATTTTAATCAATCCCTATTTATATAGAGATTTTCTAGAGGAGAGAGGTTCGTATTGATCTAATCTCACGAAACCAATAAACCAAATATCATCTTATCTCATCTCAATCAATGGTATTTTCATAATTTATCTAAAGTTCTTCAGTAATGATATCATCCATAAAATTGCTTCTAACTTTCTTAATCAACCTTTGATTTAAGTGATTAAAGATGCTTTAGAAAGTTAACACAATAGCAAACATTATGAATATAGATTTGATCAAAAAAATTAATTATATTATTTTTATATTTTTAACTCAATCCAGTCAAATTGCATCTTAATTTAAAGTATGCTAGCCAAAAAAGCTGAGTCTCACATTCTTTCTCTCTTAAAAAAAAAGTTATCCTCAACATTTCAATTTGAAATTGTAAATATTATTCTTAAGTCATATATCCTTATATTTGTATCCTCTTCTAATCATAATAATTTAAATTACAACATTAGATTTATGACACTTCCGCTACACAATTCTATTATAAACCTCACTGTTAAGAAAAGTTTTGAGTACTAATTAAAGTTACTTTAAAATTCATAAGTATTAGTATAATAATGGTATGTGAAGTTGTGAACTGAAGTTTTTAATTTTTAATTAATGATATACATTATTTTATAAAATTTGTATAAATCTTTACTTGCTTAATCCATTAATTTATGCTTAGTGTTACTTAGTAAGAGAAGGCTCATAAAATTCTATTATTATTATTATTATTATTTGTTTCAAATACGGAGATAGAAATAAAAATTGGATAGAAGTTAGCTCTTTATCTTAATTAATTATGTGAAATTATTTTGCATATGACACCTTGCATACCAAGAATTTATTTTCAAGTATACGATAAATTATTACACTTTAAAACTATTTTGGATATGAGGTGTGATAATTATAATGGTACCAGAACTTAGGTTTGATCCTTAGAATAAAAATCAAGTTGAATAGAAACTAGCCCTTTATCTCAATTATTACGTAAATTTGCTTTACTTATGACGCCTTGCATGCTAAAATTGTATTGCAACTTCAGCACAAATCATAGGTGATGCAAACAACTATGGCAATAAAAATTACACATATGCCGCCTTAAAATTCCTGCACTTAGTTCTCATGGCATAATTGATTGCCATCCGGATGAGATGGACTTATATTGTCGTAGCAATGAGAGCAAATAAGATCTTATTGGAGGGAGACCCTGTTATGGGTTACCAAGAAGAGGATATGGCCTTCCTTCTCACCCTCTTCTTTATTTTTCTTTTCTCAATTCCTTGGTTCGCTCTCATAGTTTTAGTGGTCCCAGTGGACTTAGATTTTTTAAGTCATACCTTCTTTATCCTTCTCACCCTCTAATTTTTTTATTATTTAACATGTATAAGAGTAGGCTGTGCGGTTTGGTCTTCTCTCACACCTTTAAAATATCCCTACGCCTCATGGTCTTGGAGAATGCGAAGTTTGTCATACTCTCTTTAGATTTTAGTATCTTATTGAATTGGGCTTCGCCAAATACCTTTCTTCTAAGGAAAAGTCTTTGTATATCGCTCCCGGTGCAGCAAGGTCTACGTGAACTGCACCGTCTCTTCTGATTGGTCCACATAGATCCTATGTGGATGACGTACCGGGCGGTATGGCTCTACTACGATGTTACGTTCTAAACGTGACGACCATTTAAAGCACTTCATTTTTTTTAAATTAGCGTGCAAACGAAAATGCCCTTTCCCTCTTCTATCGCCATTTTACGTTGGATTTCATTTGTGCAAGAAAAACTCTTTCTTCCCCTCGCTCCGGCTTTCGGATGCTAAGGAATCAGTCCAAGGCTTGAACACGATCCTATGCCCTCGCTCTAAGAATCCGGTCGAAAGAAAATATTTCAGCTTCGAGGTTAGAAATACCTGGCTACTGGAGTCTTTGTACAAAAACTTCTGGAGGAAATGTCGTCCGCAGTATGAAACATTCTTTCGTTATGAGGTTGTTGTGGTTTATGAGCTTGACGATAAAAACTAGGGTGTCGTAGGTTTTGAACTAGGGTGTCGTGGGTTTTCAACTAATGCTTTGTATTAACGTTTTGAACTATGGTGTCGTGGGTTTTGAACTAATGCTGCTTTGTCTTAATGTTTTGAACTAGGGTGTCGTGGGTTTTGAACTAGGGTGTCGTGGGTTTCAACATGATAAGAGCGAATGGCAGCAAACACCCCAGGAGGAATTCGCCCCCCTCATGAACAGAAACCATTAATGAAGAGAGTGTGGGGAAGCCAAATACTGCGACACCCTAGTACCAATGCTGCGATACCCATGCTTAAAACTGACCACGGAGAGAATCCCCGCGACACCCCTGGTGGAATTCGGCTGAAAATCCTTCGCGATACGCCAGTTGAAACCTCACGACACCCTAGCTTTAAGACGACGACACCCATGCTTAAAACTGACCACGGAGAGAATCCCAACACCCCTGGTCGAATTCGGCCGAAAATCCTTCGCGACACCCCAGTTGAAATCTCACGACACCCTAGCTTTAAGGAGACGACACCCGTGCTTAAAACTGACCACGGAGAGAATCCCCGTGACACCCTAGTTTGAATTCGGCGAAAATCCTTCGCGACACCCCAGTTGAAATCTCACGACACCCTAGCTTTAAGGCGACGACACCCGTGCTTAAAACTGACCACGGAGAGAATCCCCGCACACCCTAGTTCAAATTCGGCCGAAAATCCTTCGCGACACCCCAGTTGAAATCTCACGACACCCTAGCTTTAAGGCGACGACACCCGTGCTTAAAACTGACCACGGAGAGAATCCCCGCGACACCCTAGTTCGAATTCGGCCGAAAATCCTTCGCGACACCCCAGTTGAAACCTCACGACACCCTAGCTTTAAGGCCCCGTGCTTAAAACTGACCACAGAGAGAATCCCAGCGACACCCTGGTTGAATTCGGCCGAAAATCCTTCGCGACACCCCAGTTGAAATCTCACGATACCCTAGCTTTAAGGCGACACCCGTGCTTAAAACTGACCACGGAGAGAATCCCCGCGACACCCTAGTTCGAATTCGGCCGAAAATCCTTCGCGACACCCCAGTTGAAATCTCACGACACCCTAGCTTTAAGGAGACGACACCCGTGCTTAAAACTGACCACGGAGAGAATCCCAGCGACACCCTAGTTCGAATTCGGCCGAAAATCCTTCGCGACACCCCAGTTGAAATCTCACGACACCCTAGCTTAAGGCACGACACCCGTGCTTAAAACTGACCACGGAGAGAATCCCAGCGACACCCTAGTTCGAATTCGGCCAAATCCTTCGCGACACCCCAGTTGAAATCTCACGACACCCTAGCTTTAAGGCGACGACACCCGTGCTTAAAACTGACCACGGAGAGAATCCCAGCGACACCCTAGTCGAATTCGGCCGAAAATCCTTCGCGACACCCAGTTGAAATCTCACGACACCCTAGCTTTAAGGCGACGACACCCGTGCTTAAAACTGACCACGGAGAGAATCCCCGCGACACCCTAGTTCGAATTCGGCCGAAAATCCTTCGCGACACCCAGTTGAAATCTCACGACACCCTAGCTTAAGGAGACGACACCCGTGCTTAAAACTGACCACGGAGAGAATCCCCGTGACACCCTAGTTTGAATTCGGCCGAAAATCCTTCGCGACACCCCAGTTGAAATCTCACGACACCCTAGCTCTAAGGCGATGACACCGTGCTTAAAACTGACCACGAAGAGAATCCCAGCGACACCCTAGTTCGAATTCGGCCGAAAATCCTTCGCGACACCCCAGTTGAAATCTCACAACACCCTAGCTTTAAGGAGACGACACACGTGCTTAAAATTGACCACGGAGAGAATCCCCACGACACCCTAATTCGAATTTGGCCGAAAATCCTTCGCGACACCCCAGTTGAAATCTCACGACACCCTAGCTTTAACATAATATTAACGAAAACATATATTAAGACATTTCAATTTAAAAATTGTCACTGCGTACCGTGATTTTCGTGTGCTTTTATCATAACCTTCAGTATTGCAGTCGAATTCGTCGAATTGGTATTTCATGTCCTTGCACCATCTCTTCAAGAAGTATTTATCTGGTAAACGAAATACGTCACTTTGATGAAGAACCAACAAGGCATGCCTACATAGGTACCCCTTGAACTGAAAGGATCGGCACTGGCATTGGACATCCTCAATATTTCTATCGTATGACACGATATAATCTTTGATCATCTCCTTGCCGATTCCATCGACTTCAATCCTTTCGTACGACTTTACAATATACACAACAGTTGCCAGCTTCCTTGATCAATTTAGTATTTGATGCAGCCATTTCAAGGATCTCATTCTGAAATTTTTTAAAAATGCGCCTTGTATACCTTCCTGCAGCTTGTCTCTCAAAAGGTGATGATGTCTTTAGGAAAGCAATCGTTTGCAACGTCCTATTATCTTCCTCATTTTTGGCCTCGTATCTTTTTTCAAGGCATCTTCGTACTTACCTATGAACTCCGTTAGTGTAGTCTTCGAATTTATAAACCCATCGAAGAAGTGATTTATGCCCTCGCTCCTTTGTGAAGATGACATCCCTGTTCAAAATTTGTCAACAAAAAAAAGCGTTGAACGAATATGAACCAAAGACAATGATATACAAACCTGCGAAGAATGTATCCTTTAGGTAAACCGGGACCCATTTATCCCAACATTCGTAAAGGACATTGAACCAATCTATAGACTTGTATTCTTAATTTCTCCATAACATGTTCCCACCTTTCCTCGAATGACTGTATGGTCAATGAATCATATATCGCCTCATCGAAATCAACCATAAACTTGGGATTTGCCGTGCAAATGTGGCCAATCTTTTTAGGTATCTTCTTCAATATATGTCAAAGACAAAATCGATGTCGTGTGTTAGGAAAAACTTCTTTGACAGCAGCCTCGATTGCCTTATCTTGGTTAGTTATTATGGCAATAGGTGCTTGACCACCATTTGCATCCAGCCATGCCTGAAAAAGCCATTTATATGTCTCAGTACTCTCATCAGACAACAATGTGCAACCAAGCAAGGTGGACTATCCATGCTGGTTGACCCCGACGAATGGACAAAAAGGTATTTGATATCTATTTGTTAAGTAGGTTGAGTCAAAGCTTAGAACATCACCAAAGTATGTGCATGCCAATCTTGACCTTGGATGAATCCAGAAGATAGACCTCAGATGATCATTATCATTGAGGTCTAAGGTATAGAAGAAATTGGGATTTCTGAGTTGCATTTTGGTGAAATGAATTACCATCGACTGAGCATCTCCTTCTTTCAGCTTAGACTGACGTTTGTGACAAATGAAGTTACGAGCATCCTTCTCGGTGAAATCCAATTATCTTCTGCCCCCTTTTCTCCTTGCTATGGCAGAGTATATCTGAGTTGTCGGAATATTTACGACATGTAAATTGCTGATCTCTGCCTTCTCTGGTGTGCTGATCCTTCTATGCGACCGTAGATAACCAGTTGATGTTATGGACATCCCATGGTTATGTTCTAGAAAAACCTCATCCAATATCCACTTACCACTTGTAGCATTCAGTCTTGCTTTTATGGATGCCATACAATTAACTTTCCCAGTATCCCTATGATTCATACTCTTCTCTATTTTTCTAGATTTTCCTTGCCTCCAACACGCCAGGTGCTTGAAGCAAAGTTGTTTTTTGTTGTTGGCCCTGCTACACACTGTTGTGATTCCAAAACCAACTCGTTTACGTATCCATTGTAGAACGTATATACATCATCTGCTAAATTGAATCCCATTCCAGTTTGAGGAACTACAGTATCATCCACTGCATTTGGAGCGACGGTGAAGGTGCACGGCCGGAAGTGTTATCGATTTCTTTTCGATCTTTAATTTCAGCATCATTTGTGGAAATATAGGCACACAGTCATGAACAATGATATCCATAGATTTAGTTGTCAATATATCCTGACAAAGGATTAGGACACGAAGGTTAAAACAATACGACACCTATGATCTGAATTCAGAAGTCACGACACCCTTGTTTACAAAAAATGACACCAAAGCTGTAAAATTACGACACCAATTAATAACACATTGACGAAGGCCTAACGACACCATCCCCAACTCATGTTGTTACCGACACTGCAGTTCTCATCTGACAACACCCTAGCTTTAAGGCGACGACACCCGTGCGTTGACTGTTAAGGCGGGTTGGTCGTCGCCTTAAAGCTATAAGCACGGGTGTCGTAGCATTGGTGCTAGGGTGTCGTGAGGTTTCAACTGGGGTATCGCGAAGGATTTTCGACTAAAATCCAATCCACCTGGGGTGTCGCGGGGATTCTCTCCATGGTCAGTTATAAGCACGGGTGTCGTAGCATTGGTGCTACGGTATCGTGAGGTTTCAACTAGGGTATCGCGAAGGATTTTCGGCCGAATTCCACCAGGGAGTGTCGTGGGGATTCTCTCCATGGTCAGTTTTAAGCACGGGTGTCATCGCCTTAAAGCTAGGGTGTCGTGAGATTTCAACTGGGGTGTCGCGAAGGATTTCGGTCGAATTCCACCAGGGGTGTCGCTGGGATTCTCTTCGTGGTCAGTTTTAAGCACGAGTGTCGTCGCCTTAAAGCTAGGGTGTCGTGAGATTTCAACTGGGGTGTCGCAAATGATTTTTGGCCGAATTCCACCAGGGGTATCGCGGGGATTCTCTCCGTGGTCAGTTTTAAGCACGAGTGTCGTCGCCTTAAAGTAGTGTGTTGTGAGATTTCAACTGGGGTGTCACGAAGGATTTTCGGCTGAATTCCACCAGGGGTGTCGCTGGGATTCTCTCCGTGGTCATTTGTAAGCACGGGTGTCATCGCCTTAAAGCTAGGGTGTCATGAGATTTCAACTGGGGTGTCGCGAATGATTTTCAGCCAAATTCCACCAGGGGTGTCGCGGGGATTCTCTCCGTGGTCAGTTTTAAGCACGGGTGTCATCGCCTTAAAACTAGGGTGTCGTGAGATTTCAACTGGGGTGTCGCGAAGGATTTTCAGCCGAATTCCATAAGGAGTGTTGCGGGGATTCTCTCCGTGGTCAGTTTTAAGCACGGGTATCGCAGCATTGGTACTAGGGTGTCACAGTATTTGGCTTCCCCACACTCTCTTCATTAATGGTTTCTGTTCACGAGGGGGGCAAATTCCTCCTGGGGTGTTTGCTGCCATTCGCTTTTATCTTGTTGAAACCCACGACACCCTAGTTCAAAACCCACGACATCCTAGTTTAAAACCTACGACACCCTAGTTCAAAAAGTTAAGACAAAGCATTAGTTCAACTGGGGTGTCGCGAAAGATTTGTGGCCGAAATCCAATCCTCCTAGGATGTCACAGGGATTCTCTCCGTGGTCAGTTATAAGCACGGGTGTCGTAGCATTGGTGCTAGGGTGTCTTTAGGTTTCAACTGAAGTGTCGTGAAGGATTTGTTGCCGAAATCCAATCCTCCTGGGATGTCGTGGATTCTCTCCGTGGTCAGTTATAAGCACGGGTATCGTAGCATTGGTGCTAGGGTATCAATAGTGTTGACCCAATTGATGATTTTGATGATTAACAAAACTATTTGAGTATAACTAATTGGAGGCTCTAATGATTTTGATTAAGTGTTTCAGATTATAAGTCTATTGAATGATCAAAATCAGGAGTTACATCGTGTTCTGGATCGAATCTAATGTCTAGGTAAGATTGCAGACATTAGAGTCGACTCCGAGAATCACAGAGCCGACTCCGGATCTGGCACGGAAGTTAGAGTCGACTCCGAGACTGTTAGAGCCGACTCTCACAGAAAAACAGAACGTCGATTTTTCTGGCCCCGACTAGAGTCGACTCCGGGTAAGTTAGAGTCGACTCCAGAAAAGTTTCTTGTCGACCCCAGAAAAGTCAGAGACGACTCCAGAAATAACGTTTTAAAGTGTTCGAGTTAGAGCCGACTCCAGAAAAGTTAGAGTCGACTCCAACCCACCTGGAACGAAAAATCAAATTGCCAGATCAGCTCTAACGGTAATATTTCTATTTTACTTTATTTCTAACGGATATATTTTGTTACAAGGTACACTCCAACGGATAGTTTTCTTCCAAAAATGGTTGAAAGAAATCTATAAAAAGGGAAGACTATCATTCAAAAAGAGAGAAAAAAGGAAAAACAAGAGAAAAGAAATAGAGAAATCCCAATTCAAAAATCCGAAAAAGAGAGAGCCTGAATCTCAAGAGAAAACCTTCTAGCTCAAATCCACTCCACTCCAAAAAGCTCAAGAGGAATCCAAGGCATTCAAATCAAAGTTTTGGTGGATTTCCCAAATTGGAGAAAGAGAATCATTTCTTGCTTTTCAACCCTTCTCAACTGCTTCAACTGTGAAGAATCGGAGCTGAGGCTTGATTCAATCCAGCAAGGAGAAGAAGAAAAGAAGAAAAGAAGAAAAGCTCAAAAGCCAACCAACTAAAATCAGGCTTTTCTAAACCTTGTTATTCTTATTTTGATTATTGCTCATTAAGGAGCTTTGTATTGAAAAACAATATTTTATTTGTGTCTAGTTCAATCTGGGGGATTGAACTAGTGGAGGTAGTCTTACCTCGGTACAAGCTTGGTATAGCTTGTGTTAGGGTTTTTGTGCTGGTGAGCCCGAAAAACAGCTGGGTTCGTTGTGATCCCGGGAAAACAACAAGTTTGAGTTGTGAGCTTGTAAAACAACTCGGCTGTAATCAAGGAAGATTATAGTGTGGACCCAAGTGAATCTTGGGAGTGGACGTAGGTGTTGGATACACCGAACCACTATAAAATCTTTGTGTTTGCCGTGCTTCATTGTCTCTATCTCTATCTCTATTTTATTTGCTTTTATTTAATTGCATTTACTTCATTCATCTTAAGCAAACTATTTAAAAGGCTTAAATTTTTTAAAGAACCCAATTCACCCCCCCCTCTTGGGTTGTCATCTGGGCCAACAATTGGTATCAGAGCTAGTGCTCATTAGATTTTGATCACACGATCAAGAGCTAAAGATCCAAATGGCAACACAAGTTGGATCATTTGCTGAAGGTCATTCTACGAATAGACCTCCACTGTTTAATGGTTCAAATTATTCATATTGGAAAGCTAGAATGAGGATATTCATTCAGCTTCTGATTATGAATATGGGGTGTTATAATTAATGGACCTAGTACACCCACACATGTTATTGATGGCACTATTGTTCCTAAGCCCGAAAGGGATGGAATGATAATGATAGGAAAATGGCACAGCTCAATGCTAAGGCCATGAATGTCTTATATTGCTCTTTAGATGCTAAT
>UESW01004169.1:415736-503783 GCA_900491605.1 Calamus simplicifolius | reverse complement strand
GATACCACTTTCTTTTTGATCTCTTGGCCACAAGACATTCCTGCAATAAAATCAACTTTATGTTTAGGTACCCAAGCTTTCTTGGGTCCTTCATGGTTAGTAGCAACAAATATTGTTCCTTTCGGAACCCATATTTTCTTCCTTTACATTTAATTTTTATTATTTCTTAACATTGCATTCAAAAACTTTGTGTCCTTTCTTGTTACAGTAAAACATGTAATATTAGTTTTGTTCCTTTTTAAAAAATTTTTGACAAATTTTTGTTTCAAATTTGCCTATATCCTAAACCAGCTTTATCAAAAACTGCTTTTGATTACTTAACAATATTAAGTTTTTCTGAACTATAAGTGAATTTGTCAACAATACTTTTATATTTATCAACTTCCTTCTTTAGTTTATCTTTTTCATTTGAGATTGATTCCTTTTCATTCATTAAAATTTTATTTTCAGATTTAAGTTTCTTAATTTCATTGTTAAGATTTCTTTTTCATAATGAAGGCTAAGTTTTCATTTTCAAAAACTTGTATTTCTTTTTCAAAGATTTTAAAATCCAACAAGTTCATTAAAAGCATCAAAAAGTTCATCGAAAGCAAATTCATCGCAAGGGTTTCGGAACTTACCTCATCGTTGTCGTCCGCCATGAAACATACATTTGCGACTTCCTTTTGTTCTTCTTCTTCGGAAGAAGATTCCTCGCTGTCACTCCATGTCGCCATATAAGCCTTCTTTTTCTTTTTGTAGGCTTTCTTCAACTTTGGACATTCATTTCTAAAGTGCCCCGGTTTTTACATTCATAGCAAGTCAAGGGGTCTTTCTCTTTTTTTTGTCCTTGTCCTTATTTTTATCCTTTTCTCCTTCACTTAGCTCCAAATTTTTTCTTGTGGAAGGGTTTCTTTCTCCTCATAAATCTCTTAAATTTCTTGGCTAAGAGAGCAGTCTCATCATCATCATCATCATCATTGCTGCTGCTCTCTTCATCTTTTGCAGCTTTGAGGGCAATCATTTTTTTTTTCTTTGAATCCTCCTCAACATGCTGCCTCATAGTCAGCTCATGGGTCATTAGAGATCCTAGAAGCTCCTCTAAGGGTAAAGTGTTGAGGTCCTTAGCTTCTTGGATTGCAGTCATTTTTGCTTCCCATGTTCTTGGTAAAGACCTAAGAATTTTCGAACAAGTTCGGAGTTAGTATATGTCTTACCAAGACTTTTCAAACCATTTACAATATCTGTGAATCTAGTGTACATGCATGCAATGGTTTCAGATTGTTCCATATTAAATAACTCATATTTGTGAACAAGAATATTTATTTTGGATTCTTTCACTTGGTTGGTACCCTCATGGGTAACCTCTAATCTATCCCAAATCTCCTTTGCGGAATTACAAGTGGAGATTCTATTAAATTCATTAGCATCTAATGAGCAATATAGTATTCATGGCTTTAGCGTTAAGCTGTGCCATTTTCCTATCATTATCATTCCAGTCCCTTTCGGGCTTAGGAACAATAGTGCCATCAATAACGTGTGTGGGTGTACTAGGTCCATTAATTATAACACCCCAAAGCTCATAATCAGAAGCTTGAATGAATATCCTCATTCTAGCTTTCCAATAAGAATAATTTGAGCCATTAAAAAGTGGAGGTCTATTCGTAGAATGACCTTCAGCAAAAGAACCAACTTGTGTTGCCATTTGGAACTTTAGCTCTTGATCGTGTGATCAAAATCTAATGAGCACTAGCTCTGATACCAATTGTTGGCCCAGATGACAACCCAAGAGGGGGGGGGTGAATTGGGTTCTTAAAAAATTAGCCCTTTTTAAAATAGTTTGCTTGAGATTAATGAGGCAAATGCAAAGTAACTATAAAGTGCAGTGAATAAAATAGAGATAGAGATAGAGTCAATAGAACACGGTAAACACAAAAGATTTTATAGTGGTTCGGTGTATCCAACACCTACGTCCACTCCCAAGATTCACTTGGGTCCACACTATAATCACCCTGATTACAGCAGAGTTGTTTTACAAGCTCACAACTCAAACTTGTTGTTTTCCCGGGCGCACAACGAACCCAGCTGGTTTTCAAAGGCTCACCAGCACAAAAATCCTAACACAAGCTTTACCAAGCTTGTACCGAGGTAAGACTACCTCCACTAGTTCAATCCCCCAGATTGAACTAGATACAAACAAATGAAATATGTTTTTCAAATACAAAGCTCCTTAATGAGCAGATAATCAAATAATATAACAAGTTTAGAAAAGCCTGATTTGAAGATGGTTGGCTTTTGAGCTTTTCTTCTTTTCTTCTTTTCTTCTTCTCCTTGCTAGGTTGAATCAAGCCTCAGCTCCGATTCTTCACAGTTGAAGCAGTTGAGAAGAGTTGAAAAGCAAGAATCTGAACTTCTTTCTCCAAGTTGGGAAATCCATAAAAACTTGATTTGAATGCCTTGGATTCCTCTTGAGCTTTTTGGAGTGGAGTGGATTTGAGCTAGAAGGTTTTCCTCTTGAGATTCAGGCTCTCTCTTTTTCGGATTTTTGAAATGGGATTTGTCTATTTCCGATTTTCCTTTCTATTTTTTCGTTCTTCTTTTTGAACAATAGTCTTCCCATTTTATAGATTTCTTTCAAACCATTTTTGGAAGAAACTATCCGTTGGAGTGTACCTTGCAGCAAAATATATCCGTTAGAAATAAGGTAAAATAGAAATATTACCGTTAGAGCTGATCTGGCAATTTGATTTTTCGTTCCAGGCGGGTTGGAGTCGACTCTAACTTTTCTGGAGTCGGCTCTAGCTCGAGGCATCTCAAAATATTTCTGGTCGTCTCTGACTTTTCTGGGGTCGACAAGAAACTTTTCCGGAGTCGACTCTAACTTACCCGGAGTCGACTCTAGGTTGGGGCCAGAAAAATCGAGGTTCTGCTTCTTCTGTGAGAGTCGACTCTAACAGTCTCGGAGTCGACTCTAACTTCCGTGCCAGTTCCGGAGTCGGCTCTGTGATTCTCGGAGTCGACTATAATGTCTGTAATTCTTACCTAGACATTAGATTCGATCCAGAACACTATGTAACTTCTGATTTTGATCATTCAATCGATTATAATCTGAAACACTAAATCAAAATCATTAGAGCCTCCAATAGTTATACTCAAATAGTTTTGTTAATCATCAAAATCATCAATTGGGTCAACAGAAGTAATTTATGCCCTCGCTCCTTTGTGAAGATGACATCCCTGTTCAAATTTTGTCAACAAAAAAAAGCGTTGAACGCGAACATGAACCAAAGATAATGACATACAAACCTGCGAAGAATGTATCCTTTAGGTAAACTGGGACCCATTTATCCCGACATTCGTAAAGGACATTGAACCAATCTATAGACTTGCATTCTTTAATTTCTCCATAACATGTGCCCACCTTTCCTCGAATGACTGTATGGTCAATGAATCATATATCGCCTTATCGAAATCAACCATAAACTTGGGATTTGCCATGCAAATGTGGCCAATCTTTTCAGGTATCTTCTTCAATATATGCCAAAGACAAAATCGATGTCGTGTGTTAGGAAAAACTTCTTTGACGGCAGCCTCGATTGCTTATCTTCATCAGTTATTATGGCAATAGGTGCTTGACCACCATTTGCATCCAGCCATGCCTGAAAAAGCCATTTATATGTCTCAGTACTCTCATCAGACAACAATGCGCAACCAAGCAAGGTGGACTGTCTATGTTGGTTGACCCCGACGAATGGACAAAAAGGCATTTGATATCTGTTTGTTAAGTAGGTTGAGTTAAAGCTTAGAACATCACCGAAGTATGTGCATGCCAATCTTGACCTTGGATGAATCCAGAAGACAGACCTCAGATGAGCATTATCATTGAGGTCTAAGGTATAGAAGAAATTGGGATTTCTGAGTTGCATTTCGGTGAAATGAATTACCATCGACTGAGCATCTCCTTCTTTCAGCTTAGACTGATGTTTGCGACAAATGAAGTTACGAGCATCCTTCTCGATGAAATCCAATTGTCTTCTGCCTCCTTTTCTCCTTGCTATGGCAGAGTATATCTGAGTTGTCGGAACATTCACGGCATGTAAATTGCTGATCTCTGCCTTCTCTGGTGTGCTGATCCTCCTATGCGACCGTAGATAACCAGTTGATGTTATGGACATCCCATGGTTATGTTCTATAGAAACCTCATCCAATATCCACTTACCACTTGTAGCATTCAGTCTTGCTTTTATGGATGTCATACAATCAACTTTCCCAGTAACCCTATGATTCTCTTCTTTGTTTTTCTAGATTTCCTTGCCTCCAACACGCCAGGTGCTTGAAGCAAAGTTGTTTTTTGTTGTTGGCCCTGCTACACACTGTTATGATTCCAAAACCAACTCATTCGCGTATCCATTGTAGAACGTATATACATCATCTGCTGAATTGAATTCCATTCCAGTTTAAGGAACAACTGTATCATCCACTGCATTTGGAGCGACGGGTGAAGGTGCACGGCCGAGAGTGTTATCGATTTCTTTTCGATCTTTAATTTCAGCATCGTTTGTGGAAATATAGGCACACAGTTATGAACAATGATATCCATAGATTTAGTTAACATATATCCTGATAAAGGATTAGGACATGAAGGTTAAAACAATACGACACCTATGATCTGAATTCAGAAGTCACGACACCCCAGTTTACAAAAAACGACACCGAAGCTGTAAAATTACGACACCAATTAATAACACATTGACGAAGGGCCTAACGACACCATCCCCGACTCATGCTGTTACTGATACCGCAGTTCTCATCTAACGACATCCTAGCTTTAAGGCGACGACACCCGTGCGTTGACTGTTAAGGTGGGTTGGTCGTCGCCTTAAAGCTATAAGCACGGGTGTCGAAGCATTGGTACTAGGGTGTCATGAGGTTTTAACTGGGGTATTGCGAAGGATTTTCGGCCGAAATCAAATCCACCTGGGGTGTTGCGGGGATTCTCTCCGTGGTCAGTTATAAGCACGGGTGTCGTAGCATTGGTGCTACGGTGTCGTGAGGTTTCAACTGGGGTGTCGCAAAGGATTTTCGACCGAATTCCACTAGGGGGTATCATGGGGATTCTCTTCGTGGTCAGTTTTAAGCACGGGTGTCATCGCCTTAAAGCTAGGGTGTCGTGAGATTTCAACTAGGGTGTCGCGAAGGATTTTCGGTCGAATTCCACCAGGGGTGTCGCTGGGATTCTCTCCATGGTCAGTTTTAAGCACGGGTGTCGTCACCTTAAAGCTAGGGTATCGTGAGATTTCAACTGGGGTGTCGCGAATGATTTTTGGCCGAATTCCATCAGGGGGTATCGTGGGGATTCTCTCCGTGGTCAGTTTTAAGCATGGGTGTCGTCGCCTTAAAGCTAGGGTGTCGTGAGATTTCAACTGGGGTGTCGCGAAGGATTTTCGGCCGAATTCCACCAGGGGTGTCACTGGGATTCTCTCCATGGTCATTTGTAAGCACGGGTGTCGTTGCCTTAAAGCTAGGGTATCGTGAGATTTCAACTGGGGTGTCGCGAATGATTTTCGGCCGAATTCCACCAGGGGTGTCATGGGGATTCTCTCCGTGGTCAGTTTGAAGCACGGGTGTCATCGCCTTAAAGCTAGGGTGTCGTGAGGTTTCAACTGGGGTGTCGCGAAGGATTTTCGGCCGAATTCCACCAAGGGTGTTGCGGGGATTCTCTCTGTGGTTAGTTTTAAGCACAGGTATTGCAGCATTGGTACTAGGGTGTCGCAGTATTTGGCTTCCCCATGCTCTCTTCATTAATGGTTTCTGTTCATGAGGGGGTGAATTCCTCCTGGGGTGTTTGCTGCCATTTGCTCTTATCATATTGAAACCCACAACACCCTAGTTCAAAACCTACGACACCCTAGTTCAAAAAGTTAAGACAAAGCAAACTGAGGTGTCGCGAAGGATTTGTGGCAGAAATCCAATCCTCTTGGGATGTCGCGGGGATCTCTCCGTGGTCAGTTATAAGCACGGGTGTTGTAGCATTGGTGCTAGGGTGTCGTTAGGTTTCAACTGAGGTGTCGCGAAGGATTTATGGCCAAAATCCAATCCTCCTGGGATGTCACGGGGATTCTCTCCATGGTCAGTTATAAGCACGGGTGTCGTAGCATTGGTGCTAGGGTGTCGTTAGGTTTCAACTGGGGTGTCGCAAAGGATTTTCGGCCGAATTCCTCCTGGGGTGTCGTGAGGTTTTCTCTTGGGACGTCGTCAAGCTTACTACGGTAACCGGGTATTTGGCTTCCCGACGCCCTTTGTTTCCTTTGACGCCCACTGAGATGATGGCACATAGTGAGTTTCCACGATAGGGGCATCGGAGCTGATAGCTCAGGCAATCGAAACACCCGCCAGGTGTACCTTAAATATGGATGGGGGAATGTCATCGTTAATCACCTTTTCAGCTGATCTTCCAAAATTTTTGGATACTGAGATGGCTTCTAGAGGCGAGGAGCGATCGACTGGCCCCCATGGGAGCCGTCGCACAATGGTAACCATCGATGCGGAGGTCTTTGCATCGTCGCTCGCAAACAACGAGCAACTCCACAGGGCGGCCGAACAATACCTGGCCGTTTCAATGAGAGAGATCGAGGTCCTGCGTCGGGCCAACAGCCAGCTGGGGGCAAGTAGCGTCCCTCCAGCGCCAGATCCCCGAGTTAGCCCCGCAGCGTGAGGGGAGCTCGGCAGCGCCCGGAGAAAATGACAAGCCCCAGTGAGGGCTCCTGCACTTTTTTCTTTTCTTTTCTTCTTATCTTTATTTGTGTGATGAATAAAAAGAAATTTTAGTAACTTTTGTGTTTGCTGCCAGACCAAAGGATAAGGAGCTTGGATGTCATAACTATTTTCCAACCGATTTCATCATGGGATGTGCTAAAGTTTTCTCCTAAGCGTGAACGGGTGTCTTAGGTTTGTAACTTGGGTGTCGCGGGCCTTCTCTCCGTGGTCAGTTATAAGCATGGGTATCATAGAATTGGTGCTAGGGTGTCGTTAGGTTTCAACTGGGGTGTCGCGAACGACGACATCACGAACTCAGGCTGTTAACGACACCCCAGTTCTCATCTGACGATACCCTAGCTTTAAGGCGACGACACCGATGATGTGACTATTAAAGCGGGGTATCGCGGGGATTGTTCTCCATACGAGGTGTTGTAGCATTGATGCTTGGGTGTCTTAATGTTTCAACTACAGTGTCGTAGATCTTTTTTTGGGTGAACATAACTTGGGTGTCGCGGGCCTACTCTCCATGGTCAGTTATAAGCACGACACACCCTTTAGCATTTAAAGACACCCCATAGAACAAGCTACGACACCCCGAAAAGCAACATACGAAGAATATGAAGGTTATAAGCATGAGTATCGTAGCGTTAACACTAGGGTGTCATAACGTTTCAACTGCGGTGTCACCAATGATTTTTGGCCGAATTCCTCCTTGGGTGTCGTAAGGTTATAAGCATGGGTATCGTAGCGTTGTCGCTAAGGTATCGTGATGTTTGAACTGCGGTGTCGCGAAGAATTTTCGGCCGAGCATGACGACACTAGAGCTATATGGATAGAAAATAATGGAAAATATAGGCCGAAACAGTCTGACAACACACCAGTTCATGAGGTATAACATCCTAGTTAAAAGAGTATGACATTCGTGCTTACAAAACAGTAAACTCTAAATAGTTATGACTGCAAGAATGTCATAACTGTTTTGTTCTAAGGAAGTTACCCGTGCATTAAACGGTTTGGTCACGCATTAACTACCTCTAACGAGAAAAAACAGTTGGTGTAATAAAGGAGATTTACAAAGAAGTGGGAAGAAGGACTTTTTACTTTGTGCTGCGGATGACATTTCCTCCATAAGTTTTTGTACAAAGACTCCAGTAGCCAGGTATTCCAGCCTCGAAGCTGAAATATTTTCTTTCGATCGGACTCTCAGAGCAAGGGCGTAAGATCGTGCTCAAGCCTTGGACTGATTCCTTAGCATCCGAAAGCCAGAGTGAGGGGGAAGAAAGAGTTTTTCTTGCACAGATAAAATCCAACGTAAAATGGCGATAGAATGGAGGGAAAGGGCATTTTCGTCTGCATGCTAATTTAAAAAAAAAGCGAAGCGCTTTAAATGGCCGTCACGTTCAGAACGTAACATCGTAGCAGAGCCATACCGCCCGGCACATCATTCACGTAGAATCTACGTGGACCAATCAGAAGAGGCAGTGCAGCCCATGTAGGCCTTGCTATACCGGGGGCGGTGTACAAAGACTTTTCCTTCTTCTAAACCAACCAACTCCCTCCAACTAAAAAGAGAGAGAAGGAGACCAGCGATGGGTGCACTTATGC
Organism: Calamus simplicifolius; assembly: GCA_900491605.1. Taxonomy (NCBI): domain Eukaryota; kingdom Viridiplantae; phylum Streptophyta; class Magnoliopsida; order Arecales; family Arecaceae; genus Calamus; species Calamus simplicifolius. The sequence continues at coordinate 495,440 of UESW01004169.1, read as the reverse complement.
TTAAATTTTGTATACATAAAGCACATGATGGTTGGCAAAGCCTTACCGTGGGCAGTGGTTCATGGCCAAGTACAATGGTCGAGAGACTCGAGAAAATTTGTACCACGCTTTTAGAGACAAAGAAGTATGCCTTAAGGTAGTGTTTAATAAAAAAAATATTATTCATGGATAAGTGTATGAAATAGAATTTGTTCCCTAACTATCCCTAAGAAATATCCCTTGGCTATCCCATTGATCATATCAAATGCAAAAAGGTAAATCCATAGGATAACTTTTTTTTTACTCTTATTTGAAGGGATAACTAGCTATTCCTGCATTTTCTAGGAAATAAATTGAAGGGATATCCCATGGTTAACCATGGTTAATCATGAATTATCCCTTTGGTTAACTTTATTCCTAGCTATCCCTTGTAGTTATGGCTTTTGGGAATAAGAGAGGATATACAAAGAGGATATCCCCTCTTATCCCCTATTTCAAACACTACCTAATATTCTTGATATCAAGAATAATAATCAGAGCAATAGTTGCAAAGTAAAAATAATAACAAAGATGTATGTTCGTTCAGTTTTTTTTAATTTATATACAGATATATTTTTTGAATGGGTACCATAATTTTATAACTACGATATCGTAAATTTACAACAGAAGTATCGTAATTTTGGCTTTCTGAACGGGTGTCGTAATTTAATAACTATGGTGTCGTAATTTTATAATTGGGGTTTTAATTTTTTTTTCATCGAAACGTTTTTGAATGAATATCCTGATTTTACAACTACAAGGCCATAATTTTATAAATAAGATGTTTTAATATTTTTTAAAAGACAAGTTGTTCAATTTTGTTTCATCAAAAACAATATATCACTTATCATCTGCTATCCCATTCTATCATATTAAGTCATATAAAATGTATGTGGATCAATAAAAAGAAATAGCACGGCCTTCGTAAGATTTGTGAATACGATGTACGAAGTCTTTTCCTTGCTATTAACTTTCCAAGGCCTTTCAAGGTCTAAAGAAAATAACACTCCTCACATTGGCCCTCAAGATAAACATAACTTTTTGCAAGCGGCTTGAACACCCCTCAAAGCAACCGTGAGTAGGAAATCTAGTTATTAGTAGAGGCTTACCAAATTGATAATGGATTATAAAACTAGCACTTATACTAATGGGATGAATTAAACCGTCAAATTTTGTTTTAAAGAGATACGGTTGAGAGAACTGCCATGAGGTGATAGAGTAAGCTAAATAATCCCTATAATGGCATTGTAACATGCTTAAAATGCTAGAGACCTCAATATACTGGACTCCAAAGAATGAAAGAGATCATTTTCTTGATGGACAACATATTTGAAGATCTTAATATAATAAAGGAAATACTTGGAATATTATCTTACTCTGTTCTTTTCGAATCAATCACAGAATATAAACCAATAGCATAACTCTATTTTTTAAGGTAGAGTTAGCGAATAGAAATCCAAAAGCTTGGGAGATAGATTTACTGGTTGAAAAATATTTATTTATAAAGAACCAAGTTCCAAACTAACCTCGCTACTAGGCAAAGGAAGAAGGGGTGATCAATAGTTTCCCCTGCTGAGTAGAGCCATTTACAAATGCTATAGAAGGATGATAAGTAATTAGCTAGCAAGAATAATATAGGTCAGCCCAACTCTACTAGTTTACATTAAAAGTATAGGGCTCTATGGTGCGATCTCAGCTTCCTAATTTTTTTAGCAGATGAATTAATATGAGATGAAAGGATGTCTGACATAATTCCTTCCAGATGCGAAGGATACCATTGGATTAACTTTTCTCATAATTTAAAAATTAAATTTACAATGGCTAACAAATCGATAAAGAATTCTTGGTAAAATTCATTTTAATATATGCAATTTACGGGCCTATACAAAGGGGATCGGTTAAGAAATGTGCACAATATGTAATTTACCAGTGAAGCTCAAGCAAAATGATAAGTCCAACCATTCTCAAAATGCATACAAGCCTTCGTGTGTGTGTGTGTGTGTGTGTGTGTGTGTGTGTGTGTGTGTATTAAAGCCCTTTAAGCACGTGGAAGATAACTATTGTTAACTAGACATTAAATTGAAAAGAAACGAAACTAGTTTTGATAGATCATTAATCTGAGCTTGCGGAAAAGAGCATTTAATTACATAAGTTAGGAGCAATGTTTTGGAAATCAAATTGGACAACGAACTCACCTGATATTTGGGTTGTGGGTTAATTGGTTTGACCAAATAAATCGGTTTGATCGAATCAAATGATATCATAATTAATTTTTAATTTAATAATATAAAATATTAAAATATAAATATCAATTCAAGTAAAAAATTAAAAATTTTAAAAAAAAAATCAACCCTAATTTTATTTATCAAAACTAAAAGTGTAAAAGCTGGGGTTGGACCGGTTCTTCGAAACCCTACCAGTTCAATAGATTTTTTTGATTTTTATCGGGTCATATAAAAGTCAACTTTAATAATAAAATCGGACTGGACTCATGGCTTGTTCCCAATTGGATCAGTTCGATTGATCCGTTCGATCTAGTTTTCAAAACCATGGTTAGGAGCAAGGGCAAACAATAGTCAAATGCGAAGTTTCGGATCTCTTGAGTCCAAGGCTAATTAGGCAATAGGAAAGTCTTTTTGCATTGCATGCGGTGCATGCTTGCATGCGGCAATATGAAAAATCTTTTTGCATCGCATGCGATGCATGCTACACTAGGAAAAGTCCTTTTGCATTGCATGCGGTGCAGGAGACCGCATGCGCTGATTAGCTGCGCACGCATACGGGCCGCACTTACGATGCATAAAAAAATAAAATTATTCTTAATATGCGCGATCGTATGCACGCATGCAATCAATCATCGTGCACGATCTACACCACGCCCGGTGCACAAAGTCCTCTCCCCAGCCAATAAGAGTCAGAAAAGACTTGTTGCACCGCCCTCTAGTGCAACAAGCGTGCACCAAGCACACGGATTGACTATACGCTTATATCACCATGCATGCCAAGGCTCAATGGTATAGGCATTGCACTATAAGCACTATGGCATAAGCAATCTGTACATTCGATGGCTGCACTGGAGGGCGATGCAGCAAAACTTTTTTGAAGGGTTCGTAATAGAAGCCACTGGGCCGAGCCCAAGCCGGCAACCCATGCCCATAGAAGCCCACGTCATGGTCAAATCAAAACCGAGCGTTTTGGTTCCAAGCTAGAATCCAGAAGTCGGCGGTGGGAGCGGGCGGGTGCGCGAGATGTGGGGGAGGAGGCTGGCGTCGCTCTCTTCTCGCCTCCACAAGAAGGCTTCTTCTTCCGGCGGAGGCCTCTTCTCGACCTCTACGGAGGCGGCGGGAAGTGGTGGCGGGAAACAGAGCTCCTTCCGCCGACGGGCCGTGCCCATCATTTTGATCAGCCTCACCGGCGGCGCCGCTCTCAGCGCCCTCAACGACCTCGCCATCTTCCATGGCTGCAGCAGGTACGACTACATCTTTCTCTCCATTTCGGTTCAGCTGTCATTCTTTTTGTACAGTGTGATGCTTCCTAGAGGCGACTTTTTGGGATGGAAGTGGTAGGAGGCAACCTTTTGGGCTTCGTCTGGATGTTTAGAGCTCATATTCATTAATTACGGACATATTTTCAGACTAGTGTGCTGACAGAGAATTGAATTTAACTCAAGGAATCACCGGTTGTTTTAGGGGTTCTTGGTATGGGGATTAGACAAGATGTCAATTTCTCTTTTTTCTTCTTCTTTTCATGATTAGAATGCTGGTCTTCAATTTGACGCACTTAAAGGTTGGAATCGAAGGTTTTTTGGTGATTCTTGTAGTTTGAGGTTCGGACCTAAGCAACTTGGTTGTGTAACGAAGGATAAGTCTTTATGGAATATATTAGGTTACCTTACTATCTGCAAGATGGGGAATTAAGATTTTAGATTTAGGTTGATGGATATAGCAATGATGATGTGGTGGTAGCAAAGAAAATTGCTATTATTTCTGAAGATTGGGTATACGGGTATACGGATGCAAAGTGGCAGCACCATTACTATCATCTCCATCTCCATCAAGGATCTCATTGTCCTCCTAGTAATCAAAACATTACTTTCTTCTCATTCTTAACTGAATAATCAAACAGTTATCTTCATGACCAGTTCTTATTGCAGTACTAATACTGGCATCTTCATAGCTGTCCTTGTATCTGAGTCTACAATTTCTTGAAACCAATCCATTTTGTTGGGCTTATTCCCCTTTTCAGTCATCCACTTGAGCAGAGGAGCTGAGGTCCAATTTAATGCCTTTTCAAAAAAAAATTTTCTTGCTTAAATTTAACAACCTTGACCTTGCATTGTAATGATTATAGATCAGTTGATATATCTTCACGGAAGTACGTTTGGTTCTAACATGCAAAAATGGACACAAGTGGAACCTAATTAAAATGATGATGATGTTGTTTGGCTAAGGATTCAAGCAATGAAAGGAATGGTTTTATTGGTATATTATTGGTACGTCATGGTGGCATTTTAAATTCATTAGTTAGCAGCTGGCTCCTGTAATAAGAAGTGCTTAGTAAGCAGGTATGGAGCAAGTAGAGAGATTGTGAAAAGGGTGTGGCACCTTAGACAGAGATTTCCTATTATCAAGTTTTCAGGTTTAGTTTTGACCATCTCTTTGTCATATCATCCGCTGAGCCCCTTGATACCTTAAGCTAGTGCTCAGTGGTTTCCTAGGATATCCTTATCTTTTCCCTATAAGTCATTATTTGTCACCCTGGCATTCATTGATGTGGCATGTTTGTCACTATTTAGAACTAAATACTTTTAATTTAGTATCATATTGGTGAAGGTTTGATGTGCTCTTTCCTCTTATGTCCTTAAAGCCAAAGGAGCTTCCCCTTATTACTAAGCTTCTTTTTATTAAGTTTAGAAATCATTAGTGAGTATAAAAAAAGGACACCATTTTTTACTTTAAAAAAAACAGATTACTTTTATTTCCAACATTGTGCAATATGAAATCTAAACAAAGTACAATTTATGGAGATGAATACAAATGCTGTTGCTTATTCATCTAGAGTTTCTCCATTTTTTTATGATTGCTAAATTGTAATTGACCTCATGCACCACCCAGTCCTCTCCAATTTTCTTTTAACCATCTTGTCCATCAACATGAATATGAAGCATCATTGGACCTGTTTGCTGACCAAGGAATGTAATAAACATGTGCTTAATGTATTTCATTAAGAAATAAACTGGACATCAGGTACTAACTCCACCAACACACGCAATGCTGCAACTCTTCTTATTCCATATTCTCCTTTACGTAGAGATATGTGCAGTAATCTTATTGCACTACTGGTTTTTTTGTTGGCAATTCTATTGTGTGTTGATAATTTAATCAGTAAGCCTTTCTTTGTGATACATCAAAGAATATGTTGTGGTATCGTAGACTAAAAACCTTCTTGCTAACTTTCCTCCTTTCTCCCTGATATTAGTATACCCTTATAAAGTTCTTTGTTGTTAGAGTTTATCGTTTTTTAGTTGTCATGCTAATTTCTCATTATGCACTTATGGATCAAAATATTTACACAAATCGACATTACAACAAGCTGGCTAGGCTCTATAATTTGTATATGTAGCTAAGCCATAGTTTAACTCCGCCAAGGCCGGTCTCAAGCCCGAGTAAAGAAGGAGGGTTGCGTCATGTAGCTGACAATCACCGTAAAACTCCCTCAAACCTTCTAAATCAAATTATACAGCTACTAAATCAAATTATACGAAGGGTTAAGACGTGTAATTTGAGTGTCAACTTAATCCTGAATAGAGCAGAGTGGAGGAAGCAGATCCATGTAGCCGACCCTATGTAGTTAGGAAAAGGCTTAGATGAGTTGAGTTGAGCTAAGTCATAGTTTAGGATCCGATACTCCTGCTTCTTTGCACTCTGGACTTGTAGAATAGTGCATTTGAGAAGCATGGGCAACATTAAAAGGATCATCCTTTATTTGCTGTCCTATAATTGGCTAGTTCCAATGTCAGTGCAAGCTTTTCAAAATCATCTGTCAGATTGGTATTTTCCTCCTCATTTCTAGACCTTCTAGGACTGATTTGAGCATCTTTTTACTTGGATTCCTTTGGATCTTCATTGCACAGGCTAGTGCCATCTTAATTGGTATCTTCATTAGTTTATCATATTTTGACATGACTTACATAGCCTCAAGTAGACATGTCGCTTGCTTTATCCTTGTTTTATAATATGTCCATCTCAATATTATCGTCTTTGCCACATTTATCTTGTTTGCTTGGGCCCTCCGTGTTGCCCAACTTTTCCATGCAACGTTATTGGCTCATCGTTGTATCATAGAATTACATAGAGATGGGTTTGAAACTAAGCAATATTATATGCAAAATGTACATTGAAGCAGGATTCAGTCAGCAATCTGTAATACCAATTTATAAGCCCAATCCCATCAAACAAAGTGCTTTCTAGGATAAAAGCTATGATCCTTAAAGATTGTTTTGCAACCCATTCTTGACCAAATATCAACCCAGTAAATTGATGGCAAGTTTCAACTTCCATGCTATTTAAAAGCTGATCTACAGGTTGAGAGACTTGCTTGTTTTGTTATTTTAAGTTCATTTAGTCAATGAACAATTTTACATGGTTTTACTGGTCTTGAGAAGGTTTATTTGAACTGAGAAGAAATCACGGTTCTGTATAGATGTTAATTTCAGAGGAACAAATTATAAATGCTGCACTAAAGGTAACGGTGAAATCAGCTGTAGATGGAGTAATGATCTCAGCTGTCAAAACCAGCATGGTAATAATTTTGTACATGCATTTGGAACCCAACACTGAATAAACAGATCCCACAGTTAATTTTTTTAAAAAAAACCAGCAAATGGAAATTTGAATATCAATTCTGCAACTGACCAACAGGCAAAGTACTAAAATATACATCATAATGAACCTTTTTTTCACACGAGTCATAGAGGTTTATTTTTGCATACATAAATTTCTTATTCTTCTAATGATCATAAATTTTGATTTGTGGTGTAAATGTCGCATGTTGGAATACAAACTACTCATGCCATTATCAATCCTTTTGTCTGTGTTGCTTTCAGCAATGCAATAGAAAAGGCAAGCCAGAATCAAAAAATTGTAGAAGCTCTCGGTGAGCCAATCACAAGAGGCCCCTGGTATGATGCTACTCTTGCAGTTGGTCACAGAAGGCGTACTGTATCTTGCACATTTCCTGTGTCTGGGCCACGGGGAACTGGCATTTTCCAACTGAAGGCTGTTCGCTCTGGAGGTTTGCTCAAATTGCTATTTGATAATACTTATATGTTATGAGATTGGCTGCTTTAAGTTCTCCTTGAAACGCATCACATTTATGTCTTCTACATTTGATCTGCATTACATTTTAATCTTAATTTCATGTTTGATTTGCTTCTTCTGGTATCTGCATTCATTGAACTCTAGGTGAATCAATGTTTTCCCTTTTAATGGATATTGTAAGATATAGATACGTTATTGAACATCATAGTCCTTTTCAATTCAATCAGCAGATATGAGAAACATGCTGGACTTTTTAAGGAAGTATCCCGTTTAGTTTAAATTATTGTTCATGGTCTATTTTGCAAAAACATAGCCAAGTAAGAAACTCTGACATAAATTGCCTCTGTGGATGCTCATTCTTTACAGTATCTTCCATATCATTTGAAAATGGTGCAGGAATAAATGCTTTTTGTTCTTGCTAATAATATACAAATCTGCTCTACACAGAAAAAGGAATATATGAAAGTTGTTTGCCTACATATTTAAGGATTTTTTATAAAAAAGGTATATGGGAAGACACCTACAAGTTGGTTTCTAGCAAGACAAGACTAAAGTTTGATTTAAGAATTAGTCTTCAAAGGGCTCTGGAAACCTGTGGATATGCAGCTGAGTAAGTCTTACATGCTCAGTACCCTAGGTTTGTTAGCTTCTGATTAGCAGGTGCTTAGGAACGAAAGTGGAGAAGGTAAAAATAAGGAGGCACTTGAGCTCTCAAGATTCTACAATTTGTGTTATTGAAAAGAGGAATTTGCAGTAAAATCTTCAAGGTTTTGAATGCAGACCTGTTATAAATTGTCAGAGTTGGTGGTAGTTTTTGATTGCAGGAGTATTACGTAGATGTTAGTCAGTTTGCTGAGTCATTTTATAATTTATGCATTACATTACATTTCAGTGGGTGTTCATATGCATAATCTTGAAATGCTCCAACTTCCTGGCTTTCTACCTTGTCCTTTCCAATTTAAGGAATTTGATGTGATCTGGGTTCAGTAATGACAAATGGTGGTGGGGAACGAATGCACTGATAGAAGATAAAAGGAGAAAGGACAGGATGAAATAATATACAGTTGTAGTAAATCGTAGGATTAATATATGCATTGAAGAAGGCAAAGATGACCATCTTTTTGCACACTTGAAGAATTACTGTACCATTTTTTTTTTCTTCTCAATGTATTTTTAAGCATATAGGTTGGATTCTATCATCTTATATGTTGAGCATCATGAAGGTCGGATAACTTGGTTTCACTCTAACTCGATATAATGAGTTTTGGCATCTTGACTCTAGTTGCTTGCAATATTGGTTGAAAAATAACAATGAAAGATAATATTGTATTGTGACTTGTGAGTATATTGTCGAGAGGAAAAAAGTAACTTGTGAGTATATCGTCGAGAGGAAAAAAATTAAGGAAAAAAAATAAAGGAAACCAAGTTGGAAACATTGATAACACATCATTTTGAGTATATCATATTATTTGGGAGCTTTGAGTGTGTAGTTTTGGTGGTTTAGGGCTAAAACTATCGAAGTATAAAAGAATCCAAAGATCTCTCCAAAAAATAAGAGAACTCAAAGATAAGAATGTTAAGAATAATCATATTTCACAAGATTCATTGTTTGATGACAACCTGCTCAATACATTTGTATATGTTCATCAAAGTGCAGGAGGCCTCTTGGATGGATGCGAATGATCTGTTGTGCATGTGGTGTTCTAGTTGTTACATGCACTGTGATTAATCCGCTCATCAGGGCCTATGCACCGCATCAGTAGGGACGCTGCATTGTTGGCCAGCAGTACATTAAAGCACTAATGTAGTATTCGAGCGCTAGTGCATGGAGCAACCATGCACGCATGATGGGGAGGGAATGCCATGAACGTGACAAAGAATCCACAATCCTTGGATATGGTATGTAAATCATGAATAATGAGAGTTCGATACCATCGTACCAAGCACCAATATATAAGTTTTAGATATAAGAAATTCCTAGTCCCTTTTCTTAGTGCAAAATTAATAAAGCTATTATCTTGATCTCGTAAAGTATTTAACCATCCAAGTTTTAGCATATTATCACCTGTTAAACATTTACAAATTGAAGTGCAAGAAATCCATTTTTCAAATTTTAATAAAAATGTTGAAATAATAGCAGAATCTAAGCTCTTGCAAAATATGTTCTTCAGAGTTGGGGCTTTTCATGAGCTATAAACAAAGTGTTTCTCAAGGATCTACATTCCTAGCACTGGGACCTGTCTGATTTGGGTTGGGTTGGTATGGTATCAGGACGATCTCAGGTTGGCCCTAAACAATCATTAAAGATGTGAAAGAAGATTTGAAAAAAATGAGAAAATAAAATATTTTTTTTTAAAAAAAAGATTCTCTGGTATGCCTGGCAGACTTTAAGTGTCAGGATGTAACAGTCCAGTCTGCCCTAGCCGAGATGAATTGGGACAGCCTGGTTTATAGAGACAGGGTCTTGGACATATCCAGGGCCTGGTCTCTCTTCAGTCCAATACAGTACTGCCAGGATAGACCAGGTCCTTAATCCTTGGTATTGCTTAATTTTTAGTATTATAACCATGGATATAGAGAAGTGGTTGAAGCTTTGTTTCCTTTCTCCGATATTTCCAGGAATGAAATGTCCAAACAGTTCCATTTTCTTTAACTTGAAAATCCAAGTTAATGCTTTTTGGAGACTAGATTTATCATCTATACACAAGTTCACCCCTCTTTTAACATGGTAAAAAGAAAATGACACTAATTATCCAAATACACTTAAGGAGATGAAAAAATTACCCATGCATTACACCAATTACTCAAATGTATGTAAAGTCTACCCGACTGGTTTCTTTCAATTGAAATTGGCCAGAACCTTGGTTAATTTTAGTCAAATTTTCAAAATCAGCTAAAACCATCAACTCTGAGTGCTCTTGATTAAGGAGAGAGAAGGAAAGAGGTAAGAAAGAAAAACATAGACCATTAGAATTAAGAATTAAACATAGCATAGAATGACAGTTAAAGGACAAGAATGAGGATGTGATTTCTGAGGCAAATACAGTGAGGTATCTGTGGGAGTAAACTGTACAAATGATGAGATCAGCATCTTACTAAGAATCCCAGATGGAAATAGACTAAGTTGCCATGTTGTCAAGTGGACATTTATCGGAGATTATTAGCTGCCTACTCAGTGGAGTGGTGTTTTTCCTATTTAAGTGAACTGATATAGTTTATTCATTATCTACCTTACCATGCATCCTTTATAATGAGAGTTACTTTAGTTAGATTCTGACTGAATTTAGCCTGTTAAATTTCCTTTGGTTTGTTCTTTGAGCAAGTAGAACATACAGGATCTGTGGACCTTAGTTAGATTGCAGTTCGGTAAGGTGTCAGTCCAAGTTAATGTTATGTACGCTTATTGATATGGCAATCATGGTATATGAAACCATAGATATCTTGGTATGGTGTGCTTTATAAAGGTTCAAGCAAAGTTATCATCAACTGGTAAATGTCTTGCTATACATTAAAGAGTTATTTCTATGTCACTAGGTGTTTTATAAGTTGTCAAAATTTATGAAAAATTCACAAGTGGAAAGAGGCCTATAATGCTGTGGTCTTGTTGTTTTCTATGATTAAATTGTGGTATGGTTACCTCTGTCAATGAAAGAGGTAACCTTTTACTTGATGATGACAGAGGTAACCTTTTCCTTGATGATGGTGGGTGTTGTGCAGATGATTTGATTGGTGAGTTGTGCTACTGGTAGAACTTGTAGGAATGTTTAACTTGAAGAAGACTGCAACACATATCACTAATGATCATGTGAACTTTTTGGTTGTTTCACAAAGCATTTGTTTCTTTAGTGAAGATAGTGAAGTTTTGAAACAGTTAAGAAAATAATTCAATCAATGGAAAATAGTGAATAATTCTATAATGGGGAACATTATTAGTATTGTAGGGGGGAACATGTTAAGATGCTTGTCAGTTGTCAACATCCAAGGAAAAGCCCACAGTGATAAAAAAAAAGTTCATAGTCATTACTACTAAAAAAAGCTCAACTAAGATGTTACAAGTAGTAATTTCTTTGTTTCTATTGATCTTTTTCTTTCCTCTGTGCTGCAGAGGACGCTTGGTTTTCATTTTTGCGACATCATGATTGGGACGTACTAATCATGGAAGCCCTCCTCGATGTCCCTTCAGACAATGGGAGTCATCATACGTTTAGAGTAAGCCTCTCTGATAGTATGGTGCCCCCGTTCTCCTCGGAGTGCAAGGAATGCAGGGTTTCGGAATTGCCAAAACCTGATAAGTGAGCTGATTTTGTGTTATCTAATGCCACAAATGCCTTCTTTATTATATACAACACATTTTTTCTGGCTCCTTCCCGTTAAGGATGCTGTACCAAGAATAAACGTGCAAGAAACTTGAAAGAAACTGGGCTTGGGCAGTATTTATATTGTGGTGTTGAATATAATAGGATGTGAACTGGACAGGTAATATTTGTTCGTCCAATTTGCTATCAAATTTTGAATCTTGAGTGTATAAACTTTGAAATATACTACTTGTCCCATAGAATTTTCATGACCAGATATTGTCTTGTTGCTATTAATATTCTTGCTTGCAAAATGGGAGAATGAAATGCCCCAAATTTCATGATGGAGATGCTCTATTTGCTTCCATTGCTTGTGGATAATAATCCTTTTTCTTATTTTGTCACAGCCAAGCCGAGCCCGCTGATAAGTTGCCGCTTTTTGGCAAGTGTTAGAAATGTAATGGCTTGGCATTGTTGTAGATGGGAAAGCTTTTATCTATAGAGCTTTCATTACAAGAGTTTTTAATAAACAAACAATTTTAATAAAAAGTTGTTTGGTAACTAAGTTTATAGGTGTTATAGAAAATTAATTTATGTTTTCTATTTAAATTGTCAAAGTGTTTTTAGTAACAGGAAATAATAGTAAAGAATTTTGCATAGTGTTTTCATATGTAATAATTATTTGTATCAGAAACTGTTACCATAAGCAATTAATATTTCTTAATTTATAAATAACATTTGATATGATAATGTTATATTATATTGTTATAAATATGATAGTATGTTATTTTATTATAATATTAAATATGATTGTTTTTTCTATCTCAAATCTATCTCCTCCAAACTTATGTCCTCCGAGATCTTGACATGTTTCAAATATAATTTATGTTCAAAAGCTTTAAATTGAAGCTTTTCTTTAACTCTTTTTCAAGAGAGGACTTTTGGGGGAGCCAAAAGGCTGTTTCAAAGGTTTTATCAAATACTTCAAAATTATCTGAAGTGCTTTTGACTCCATCAGAAGTGTGTCTTGGCCCTCTAAAAGTAATGCCAGGTGAAGAAGGCTTAGCAACCTTTTGGGATCCTGCAGCTCAAAGCTCTTCAGGTCCAGTTATAGGTACAGGCCATGATGGATGTTCACATAGCTGCAACTGGACTGCGTGTGGTGCGTAACTCGAGACATAGATATGTTATATAGCTCAGGCTGAGAATTTAGCAGCTCAAAGTGGCTCGGGCCTAAACGCCCGCTCTCACTTTAGCTGTGGATGATAGGGACTTCCTTTCCTTGCCTCCCGAAGGCTCTGCCACCCCTTGGGCATGGAAGAGCCGATCCCCACCTGTCTGGCGTGGAGAGATACCAGAACCGGAAGTTGCCAACACGGAAATTTCCCAATAGTCCGATCAAAAAAGGGTCCACACCGCCTGTTAGAAGGATTGGTAGGGAAAGTTACCACAACACCGGACTAGAGTATACGATGGTGCCGGAGCCAGCGACCTCGGTGTTCTTGGAGGCTTGTTTCTCTCTCTCTCTCTCTCTCTCTCCCCTTAATAAGGATCCAGCATTTACTTTGTTCTCTTTCAATCTAAAGAGTTCATGTTTCTTTTATTTGATGCTGTTAAACATAAGCATTGAAATAAGAAAAATTGTAGCAAATCACTCGAGTAGTTCAATCTCAGTAACCTATTTACAAGGCAGTTGCATCCATCTAAATAGAAAAAAACAGCAACTATAACATTTACAACTTCAGTTATATGACATCCAATTATATGGAATTACAAATACCTGGAACCGTCGGCTCCAGCAACTTAATATTTGCCTTAGAATAATCTAATCGACTAGTTTGCCATTCATTCTCCCACAACCTTGGGGATCCTGGCATATGCTCCAAGCGAGCATCCATCCACAATGCTAAATAAGCCGCTTGAGTTCTAATAGAAATTTTGTTCCAGATAAATGAAAACTGGACCATTTAAATCCCTGTTAACTGGTTGAGGGGAAAAAGAACAGATGGCTGACGCCCATCCCGTAAAAGGGCAAACCCTATAGAGGGATGAAACATTGGAAAACAGAAAAACATGTTATTAATATGAAATACAAATCTAACTCCTATATGAAAAGCAGCTTAATCATCTCAGCCTAAGGAACCAATGACCAGCTGACTATTGAGCAGCCCAGCTCATATATTTGCTGAGGTCAAACTTTTCCTTTGACAGGACCACAGCCTACTTGAATTCAGTCATGCATCCATCCTCTTGCTGTTGTTATGTACAGCATTACCATGATATCCATGCATAATGTGAACATATATTTGACGTTTTAAAATTTAACAATATCGTATGATGGTTGCTGGCTCTTTTCAGATAATGTTGAGCCTTCTCTGAAGCTCCTCAACAATCTTTTGCCTTGGAATTTCCTCTTCTTGGTTGGCTTCAATGTTCTTCAATTTAACAACACCGCTCATCACTTCTGACTCGCCCACAATCACCATCCACGGGATGCCAGATTGCTTTGCACGGCTAATATGATTCATCACCCTTTTGGTGAGCCCAAATTCTGCTTTTATTTTCGCATCCCATAGTTCGCTCACCAGCTCTGCAGCCAAGATGAGATCCTTCCCTAGAATGGCCACCAAAACCTGAGTCTCAGCGCCACGAATCACCTGCCAAACAATGTACCATATAATTAAACCAGCAACTTACAGGTTAGAAACCAACATGAAGAACAGCACTGTTAAAACCGACAAAAGAACCATTTAACTTGTGTGTAACTTTCAGGAACTGCCAAATAAGGGGGTGTGATGGCCCTTATTTCAGCCAAACTCATTTTAGCTGGAATAATACATAACAGGTGTATCTTATTCTTGTAAGATAAGACATCCAAGGGGTAGCAATTGGCTGGAATAAACCCTTCTCTGGTCCGCTCACCCCCAGTTACCTACTTCATTTTTAGCACCTTCTATAATCCCGTTGATCAAAACTACTTGACTAAGTCATCCCGGTCATCTTTAGCTCAAGAAAAGAAATGGCTCTGACAAAACACAATTCAGGTTTACTGTAGGAAGAACTACATCAATTTTGAGAGGCTAGTTGTACACTAGGATCGGCTATTATTCCTCAAACCAGATGGGCTCCAGGTGTAGAACACTAGATGGATGTTTCTGCGACTAATATAAGAATGATACCTTTAGCATGAAGGATCATGAAAAATAAAACATGTTCACAATGATAAACATTTATGATTGTTTTTAGCTATATTTATGAATCTTTCTTTGATTCTTGCCGATTAAGGGTTATCTCCTAGTCTATGCAACTTCCATTTGAATTTTTCCGGTCTTTATCTCCACTTATAGACACAAATCCAAGCCCCTCTCTTTATGGGGGCACATTATAATACCATCTCAATTCATACAACACCAACTTTTTTTATTCCCGGATGCAGTCATAGGCTTCTACAATGTCCCATAGATAATGGTATTCATCTAAGTTCCACATAAAACATCTTGGGTGGCTGGTGCTCAAACAAACAGGGACCAGACTGGGCTAAAGGCGTTCTGGCTAGAGAATTGGAATGGATAAGCATCCATGAAACCCAAGTTTGTGTGGAAATTGTATCTAGGGCAGGAACAGCCAAATCCAAGGCCAAGAAAATACAAATCCATCCCTACAAGCACTTTTTCAAAAATATAATGCAATCATTACAAATCCAGGATTCCTGTAATTATCGAGTGCAAAAGGAAGCCTACTAAAGTATAGCCTTCATGATCTCAATGTGCTAATTCTAAGTCATGCGCATCTCTGCATGGCCTTCAGTAGCCACCATACAGAGTTTATCTTACTTGATTGGTGTTCGCAAAGCTACTTAGATTAGTTATTTGGATGCACCACAGAAAACATGATGTGTTTTATCACGTGGAATGCCATTCTGAAACAAGGAAATGACAAGAGCTGATCCCGAGGGATCAAGAGCAAAAGCAAAATGATGTTTTCTCAAAGTGATTTGCATGTACAATAGAATAACTAGGGTCACAAGCATAATCTGTTAATTACATACTATGTATAGGTTTTAGATGCACACTCAAGGCAACTAGCAAGATGTCATGCATGCATAAAGCAAAAGAATAACTTATACCTCTTATGAAACTGATAAGCTACTAAGCATTCATATGAAAAGATAATGATTGCTACCTGGTTTTTGTCTTTTTCAAGCTGCTCCATTATTGTAAAGACTCTTTCAATTCCAAGGCTTACACCAACTGCGGGGACCTGCTTTCCACTGAACATCCCTACCAGGTTATCATATCTGCCCCCAGCAGCAATTGAACCAACCTAGAATGCACATTAGTTAGGAAAGGATCTGAATGCTGTTCAGAAATCACGACATCACATTACATCTGTGGAGCAAGTGGGGACAACAATGAATTTTGAGCATAACATCAACTAAAAATAATAATTGAGTAAATTTTCAGTATGTAGTTTGTACAAGATCCACTAGCATTGCATGTGGTCCACATGACAACAGGATATGTATTTACGCATGGAAACCAAAAGATGCTAAGGGATATTTGCAGTTGATCAATAGTTCAAGAATGTTCCTAGGTATGAGTGTAGTCTAAGATTTAAGAGGTAAAAAAGTGAACCAAATTTGTTTAGCTGATGTGTGAACAATATTCATGCAAAAGACAGATACAAAGAATCAACCAAAGGTCAGCGCATATCATTACACATGCCCACGTGCATGATACTGCAACTTTTTTTTTTTTGTACAAAAAAGGGGAAGGAGGGCTTAGCCGACCTGTAGCTAGGTCCTATGCGGCCCCGTTCCTCGTCAGGAAATGTTCCGTGCACGGCGCAAGATTTACGCAGCCGTTCCTCGCCCAAAGGCGAGTTGGTCAACCTGACCCCACCCAGGTGCCAGCAGTCAGAACAGAAAAATTAGACAGACCTTAGCCCCTCCAACACCGGCGTTTTAGGCTCCAAGGATTTACCTTGGAATTATTCGAGTCAGCACGGGCCTCATTCCTCGAACCCGCGACGCCTTGATGGCATGGAGGAGCCCCGACCACTGAGCCACTGCCTGGGCGGTCATGATATTGCAACTTTTAAACATCAATGAGTGCTCATGTTGCGCATACAATTTTATTTTTATAATTTTTAGCCTTAAAATTTGTACACAAACCTGCTTTCCCAGTTTATCAGCAAAGGTAGGCATAGTTACATGAGATACATGGTAATAATTGATTTTATCAGACTTTGAGCCTCAAACAAAAAGAAAATGACTAAAAATTGAATGAATTATCATGCAATAGAAGAAAAACATACTGCATCTTTGTTTGTACAAATACAGTAAAAAATGTCCTTTAATGTGCATGTCAACTCCAGTCCCCAATACATGATTAAGATGTAGAACTTTTAGTAAAGAAATGGGCATTCACTAGTATGTGATTGGCATGCATTCACACATTCAGAAAACTAGCATTAGTTGGTGATATTGTGTTATGTCACACAGACTGAGATGGAATGATGAGAGATTATGCATAACAAGATACATTAAAAACATTCTCTTATCCAAAGCTTGGCATATGAAACTGCAGATACTTACGATAGGTTGTTTTTATCGATTATTTCTTGCATTTCAATTAAAAACAACCCACTTATCCTTAAAAAAAGGAAAAAAAAAAAGAAAGAATGCAAGAAAGAAGAGTCTTCGCACCTATATAATTGACATTCAATCCCAAGGCAGTGATGATCAAGGTTGTTTCCATGGTCCCACATGACACTTTACCACATTGCATGAAGAGATAGATCCTCTTTTAATCCAATTGAGTAACATTCATGTAATATTTACTTTTTAAGAAAACATTTTCTGGTCCTATATTGAACATATGAAAATCAATGGCCAAAATTTTCAACAGATTTTCCATGTATAAAATGAAGAACAACCTTAAACAGGTAATTGAGAGTAATTAGCAAAAGATCCGAAGGCTTATAAGATGTTCTGCTACACAGTGTGACAAACATAATAATGGAAATCAACATAAAATAGTGCCAGGGTGCTAAAACTATATGATATACCTGAGCAGCACCTTTAAAAACTGCTTCATATATAACTCCAGTATAATAATCAAGACCTCTTGCAAGACTCAGGTCAAAAACCACTTTGTCTAGACACTTTGATTTTTCAAGAGCTTTAAATAAAATCTCCAAGTCATTTAATGCAAGGACAGATCCACTATTCTCCAAGAACTGGCTGCCATCTTTCTTCAGTTCTGACAATATTTCAAGTGGTGGCCCTCTTTTCTTCACAAATGTGCCAATCTTCTCCGCCGTTTCAACAGCTAAACCTTTCTCTTCCACCTACAAGTTTTTAAAAAGAACAAAAAAACAAAAAAAATAGATCAAGAATTGTGACCAAAGATATAGGATGCAGTCCATCCTGGCGCATCCCACTAGTACCGTGCTAGACCAGTGAAGGGGACAGGTCCTCAAACACTCCCGACACCCTGGTCTCTCCTAGACTGGGACTGGCTCAGCGACGGGGTTGCTTAGTGACAACAAGGACAGCCAGTTATTCAACAAGAAAAAGTTTGCCTGATAGCTCTGTGTTTTGTTTGTTCTGGTTCAGGCACAGGAAAGAGGAACACACACACACACACACACACACAGAGAGAGAGAGAGAGAGAGAGAGAGGAGAGGAAGGGAGAGATGAGAGAAAGGAAGGATAGGGAGAACAGAGGAAGAAGAAGGTTCTTAAAAAGTCATTAAAACCAATAAAAAAATCCTACACAATAAAAAAGGGAGGCATCCTAGTACTGTATCGACCCAGGACCACACCAAGACAAGCCCCAGTACGAGAATTTCAATTTTTGACAGTGACCAAACGCAAAAGTAAAAGAAATATGCTTGACAAGAAAACAGAAATAAGGAATCAAAACATGAAAAGAAGTTTAAGAAGACTATGTACATTAACAATTTTCTTTTTCGAAATTATACATAAAACTGTCCTCACCAGTTCCTTTTTTATCTGTTCAAATGATTGTTTGTCCAATTTATCAATACTTGAGCAAACCGTTCGGAATTTTTTGGAAGACACACCACAAATTTCAAGCATCCCATCCAGTAATTTTCGATGATTCAGCTTAATCTGCAATAGCGAACAAGCAGCAGTCCTCATGAACATTCAAGATGAAAAGCAGGAATGCAAGAACTGTCAAACAGCACATCAACTCAATACAGGGTGAAAGAGAGATTCATTTCCTTAAAAAAAGGTTCCATTTCTAAACACTAAACAATGTCACCAACGTATCATCAAGACAAATGCTATTTTGAGAAAAAGATGGCAATACAATGTATAAGGAAAGAGATTTAGTTGATGTCAGCAACAATAGGTCATAACATACCTCATAGGTGCCAATATCCAACTGATCCAACAACTCAGTCAAAACTCTAATAACCTCAAAATCAGGTTCCATTGACTCATACTGGCCAGCAATATCAAAGTCACATTGGTAGAATTCACGAAACCTCCCCTTTGATGGGTTATCTCTCCTATATACCTTAGCTATCTGATACCGTTTTAATGCACTAATATTGTTCATTGCCAGATATCGGGCAAAAGGGACTGTCAGATCATACCTCAAAGAGCAAAGCTCACCACCCTGCAACAGAGATACAAATGATAAGCAAATGCCATTTGATATAAAATGCAATAAGGAATAATAAAGGGAGGAAAAGGGAGGAAAAAAAGGCACACAAAAAGATTCTTGATTTTGGAAGACCAAACAGCAGAGCAATATCTCAAAAGAGAGTTAATGAGCAGGGGCTGCCTCTAACTGCTCAAAGCCCCAGTTGGTGCCCCTCTTCCAAAGGTGACTAGGGTTAGTCCTTTGGCCCTAGTTAAATGTAAACTAGAGTTAGTGCTCCAACTCTGATCAAATCAAGGTAGGGTTAGTCTTCTGATGTAGTTGGCGTTGCTGCCAAGCTTACTCATGCCAAACTTTTTCCTCCTTAATCCATGCCAGGTGCTTACCTAAACAGTTCTATGTTTGTTGGGCACATATTATGATCATTTGACCTCTTGACTGCCCAATAATGCAATTCATATAATTTACCTAATATTATAACTATCATGTAATAATTTTTTAGTCTCAATGGCTAGAGTATGAAGGAAGACTTTAATTTATCTGCCTTAGATAAATGATTTTGATGTATCCTTGCGTATATCTTCAAAATGTACATGATGGTATCCAGAAAGTGGAAAAACAAAGAAATCTGGGTAATCAGTCATCCCTGATTATTAAACTACAGACACACTTGCACTGCTTAAATAAAATATAGCATACAGCAAAAGCTAAACTGACAATAATAGCAAACAGTACCTAGAAAACTATAATTTTGGAAGAGCTAACCATTCATAGATCGTCATAGCAATTTAAGCACAACAAAATATCTAGACCATGCTAACAGAACATATGTAAAAGAGAGGGGGAAGCTTCCATATGTCTTAAGAAAAATATAGCTACACCAAACTCTGCTGAGTACCTGGTCCGCAAGGTCATAAATCAACTTTGAATCTTCCCCATATTTTCCCATGAGAGTCTCTCTTAATTCAAAGACAGGTGTGTCAAGGGCCACTGCTCCATGCATCTTAAAAACACCTGTTATAATTGAAAATGCACGTTCTCTTATGGCCATTTGTTCTTTTCCAAAGTCACGAGTGCCCTTTACACAACCACAAACAGATCTTACTTAGTATAAGGCATTGAGAGGTAATATGCAATATTAAAAAGATAAAAATATTAAATTGATGGAAAAGTGAGTCAGTTTAATTTAACTCGTGTACAAAAAAAAAAAACTTCAGTTCCTGTTCAACCATTAGAATGACTTAAGCTAGAGCAGAATAAGTTTACAAAATGCATTTATCAACATAAAACCCATAAGGGAAATTTGCAGCCAAAAGTTTGTTAAAAAAATTTTTCTCCACAAATATCTGCAGGCATGTAATTCCGTCCATAGCAATTTCATCAGCAACTTGATATCAATTATATTTTCTAATATCTAAGAGGATTACATGAGTCCTGCTAAGGAGAAACAGTCACAATTTAATTTAACTCACTTGATAAAATTACAATAGCTGTCTTCTTTCATAAACTAGAACCGGCATACAACAAATAATTAAGCGACAACAACCAATTCTACAAATTACATTGTCCAACTCACTTAGATAAAAATAAGCACGCAGGAAAACATTAACAAATTACACTTTACACCAGTACTGTAAGCAGAGAGAATCATATTTTCTTCTTTAAAGTTGGATAAAATAGAAAATTGAAGATGCTGGACATATACAAGCCATTAATTGCTGTGAGAAATGTTTTAATGAATGTAATGGGATCCAAAGATGCTAATCACATATGCAACAAAGAAAAATAGGTGAATTCTAAGTACATATTCCAATTCTTTTGCTGACTCAGTGAGGATAGGTGAGCACCAAAACACTTTGTTGCCAATACCAAATATCGGAAATGGATGATGACACAGATCAAAAAAGGGTGAAAATAGGATAACCAGATTTTAGTAGTTAAAAAAAAATACTAAGATCTTGATAGGACATGTGGTTCTCACCTTTGGAATTTTAGGAAGTCGTCTAACTTCATTGCTTTCAACTATGTCCTTCACTTTTGCAAGAAAGGCATCCAGACTAGCATCCTTAGGATCAAAGTACAAAGACAGCTCCTGTGTCCACTCAACCAGAATCTTAACATCTTCAATGGATGTCTCATTTTTATTCATTATTCGATCTCTAAGTAACTGCCTTACAACAGAAGTTCCCCTCCCTAAAGTCTTCTTTTTTTCTTCTCGCTCTTCTTCTCAACCTTTGCAGCAGTTTCTCCATTTGGCTTGATGCTGGTTGAAGAATCAAGTTGGGTTTTCTCAATTGAGGTGTCCATTTCAATTGCAAACAAAGCCAATGCAGCCTCCCATGCAAGAATCTGCCTAAATTTAACCAAAAACTCGTATACATGATGCAAAACTGCAACGTAATCCAATCCAGAAGCAGCTTTTTCTGTAATGGATTGGAATTGGTCTCTCAGCCCATCAGAGCTAGGGCAAACCTTCTCAAAAACTTGGGCGACCTGCGACCTTAAACCATCATCACTAATCGAGTCAATAGTCAATTTTGCTCTACCCAAGCTACTCTCACTCATGGACTGAACAGACATTGCCAGCGGCAATGCTGAAGTAACCAGCGCTTTCTCTTTTCCATAATTTCCAGCATTCATTGCCTTCTTGACCTTAATACTAGAGTTCAACTCAACCCGGGTTCTTGCATGAAGTGACCTTACAGCTCCTCTGAAGCTACTATGGACGGTCGGGATCTCAGTGAAGGTCCTGAATCGTTTCGCCCTACAAGCTTCGAACCAAATAGCAACACCTTCATGTCGCTAGCTACATCCGCCTCGTCCTTGACAGAGAAGCCATCGCCAGACACCGGTAAATCGAATCCGGAGACATCAGCTCCAGCCGCCTCACAGGACAGGCAGCCACAGCATCGGACACCTTCACCAGAGCCGACGAGCAGCAGTCCAATATCGCACAAATTCCACTCGAAGCAAAGCACGATCCCTGAAAGACACCGATTTCCTCGGCCCCAACTCCGATCTCATCAAGCTTCCTCCCGTTCAACCGGCACAGAGAGTCCAGAAACCCGACCAGCGAGCCAAAATCCAAGGTTTCGGGACCGGACGCTAGGTTTATCGTTTCTTCTATCAGAACGGGAAGGGCGGGCCGGATGGAGGCGTCGGCAAGAACGAGCTTGTTGAGGAGGACGGCGAGGGCGGCGAACGAGTCCTCTGGGGATAGGAATCTGGGGTTTGAAGGGGCCACTTTGGGGGGTGAGGGAGGTGGTTTCTTCGATTGGGAGAGCTTGTCGAGGGCGGAGGAATCGATGCTTACTTTTGATAGGCGGCGGGAGATGGCGTACACAGCGTCAGAAGAGAGAGAGGAGCCCTTGCCGCCGATCGTGACGACGGCGGTGCTCTCGGAGAGAGGCGACGCCATGGGAGCAATTTGGAGAGCTCGGGAACGGCGGCAATGGGGCAAGAAAGCTTGCTTGCTGGTGATGCCGCAGCAGACCAAATGAGGGAGACGGGGGCTGGCCGCTTAAAAACCCTAATGTTATAAAGCCGTTGCGAATTGCCGACTTCACGCCGAATGCTAGAATCTCAGCAAGGCCTTTCCCATAAAGCAAGCTTTCCACTATCTTACCCTTGATCTCCCTTGCTTGCTTCAATTCTCATCAGCATTATTTGTTCACAAATATTAAAAAGACTTTCCAGCCAGCTGGATAAAATATTTTTATTTATAAAATATCTCTTTCTTCTTTCATCTTTAATTGCATTCAATCAATCAAGAATGGAATCAAGAATATAATTTACTATACATGTACATCCTCAAGCATCACTCCCATCCACTCTTTATTTTTTTTTAATAAAATATAAATTACTATCCTATGACCTAAAAACTATCTATCAAATTACATTAATATGCTTTAAATTGTTATACTTAATTATTGAATGTTTTAAATATTATTAAATTACAAATTAGGTCTATATAATTTGATATGTTATACTTAATTATCATTTTTTTAAACACTATTAAATGAAAGCAGAAGCAATTAGGCACACCGATCTATTTGTATATTTTTTTTTAAAAAAAAAGCAAATACAAAGAAAAAAATGACACTTATATTTTTCATCCTTTTTTTCTCATCAAAAAAAATATTTTTGCATCAAAAGTTTAAAACTATTTTTCAATAATTTTTTATTTTTCTCTTATGCCTACCTAATAACCCATTAATCTTCTTTACCTAAAACCCTGGTAGACTCTCATCCCAAAAGTAATAACTTATTATTTATAATTTAAATGTATTATTATTTTATAAATCTAATCAGCAGCAATGTAATCATCATATCAGTGCATTATTTTTTCATATAATATTCATTAACCAAGCAATCAAAAGAAATAAATTTCTCAAATAATTTATTTAATTCTTCTGTAATCCTTATTTTTGAAATATTATGGTTAAATTAGCATTTTTCTATGACAAAAATATCCTAATCAATATAGAAAATATTTTTAAATTTATTTTGTATATAATTTTTCTATCAATCAAATATGAGCAAAACTTTTCTAATAAAACGATCATAAGAATATTTTTCTTTTAAATTCTTTTCTAAGGCAAAAAAATCAAATGAGCATAGCATTTATTTTATTATTTTTTGATATAGATGAATCATCGCACTAATCTAATGCGAATTAATCCAAATAAATTAGAATACAAGATTTGACTAAGAGAAAGAGACCAGAAATCATTCTGATTCTAGCGTCAAAATTCAGCATGAAGAGTCACAGAAGCCGCCATTCAAAAAAAATACATCTTATTTTTAAAGTAAGAGGAAGGAGGAAAAATTGTGAGAGATGCTTAACACTTTTTCTCCTAGACATCGAAAATAACCATTATAACGAAGAAGGTGATATTTTTTATACTTTTTTCTCTTTCATAAGATTTTTTTTTAGTAAAACATTTTCCTTTAAAAAAATTGGTTTGTATGATATTAATAAATAAATCAAATTTTTAATCTTTCTAGGATGGTGAATAAGATGTTACGGTAACCACTCAGGCGGTAGCCGAGTGGTTAAGGTTCCTTCACACAACCACGACGTCTCAGATTCAAGGAATGATGTTGCGACTGATTCGAATAATTTCAAGGTTAATTAATCCTTAGGGGGCTGAAACAACCAACCACGACATCTCGTGCTACTCGTCTTCTCATGTCCTGATGGGGTTTACCACTCGAATAATTTCAAGATTAATTCTTGGGGCATGAAACGCCGATGCTACTCGTCTTCCCATGTCCTGACGGGGTTTACCAAACAAAAAAAGTTTACCACTCGAATAATTCTGATGCCGCCGAGATCCGTCCTCCGACTCGGGTGCAGTCGATCTCCAGGGGCGAACCTGCACATAAGTCCTCGCGCGAGAGGCGTTGGGGATGGCCCTCTGCGGAAGACCCTCCGATGCTCAAGTCAGTGGGAGGAAATCGGCGATCAATCAGAAAATGGGGAGGTGGATCTCTCCGGGGAGTCTCTCTAGGGGCGGCCGATCGAAAGCTCCAGAGGGGAGAGCACCGACGAGCAGCTGGCGAGAGCGGAAGAGTGAGAGTGAGAGTGAGAGTGTGAGCGCATACCTGAAAGAATCTGGGAGTGTCATATTTATAGGTTGTCACCTGGATCTTGAGCGCCTTCTGGAAGGTTCGAAGGTTGTTAGGATACGGAGACGGATCGAATCGGGCCGTTGGGATCCATATCTTGTTTGTTAGGGGATCGACGGCTAGGAGAGCCCCTTTATGGCTTGAGATCTGGTGTATAGGCCCTAGGTAGCCATGTTAGGTTCTAGACCACTTCTCAACATGATTCCCTGCCTGGGATGTTGTTACGATAGGCCTAGGCTCTCCAGCGTCAGGTTCCACGGAGGTGAGTACTGGATCATGGATCGCTCAGTGAAGCCGAGCCATTAAAACTCGAGGGAAAACGAGCTACAAGAGGCTCGGGGAAGCCGAGCTACGGAAGCTCAGGGGAGCCGAGCTGCGGGAGCTCGGGGGAGCCGAGCTATGGAAGCTCGGGGGAGCCGAGCTGTAGGAGCTTGGGAGAGGCGAGTTATAGAAGCTCGAGAGAGGCGAGCTATGGAAGCTCGGGAGAGCCAAGCTATGGAAAGCTCGGGGACAATTTGACGAGCGAAGGGATGGGGTCGGTCTTAGTCTTCTCGCACGGATATTGATGCAATGATGATTTTACCTCCCAACACATGCCCTTCACTCCCTAGTTCGAAGCGTAGGTTCGGGCATAGGGAGTATAAGTCCAGGTGACACGCTTTGGATGGGACGATCTGATTTAGACAGCCCGTGCAATGATGTCCTAATTAATGCGGCAGGGCCATCATGTCTTCGTGGGTAAGACTCCTCCAGGGGCGATGGTTGGGGAAATTCCACGTAGTAAGTTCCGATTAACGTGGCGTTTATCGAGGCGGTTCCGGATGCCTCGGGCGAGGCGCCTCTTCTTTTTAAAATGGCTTCCTTAGGGGGGAAGCAAAACGATAGTAGCGCTGTATCTGTTTGTTATATTCTCTCATTCTATTTCTTGGAGAGTCTCGTCTTTTACAACGTTCGCCGTCTCGCCCGGTGCTTTTTTCCGGCTAGGATGATGATGAGTCCCGATGACGTAGCTACGGAGATCGTTGCCGAGGATATGGGGAGGATTCGCCAGAGATATGGCATACCCCCAGATGTCGTTCTGCGAGTACCGGAGCCTGAACATAGGGTCTCACGAGATCTGGAGCATGGGGTCTTCGTTTATGAAGATAGCTTGAAAGCAGGCTTCCGTTTTCCTCTCCACCCCTTGGTGAAGGAAATCATGACTCACTATAACATCTATCCGGCGATGGTGGCCCCAAACAGCTGGCGGAGCATCATCGGATTTATCTCGATGTGCCACCAGATTCGGATCGTCGCCACTCTCCCTCTCTTCCGCGCATGTTATCATCTCATACCCAGAAGAAAATCGGAGTGGCCACACATCGGGCCTAGGAGGTCTTTTAATACAATCATGGATAAGTCGTCTTCCATAAAGGGATGGAAGAGTAGGTTCTTCATCGTTGAGGGGAACATTGGTTCCGACTTTCCTCGGAGATGGGAAAATTTCGTCCGGGATGCGGAGACGCATCCGGCCTTGTCCGAGCAAGAGGAGAGAGATTTGGACATCCTCCGCAACGGCTAGGTGTTCTCAGCCAATGACTTGCTATCGGAAGATGCCCTTTTCACAGCCGGACTTAGTCCTCTGGACCCGCAAGGTGAGTCCTCCCTTTTGTCTTCTCCGTTATTGGTTGTCCAGGCGAACACGTTTAGGTTTAATTGTATACCCTCTGCTTTTGCAGCCAAAAGGTTGACGTGGTCGAGCCTTGCCAAGAGGAAGAGAGGCAAGCGCCTAGGGGAGAGCGGCGTAGCGGAGGGAAGTGGGCCTGAAAAGAAGGCTCGTACTTCCGTAAGACGCTCGTCAGATGCCGGTGTGACCACGGAGGGGGTGCCGAAGGCGAGAGGGGATTTGAGGAGGACAGCTGGGATCCCTTGTCCCCCTATAGTGGAGTTATCGGATAGTTCGGACGACATTCCATTAGCTCATCCGGGCGCATCCCCCTTAAAAGATGAACCAGTGACAGATTCGACGGAGGTCGTTGCTTCCGGGGGGCACTCCCCAACCACGGGTTTACTCCCGCCCCCAGTAGGAGAGGGAACAGCCGCAGTCGATGAGGTTCAGGGCGAGCTTCCTCTTGGGCCTTTTGCGGGGGAGTCCGGTGGTAGCGACGCTGGGTCGCCCGCGGCAGTTCAAGAAGCAGGCTAGATAGAGGCTTCGGTAGAGCCTGCAGGGGAGGCGCAAGTGACAGCGATCGAAGGAGGCGTGATGGAAAAGGGATCGCAGCAAGATAAGAGTCTCGCGATGGAGACTCCTCCGAGAAGGGTTTTGGGAAGGCTGGCACTTGAATTGGCCGAATTATCCGAGGAGACTCAAGCCAAAATTCTGATGGAAGAAGCTGGAAAGCTGAAGGCTTCTCAGTCGGAGGTCGCTCGGGTTGGCCCCTCGGGTGGAGAAGGTCAGCCCAGTAGTTCGAACACAGGTGTTGAGGAAGCATTTTCTGCTTTAATGAGGTCGGCCTTGTATCCGGGTGCAGATCCCTCGGCGGACAAGTTTGCAGACTTGGAGTTGGTTGATGCTGCGTTCGGGCAGCAGGGCGTGGCTGAAAGTATCCATCTCCTTCCCGATATCGATAATACGACCCTCATGAGGATGACACGGGCCTATGCCTCACGGGTGAGTTACCATTCCTGGGGTAGTGGATACATTCTGGTTGACTTGATGGTATATTCTCGTTTATTTTTTATCCTGTAGAGTGTTTTGTTTTCTCGTGCGATGTGCTGGCATCTGAGTTTGGCGACGGGGGCCAGCATTCAGGCCAGGAGAGACAACGCCGAACTCCGATCGCGAGTGGAAGTGTCTGAGAAGTTCGAGGAACTTATGGCCATTAGCAACAGAAGTTTGGAGGGGATGAAGGCGTCGTATCAGGCAGCCCTAGCCGAAGCGTCCAAACAAAATGCAAAGTGGAGGAGTTGCAGGGACTCCTGGCGAAGAATGATGACGCGTGCTTGGAGCTGGCTAGAATTAAGTCAAAACATTCCGAGGAGATGGCGGCGATGCAGCGGGAACATAATGAGAGTCTGGCCCGGCTGGGGAAGGAGGCTGCCGACGAGAGAAAGTGCTTGACTAGAATGCTCAGCGAAATGGAGTAGAGGCTGCAGCGGCGCGATGGAGAAGTTGCTGACTTGAGAGTCAGCGCTAAATGGCACGAAGGGATGATATAGCTCGGTTGAGTAACGAGCTGTCTCAAGCCCGATGAGAGGTCGAAAGCAAGCAGTCGAGAATTAATGCTCTTCAGGAGAGGGTCGAGTTGGTTGGAGCTGATAGAACAAGGGCCAGGGGTGAGGCCGAGGAGCTGACCAAAAGGTTGGCCAGACAAGAGGAGGAGGTACGATCTTATTCCCCCCTCTTTTTTAACTTTCTTTGTTGATTCCTTGTGGTGCCGACCGATTTTGGTTTCGCAGGTGGCAAGGTTAGGGGTGGATAATCGAGCCTTGCAAGGTGAGCTTGCATCCAGCCGAAGTAGAAGTTCGCAACTCGAGGCATGGGCCGGCGAGTTCGAGGAGCAAACTGTTATTCTGCGGGCTCAAGTCGCGGAGGCTGAGAGGCAAGTTGCCGAGGCTAAGGTGCAACTTGCCATGCTCAAGGGTGAGCAGTATGTAATTGGAGCTGACGCTTTCCAACTTGGAGTGGAAGAGTGCAGAGACAAGATATCCAGCGAGCATCCGGAATGGGATCTTTCTTTTCTCGATGCCGAAGCTCTTGACGTCAGCGACTCTGGAGGCGAAGAGGAGGACGAGTACATTGATGCCTCCGATACTGATCCTGGCGCCGTCCTAGGTCCCAGTGAGGCCGCAATTCCTGGAGGGCATCCGCAAACCATCGCCCAGGAGGCTAGGGCATTTGAGAAGGGTGAATCAAGCCATGCCTCTGCAGATGTAGTTGGGGATTCTTCTGGAACGGACGTGGCTCCCGACCCTTAAAAGTTATTTCAGAATTTTGTTTTCCGGGTTGTAGCTCTGCTTGACGTCTTTCAATGAATGGACTTTCTACCTCTATTTGAATGTTTTTCTTGGACAGTCCTTCGCTCCAAACTTCGCCTCAATCGCGAGCGACTCATGGCTTGTTGACGCTATTTGGTCATCTTTATTTCGGGATTGAGGGAACGCATTGGCTTGGCCCAAGGCAGGGTGATATCCTTGATTGATGAACCGAAAGACGATCAGGTTCGGTTCACGTTCGAGTGATGCAATAGTTTAATTAAGACTTGAGGAGCGAAGTAGGTCGGTTAAGGCCGACTGGTAGGGTAGGTCGGCTAGGTCCGACAGACGATATAAGTCGGCTAAGGCCGATGGGTGAAGCAGGTCAGCTTGGGCCGACGACAAAGTGGGTCGGCTAGAGCCGACGGATAAAGTAGGTTGGCTAGGGCCGACGACGAAGTAGGTCGGCTGGGGCCGATGATAAAGTAGGTCGGCTAGGGCCGACGATAAAGTAGGTCGGCTAGGGCCGACATACGAGGGGGGTTACCAAAGCATTTTTCGTTTCATCTCGCCACTTCCTTCCTTTTTTGGTGAATGAAAGAAGGGTTTACGTAGCCTTCGCGCTCATTTTTGCTTTGAGACACTCAATTTTGTCGCACAAGTTCTTTGAGCGATCAACTTCGTCATGGAGCGATCGGCGAACAATCGATTTTCGTGCTTTTTTGCTGTTCTGTCAATGCCCTGCCATTCTGTAGGAAAATCGGTTTTATTTCACCGAAATTGATGATACGGCCCTATAGGGAGCGAAAAGCTGTTCTGGTGTTTTCCGGAAGGCTTTTAGGGCGTTGTTCTTTTCCTATGCGGGTCGTTTTGACGTACGATGCACGCACCCGTTCACCATTGGAGGATATTACTTTCGTAGGACGATCTCCTGAATCTGCCAGTTTCCGTAAGGTCAGTGGGCGATTCTCTATTTTTAATGATCGTGATTCGGGATCAAGAGGAAATCTCTGCATGCGTCACAGTTTAGGCAGTGGGCTCGGCGCGCAATAGGGCGCTGCTTTCATCCCGGGAGGCCACGTGGAGGCATGACCCAGGTGTTTGAATCTCAGGGCTTACGGCCATGGTAATTATTCTCGGTTCATTTTTGCTTATAAAAAGGGGAATAGAGGGGTCGTGTTAGGTCATCCCAAAAGTTTCTTTCCCATTGGAGTTTCCACCATGCTTATTTCTCCGCTGTTGTGAGTGGAAGGGCCGAGCTTTCCTTTCATAAGCCCTTCACCTCCGAACAGCTGGGGTGATGAAGGAGATGCTGGAGAATGGCTCGCCTTAAGGGATGAGTCCCGGAGATCATATGGAGAGCGCACAGGAGGGGCGCAGAGATCACATGGAGAGCGCACACATGTGCTTCCAGTGTGACCTTTGTGGTTCCCGTTTGGAGACGTACGGTAGGGAGTGTACGCGGGCTCCCTATGACTCGCTTGAACTTCTCCTCCTCCCCCGATTTGGATTCCTGGGCTCGCCCGCCTGGGGAATCTTTCACCACATGGGGAGGGGGTGATAATGCGCCGCCTGCCGACACCTTGTCCTTGAGCCTTGGCAAGGTAGGGGCGGTACTCACTCGGTTTGGGAGAGCGTTCCGGCGCCAGGGGCCGCGGGCTTCCTACATACTCTTCGAGGGGCCTTTCGATTGGGTGGTTTGGGGCAATATCTCGTCCACCCTTTTCGATCGCCCTGATATCTCGGTTGGGTCACCGAGATATCATTATTAACCGAAGCTGGCCGCAACTATTGGTCCATGTCGCCCGCCCATTATCGGCGCGAGCTGACTGTTTGCGGCTTATCCAGTTCGTCGGTCAGGACGCCGGAGCATCACAGTCGCCCCGGTCTGCTTTGGAGCAGTTGCCCGAGTTTTGTACTTGTCCTTATCTTATGCATTTCAATGCTCTTATAACGCCTCTCAGGCATTTGTAATTGATTTTGATGGCAATGGAATAAAGAGAGTTTTGTTCTGTTTCTCAATCTTCATTTCTCCTGTGCCAATTTGTTGTTGCTGGACATGGGGTTCGTGGCATTCAGTTTTAGGTGAGGATCTCGCGCCATCCGAACTAATCGGGGCTTGCAAGCTGCCCTGGTCCAAACGGAGGATTAGAGATTGTTCGGTGGCAGAATACGCTCCTTATCTTGGTTAGAAGCTCGGAGTTTTATGCCTTGTCCCCATTGGAAACCGAATGCTTATGGCTCGGCCCTGCCGAGGTTTGGAGAATTAGCCACTTGGCCCTGCCAAGGTTCGAAGAGTTTGTTGCTCGGTCCTGCCGAGGTACGGAGAACTCATTGCTCGGCCCAGCCGAGGTTCGGAGAACTTGTTGCTCGGCCCTGCCAAGGTTCGAAGAATCTGTTGCTCGGCCCTGCCGAGGTTCGGAGAACATGTTACTTGGCCCTGCCAAGGTTCGAAGAATCTATAGCTCGGCCCTGCCGAGGTTCGGAGAATCTGTTGCTCGGCCCTGCCGAGGTTCGGAGAACATGTTACTTGGCCCTGCCAAGGTTCGGAGAATCTGTAGCTCGGCCCTGTCGAGGTTCGGAGAACTTGTTGCTCGGCCCAACCGAGGTTCGAAGAATTAGGGGCTCGGAGAAGCGACTTAGTTGCCACTATGAGCCATAGTGTTAGGTCCCTGCGGTTTTTGGTGAGGGGCGTCAGGGTGGTACATGGCCACGCTCTTTATTCATGACGTTGCCCCTCCCGAGGGGAAGGATTACCGCCCGGCTCGCTGGAGTTCTTTCCTCTTTGCGTTTCTCAAAAAGGGGGCCAGCTTAAAAGAGCTTGGGGAAGCGTCGAGAGCATTCATTACGGGGGATCGGTAGATCGGGAGATACTCTGTTCAGGGGGGTTCCCGAACAGTCCGGCGACATTTACCGATCTTGCTCGGGATGGGGCGTGGCCCTTTGGATTTCGTAGGCGCCAGTTAAAGCGGCGACACGCGGCGAATTCTCACAGGTTGGTATTTATAGCCCGACTGATCGAGATACTCGCCTGAAGAGTATAAATACCGATGAGCGGGGTGCTGGTGCTTACCATCCTTTCGGTTCAGTTTTTAAGCAACTTTCAACAAGGCTTTTCAAGGTGGAGAGCAATCACCTGAAAGACTAGGCGTGGTGATCAACGGTCCGAGGCGTTCAGAGGAGAGTCGCCTCACCATTACAGTTGATGGCCAAGCCTTGGCGTCAGCCTTCGCAAGCCACGAACGACTTGAGAAGGTTGTCAAGGAGTATGTCACTGTCTCTACGAGGGAGGCGGAGGCCCTGCACCGGGTGGCGGACCGGCAGAGGGAAGAAATAGTGTCACTCCGCTAGCAAGTCGCCGATCTTACTGAACGCCTGGAGGACCTGCTGGCGTCTGGGAGTGACACTGAGCCCTAGCCGGGGCTTCTTCTCTCTTTTTTTCTCTTTTTGTTTCTTTTGTTTCTCTTTTTGTATTTTCCTTTTTTAATCAATGAAAAAGGCCTTTTTTGATAACCTCTCATTTTATGGGATTTTAGCTCTGAGAAATGTCACTCGTATATGATTGAATGGTTGGAGAGCCTGGGTGGCTCTACCGGTTCACGCGCTGAGTCACGGTTTTGTTTGAGACAGGCGCCTTGTTCGGCAGGTTATAGGGGCATTGCCCAAAGATTTTAGCAGCAAAGGGGGAATTCTCCGGCTTTGCCTGGTCATATAAGGCTTGTTGAACCCTTTAGGGGTTTATCGGAGGCGTATTCTTAGCGTCCGTTTACGATTTCCGCTTAGTGTGCCTTTTCTCAAATTGGCCGAAGTCCTGGGGACTATTTGGAAGTCCTTCGGCTTTAATCGGGGCCCGCGCACTTTGGTTTTCTGCCGGGACTTTAGTTCGAAGAATTATTGCTCGGCTCAACCGAGGTTCGGATATTAGTTGCTCGGCCCAGCCGAGGTTCGGAGAATTTTTTTTTTTTTTACTTGGCCCTGCCAAGGTTCGGAGACTTTTTACTTGGCCCTGCCAAGGTTCGGAGACTTTGTCGCTCGGCCCAGCCGAGGTTCGGAGATTTTTTACTTGGCCCTGCCAAGGTTCGGAGACTTTGTTGCTCGGCCCAGCCGAGGTTCGGAGAATTTTTACTTGGCCCTGCCAAGGTTCGAAGACTTTGTTGCTCGGCCCAGCCGAGTTTCGGAGAATTTTTTACTTGGCCCTGCCAAGGTTCGGAGACTTTGTTGCTCGGCCCAGCCGAGGTTCGGAGAATTTTTACTTGGCCCTGCCAAGGTTCGAAGAATTTTTACTTGGCCCTGCCAAGGTTCGGAGAATTTGTCGCTCGGCGCAGCCGAGGTTCGGAGAATTTTTACTTGGCCCTGCCAAGGTTCGGAGAATTTGTCGCTCGGCCCAGCCGAGGTTCGGAGAATTTTTACTTGGCCCAGCCAAGGTT
This sequence comes from Calamus simplicifolius, assembly GCA_900491605.1. Taxonomy (NCBI): domain Eukaryota; kingdom Viridiplantae; phylum Streptophyta; class Magnoliopsida; order Arecales; family Arecaceae; genus Calamus; species Calamus simplicifolius. The sequence continues at coordinate 462,159 of UESW01004169.1, read as the reverse complement.
CGGAGACTTTGTTGCTCGGCCCAGCCGAGGTTCGGAGAATTTTGTTTCTCGGCCCAGCCGAGGTTCGGAGACTTTGTTGCTCGGCCCAGCCGAGGTTCGGAGAATTTTTACCTGGCCCTGCCAAGGTTCGAAGAATTTTTACTTGGCCTTGCCAAGGTTCGGAGAATTTGTCGCTCGGCCCAGCCGAGGTTCGGAGAATTTTTACTTGGCCCTGCCAAGGTTCGGAGAATTTGTCGCTCGGCCCAGCCGAGGTTCGGAGAATTTTTACTTGGCCCTGCCAAGGTTTGGAGACTTTGTTGCTCGGCCCAGCCGAGGTTCGGAGAATTTTGTTTCTCGACCCAACCAAAGTTCGGAGACTTTATTGCTCGGCCCAGCCGAGGTTCGAAGAATTCTGTTCAGATAGGTAGCTCGGTCGTGCCGAGGATTGATAAGCAGCACCTGTTTCCTTTCGCAATTTTTGGCAATGTAATGCATGATGATTCACGTTGCAAATTACGGAAGCATGTGCCGACAGGAAGGTATAATAAAGTATATAAAAGTGGACTTATAGAAGACATACCCTACTGATAATACTTACGGAGATTGTCCGCGTTCCACGTCCGGGGAACAGACTTTCCGTTTAGATCTTGCAGCTTGTAGGTTCCTGGTCCAATGATCTCCGCTATTTGGTATGGGCCTTCCCAGTTTGGTGCTAGCTTTCCTTGTTCTAGTGGTTTGGAGATAGAGGCTTTTCGGAGAACAAGATTGCCAGGCAGGAAGGCTTTCCCTTTGACTCTGGAGGCGTGGTAGCGGGCCATCCTTTGTTGATAAGCAGCTACTCTGATCCGGGCCTTCTCTCTGATCTCCTCTATCAGGTCGAGGTTGGTGCAGAGCTGTTCGTGCTGGCTTCCTCTGAGTAGCTTTCCACCTGTAATGATGGGAGGCCTATCTCCACAGGGATAACGGCCTCCGTGCCGAAGGCCATCCGGAATGGGGTTTCGCCTGTCGGGATTCTTGGGGTGGTGCGGTAGGCCCACAGAACATGATACAGCTCATCCGCCCACCTGCCTTGGGCTCTGGAAAGGCAAGCTTTGATCCCCTGAAGGAGGGTCCGGTTAGTCACTTCGGTCGCTCCGCTAGCTTGTGGGTGTCCGACTGAGGTGAGGTGATGACGGATCCCGTGCTCCTCATAGAACTGGCGGAACTTAGAATTATCGAACTGCTTACCGTTATCGGTGATTATAGTATGCGGGAGGCCGAAGCGGCAGATGATGGACCTCCATACGAAATCTCTGGCCCGTGCTTCGGTTATCTGGGCAACTGCTTCCGCTTCAACCCATTTGGTGAAGTAGTCGATGGCGACGAACAGAAATTTCCGCTGCCTCGTGGCAAGCGGAACGGGCCGAGGATGTCCATACCCCATTTGGCGAAGGGCCAAGCAAGGATATGGGAACTAGGTCGGCGGAGGGGAGTCTTTGAATGGTTGAGTGCCTCTGGCATGGGTCGCAGGCTCGGGCCAGATCATCTGCATCTTTTTGCATTGTCGGCCAGTAATAGCCTTGCCGTAGCACCTTGTGACATAGGGACCAGCTTCCCAGATGGTTGCCGCAAATCCCCTCATGCACTTCACGGAGAGCATAATCTGCTTCGGACGGGCGAAGGCATCTGAGTAGTGGCATGGAGAAGGATCGCTTGTAAAGCTGGTTGTCGATCAGCACATAGTGGGTGGCCTGTAGCTTCAGCTTTCTAGCCTCTCTCCGGTCGGACGAATCGACCCTTCTCTGAGATATTTAAGGATGGGATCGAACCATGATGGTTCAGCTTCAACTTGCATTATTCGGTCGGCTTCCGCGATGCTGGGCTTCTCTAGGGTCTCCAGGTGGAACTTTTGTTTGGCGTCCATTGATTCCGCGGTCGCCAATCGGGAGAGTAGGTCGGCGCGGGCATTCTCGGATCTGGGAATCTGAATAATCTCAAATTCGGTAAAATGGGGAAGCAGGCTCCACACCTCTTGAAGATATCGAACCATATTTGGCTCTCGAGCTTCAAACTCTCCCCGCATGTGACCGGCCACCAGCTGAGAGTCGGTGAAGGCATTAAGCTTCTCCACCTTCAGATTGCGGGCGATTCGAAGGCCGGCTAACAGGGCTTCGCACTCGGCTTCGTTGTTGGAGGCCGGAAAAGAGAATCGGACGCCATACTCAAAAGTTACCCCCTCCGGACTGGTGAGGACTAGACCCGCACCGGAGCGATGGGCATTAGATGACCCGTCGACATGGAGGAGCCACCGGGCCCCAGATTTTGGTTCTTCGGGGGATTCTGGGGTAGAACCATCCTCCGGGATGGTACACTCAAGGAGGAAGTCGGCTAGCACCTGAGCTTTGATGGCTAGGCGAGGCTGGAAGTGTATGTCATGCTCGCTCAACTCGACGGCCCACTTGGTCATTCTTCCTGATGTCTCGGGACGGTGAACTACTGCCTTGATGGGTTGGTCGGTGAGGACCGTCACAGAATGTGCTTGGAAGTACGGTCGCAGCTTCCGAACAGAGGTGATTAAGGCCAACACCATCTTCTCAATTCTGCTATACCTCATCTCCGCATCGCGGAGTAGCCTGCTGACATAGTAGATCAGCTTCTAGACTTTGGCTTCTTCCCGGACCATTACCGAACAGACGACACCTTCTGAAACAGCCAGGTACAAGAATAAGGTCTCGCCCGGGGCCGAACTGCTGAGGAGTGGGGGCAAGCCGAGGTATTTCTTAAGATCTTGAAATGATTTTTGACATTCAGGAGTCCACTGGAAATTTTTAGCCAACCGGAGGGTTTTGAAGAAGGGGAGGCATCTCTCGGCCGACCGCGCCACAAAGCGGTTAAGGGATGCTATCCTCCGGTTAGGCGCTGGACCTCTTTAACAGATGCTGGGGGCGCCATTTGTTGGAGAGCTTGAATTTTCTGGGGGTTAGCTTCGATACCTCGCTGGGAGACCATAAAGCCGAGAAACTTTCCGAAGTTAACGTCGAAGGCACATTTGGTCGGATTGAGCCTCATCCCATGCTTGCGCAGCGTTGCAAAGCTCTCTGAGAGGTCCTCGACATGCTGTGATGCTTCTTTGCTCTTGACCAGCATGTCGTCCACGTACACCTCCATATTCATGCCAATTTGCTCCTTGAATACTTTGTTAACCAGCCTTTGGTAGGTTGCACCTGCATTTTTAAGACCAAAAGGCATGACACGGTAACAGTAAGTACCTCGGTCGGTTATGAAGGCAGTCTTTTCTTCATCCTCGGGGGCCATCCGGATCTGATTGTAGCCTGAATAGGCGTCCATGAATGACAGCATCTGGTGACCTGAGATGGCGTCCACGAGCTGGTCGATCCGGGGAAGAGGGAAGCTATCCTTCGGGCAGGCTTTGTTAAGGTCGGTGAAGTCGATGCAAATCCTCCACTTGCCGTTCGACTTCTTTACCATAACGACATTCGATAGCCAGCTTGGATAATTCACCTCCCGGACGAAGTTAGCCTTGATGAGTTTGTCTATCTCTTCTTCAATGGCCTTTTGTCGCTCCGGGGCGAAGCTTCTCTTTTTTGCTTGATGGGCCTGTGCATCTCGTCCACGTTGAGACGATGGACGAGAACCTCGGGGCTGACCCCTGGCATGTCGGAGGCGGACCAGGCGAAGATGTCAGCGTTGCTTCGGAGGAACCTGATCAATCTGTGCCGAGGTTCGTCCTTGAGCAGCGACCCGATTTTTATGGTTCGATCGGGACGAGCCTCATCCAACGGCACCTCCTCCAGTTCCTCTGCAGGTTCTCCTCGCTGTTCGGCGAAGTCCTCTCGAGCGTCTAGCCCATCGACTTCCGGCATTCTAGACTGAAGGCTTGTAACGAAGCACTACCGAGCCATGGCTTGACTTCCTCGAACAATTCCAACTCCTTGCTCGGTGGGGAATTTCATGGATAAATGCAGGATGGAGACAACTACCTTGAGGGACATCAGACCGGGTCTGCCGAATATTGTGTTGTATGGAGACCTGAGGTTGGTTACCAAGAAGTCTGTCTGGATAATGGCCACAAGGGGCCAGGCTCCCGTGCGGACCGTCAGGGTGACGACCCCCTCCGGGATGATGATGTCGCCTGTGAATCCCATTAGGGTGGAATCCACGGCTCGAAGGTTTTCCATGAGTAATTTCATCCTAGCAAACACATCGAGGTACAAAACGTTCACCGAACTTCCACTATTAACGAGGATTCGGCTTACATCATAGTTATTTAGATTGAGGGATACAACTAATGCGTCATCATGGTGGAACTGTATCCCTTGGAGATCATCATCGGAGAAGGAGAGCTCGCCCGTCCGCGCCCTCTTTGGCGCCGATCCTTCACCGTCGTCCCTGGGGCCCGACCCGCCGGCCTCCTCAATCATGTTGATGCGGCCGATTACGGGCAGATTTGGTGGATGAGGAGGTTGTTGAAGTTCGGGCTGGCGGTCACCTCCTTGTCCTGGCTCGGGCGCCCTCCTGAACTGATTCAGTCGCCCCCATTGGATCAGCCTCTCGATTTCATTTTTCAGCTGCCATCATTCTTCAGTGTCGTGGCCGTGCTCCTGATGGTAGCGGCAGTACTTGGTGGGGTCTCTTCGGGTCGGGTTCCCTCGGAGAGGAGCTGGCCGGGGGAGCTGGCGCTCTATTTCTATAAGAATCTGCGCCCGGGGCACGGTCAGCGGAGTGTAGCGATCGAATCGCCTGGGAGGGCTCCGGGAGCGATTCCTTGGCGGCAGCGGGGGAACTCTTTGGCGGCGAGGTGGACTTGGCCGACGGACGGGACGGTGCCTGTCGGGACCTTTAGGCTCCTTCTTCTTTGCGAGCTCGGCGCGGGCAACTCTCCGCGATTCTTCGACCCTAGCGTATTTGTCCGCTAGGGCCATCATATCAGAGAGGCTAGGGGGGTAGCTGACTTCCATAGCCAGGTAGAAGTCGCTTTCCTTTGAGACTCCCCCTGCCAAGACGGACATAGCCACCTCATGATTAAGGTGGTCCACCTCAACATGGCCTTATTGAAACGGCCAAGATAATTCTCAAGGACTCCCCCTCTCTCTGCTTAACTTCAGAGAGGGAGTCGGATCTTCGTCGGTGGCGGCGGCTGCTGACGAACTGGCCAATAAAAAGGCGGCTCAGCTCATCAAATGAATCGATGGAACCTGGCTTTAAGGCATTGAACCAGGTCCGGGCAGATCCTCTGAGGGTGGAGGGGAAAGCGCGGCAAAGGACCGCGTCGGATGCTCCGTGGAACATCATTATTAACCGGAAGCTGCTAAGATGGTCGTCCGGGTCAGAAGAGCCGTGGTAAGGTTCGACGACTGGTAACTTGACATGGGAGGGGATCACTTCCTTCATAATCCCTTTGGAGAAAGGGATGCCCTGCTCTGCCTTGGGCTGAGGCGGATGGGCCTGCTTGGCAGCGTCCAGCTCCTGACGCATCTCCTGGATCTGCCGACGGATCTCCTCTTCAGCGTAAGAGGAGGAGCTGGGCGAGAGGATTGCCGGGACGACGTCGAATCATGGTGGGAGGTCACTGGGGAGAGGGACCGGGCTCGCCGAGATCTGGGAGGATCTCTGTCGTAACCGCCTCGCGGGACTGGTTTGTCCCCTTTAGGTCGATGTGGGGGGTCCGCGGATTTGTGCGAACCGAAGGAAGAAGTTGCCAGCGAAGAAGGAATCGCGGCCTCCTTATGAAGGTGCGGAACGGGAGGAGCCGCAAGGCGTTCCTGAACCAGGTGAGTCAGGATCTGGACTTGTTGGACCAGCGAGGCAAACTGGTCCTGGGTCACCGGGATGGCAGGCGGTGATGAGGTTTCGATTGGTGGTGCTTGCGGCGCTACACTGCTCACTGGGTCAGGCCTTTGGGAAGCGGCCTGATCTTGGGCTTCATAGGTTGTTGCTCTTCTCCGATTGGCCATTGGAAAGGTTCTACTCTGGACCGAGATCCTTATATCCTTTCTTCAAGTTTTAATGGGACTTGAGGCCCTTCCTCTAGCGCCAATCTGATGCCGCCGGGATCCGTCCTCCGACTCGGGCGCAGTCGATCTCCAGGGGCGGACCTGCACACAAGTCCTCGCGCGAGAGGCGTTGGGGGTGGCCCTCCGCGGAAGACCCTCCGACGCTCAAGTCAGTGGGAGAAAATCGACGATCAATCAGAAAATAGGGAGGTGGATCTCTTCGGGGAGTCTCTCTAGGGGCGGCCGATCGGAAGCTCCAGGGGGGAGAGCACCGACGAGCAGCTGGCGAGAGCGGGAGAGTGAGAGTATGAGCGCATACCTGAAAGAATCTGGGAGTGTCATATTTATAGGTTGTCACCTGGATCTTGAGCGCCTTCTGAAAGGTTCGAAGGTTGTTAGGATACGGAGACTGATCGAATCGGGTCGTTGGGATCCATATCTTGTTTGTTATGGGATCGACGGCTAGGATAGCCCCTTTATGGCTTGAGATCTGGTGTGTAGGCCCTAGGTAGCCGTGTTTGTTAAGTTCTAGACCACTTCTCAACATGATTTCCTGCCTGGGATGATGTTACGATAGGCCTAGGCTCTCCAGCATCAGATTCCGTGAAGGTGAGTACTGGATCGTGGATCGCTCAGTGAAGCTGAACCATTAAAACTCGAGGGAAAATGAGCTACAAGAGGCTCGGAGGAGCCGAGCTATGGAAGCTCGGGGGAGTCGAACTGTGGGAGCTCGAGGGAGGCGAGCTGTGAGAGCTCGGAGGAGGCGAGCTATGGAAGCTCGGGAGAGGCGAGTTACAGAAGCTCGGGAGAGCCGAGCTATGGGAAGCTCGGGGACAATTTGACGGGCAAAGGAATGGGATCGATCTTAGTCTTCTCGTATGGATATTGATGCAATGATGATTTTACCCTCAAAAATTTCAAGATTAATTTTTGAAGCATGAAACGCCGATTTTACTCGTCTTCCCATGTCGGGGTTTACCAAACAAAAAAAAAAAAAATGTTACGGTGGCGGACAGAGAGGGTGGGCTTGGGACAATGAGTCGGTCCGTTGTTTGTCACTTGGGACGGAGTCATTCTGTGGATTTTTATTAATAAAAATTTAGGCCATAAGATACTTGTTGTCCGTAATTGTTACAATTTAGTCCCCAAATCTTATATAAGTAAAAACAACTAAGATTGATGAAATTACTGACATATCATGCTAATGCTAATGCAAACACATCTAAAATTGGAATGCAATATTTTTAAAACACGACGGACTAGTGTAACAATTAAAAGTTTAAGAATTAAAAGCTATTATTACCTAAAATTAAAGGAGGTATGTAGGGATATTTTGTTGCTATTTTGTTTTAAAAGAAAGGAAGCAAGGTTTCAAACTATAATTTGATAACAACGATGATAAAGTTTTAATTTCAAACTTGTTAGGATTAGAATTAGAAGTAGGTCCGTTTAGATTAGGTCCCATCCTAGTAAGAATATAGTTCAATTTTTTTTTTCAGGTTTTAGTCCAATCCTAAGCCCAATTTTTTTTAGAATTCAGCCTCGAGATGGACTCAAGCTTGAGCACAATTCGAAACCTAATCAAGCCAACCCACAACAATGCATTTGAACAAACTAATTGGACTAACAAAATTAATTTTCAGGTTTTAAGTACTACTTATGCAAAAACAAATATTGTTCAAAATAATTATATCTAATCACTAAAGAAAATTTGGTACAACATGGAAAGCTATTCCCACATAGTTAAATAAAAAATTTAGTATAAAATTTTAAAAAACCACTATATTTTGAAGTTTTAGAATTGGATTTGGGAAACATTTGAGTCTGATTAAACGCCTACATTTCAAACATCATTCGGACTTGAGGCTGTGCTAAGTAGTGGCCCAAACTTAACTCGAAATCTTGACTCTAACTTTAATCCTAAACCTAGATGGAAAAAATTTTGTACACCGCCTCCGGTGCAGCAAGTCTTACGTTGGCTGCACCGTTCCTTTTTATTGGTCAACATACGCATGACACCCATTAAAAAATCTTAAGACATCCCGAGAGAAAAACTTACGACATCCTAGTTTTAAGCTTACGACACCGTAGTTATAAAGTCAAGACACCTATTTAGAAAGAAAAAAAAACTCACGACACCCTAGTTTTAAACTCACGACACCCTAGTTTTAAGCTTAAGACACAAAAGGTATATGTACACAACTTCCAAAAAAAGCCGTCTGACGTGTATTAATACCCGTTAAGCTTTTTTTTTGAAATCTGTGTACAGACACTTTTTTTCTAAACGGATGTCTTAAGCTTAAAACTAGGGTGTCGTAAGTTTAAAACTAGGATGTCGTGAGTTTTTTTTGCTTTTTGAACGGGTGTCTTGACTTTATAATTACGATGTCGTAAGCTTAAAACTAGGGTGTCATAAATTTTTTTGCTTTTTAATGTCTTTATTTTAACATGACGTGCATTAATACTAGCTTTTTTTAGAATTTGTGTACAGGTATCGTGGCTTTATAACTACGATGTCGTGGCTTTATAATTAGGGTATCGTAATTATTTTTTTACTTTTTTAATATGTATTTTTATTTTGACATGACGTGCATTAATACCAGCTTTTTTTAAAATTTGTGTATAGATGAGTGAGTGTCGTGGCTTTATAATTATGATGTTGTGGCTTTATAACTCTGGTGTCGTAAGTATTTTTTATTTTCTTAACAAATGTCTTAGTTTTATAAAACTAAAGTGTCGTAAGGTTTTTTTTGCTTTCTTAATAGCTATTTAATTTTGACGTGACATGCATTAATACCCGTTCAATTTTTTTTGAAATATATACAGACACTTTTTAAACAGGTGTCTTAAGCTTAAAACTAGGATGTCGTTAGTTTAAAACTAGGATGTAACAAGTTTTTTTTTCTTTCTGAACGGGTGTTTTCACTTTTTAACTACGGTGTCGTAAGCTTAAGCTTAAAACTAGGGTGTCGTAAGTTTTTCTCTTGAGATGTCTTAACATTTTTAATGGATGTCATGCGTATGTGGACCAATAAAAAAGAACAGTGCAACCCACTAGGACTTGCTACACCGAAGGCGGTGTACAAAGTCTTTTCCAACCTAGACTCTAACATTAAGTCCAGATCTCATTCAAATGAGCTTGGATCTAGCATAAGGCCCAACTCAACATCAAGCCATCCCAATGGCCCATGGGCCAGGCCAAGCTCACTTTCAATTTTAGTTGAAAACAATTACTTAACTCATTTTAAATTTTTTTATTACTTTATTTTATATAATTTTAGATTTTTTTTTTCTTGCATATCTACCAAATCATTTCTTAGCACCAATGTATTTCTGATTTACTTGGTAATGCCCGAGTTATTCTTTTCTCAATTTTTTCTAATTTTTTAATCTGTATATTTATCCCTAGAATATCATTATAGACGCATTCATTTTATAAATATATAATTTTTTAACTATCTAACCTTTTTTTTATAAAAAAATATTATAGTATATCTTATCTCTCCAATGTCATATCATAGGACATTTTGTGGCATCATAAAGACCACTCTAATATCATGCTACAATTTCCTCCTTTTATTTTCTAATGAAAAGAATATTATATTTCATACTTGTCTGCAAAAGGTACCAAATACAAACATTAAAGAATTTACAAAGTTTTGATTTAATGCTTTAAATCCATCTACTAATCTAATTAATTCATTAACATACTAACTAACCCAATTAACTCGTTAGCATACTAAAATCACACGATAATTGATAACAAATAAACTTAAAATAAAATATAATAATTTTTTATATAAAATTATTTTTAAAATATTATAATTTTAAATATCTGAAGCTGTAAAAGTGGCTCTATGCCATCATTTTTTTAAATAACAAAAGCCCACTAAATTCTGCTCTAATACCATTATGTAATATTTTAACCTCATTTGCTAACTTAATTAACTTGTTAATGAATTAAAATGACATGATTCAAAAACTTAAATAAAAATTAATTGATAGCTGATGAATTTAACTTTTTGATGTAGGACTGTTTTTAAGGTATTACACTTAATAAAAAATAATACCTGGTCTGATGCCAGGAAGGGGGAGCAAGAATTTTAGTCCAAGCCATTAAATGGGGCCATGTTGGGTATAAGATAGGTAAAAAAAATTTATCAACATAAACTAGGCCTGTCTATTAAACAAGTCAAAATTCGACGTGTTCCACAATGAATCGAATCAAATGAAACGAGTAAATAGAACAAACATTGCTATCTAGGCAAACAAAGAGACACAGGAATCTTCAAATCCAAGCTCTTTTCAGACCCCTACTACTAAGAGATAATATACCCCTCCGCATAAGAGGAAAGCTCCCATGGAAGATGGACCTCGAGCGTCCATAATAATAATCCCATGGAGGATGGGATTATTATAGAAGCATGCTGAAAGAATGCTCCGTTTAAGGCTGCAATAAACAAAGTTGTGGAACAGAAGAGAGGAGAATATTTCTAATGCGCACTCACAACAAATAAGAATGAGACAATTTGGTGGAGTCAGGAGGAAAGGGGGGCAAAAACAATACTTCGGTATTGAAAGCAAGAGTTCATGTATTAACCATATGTGTAACAATGCACCAGAAAGTAAATATGATGTCATATCATGCAAGCCACCCAACAAAGGAGAACTGGAACATTCATCTCCACCATTTCCACCACCCAACCACCACCCAGAAACACACAACAAAAAGGGGGGATTAAAGAACAAAATGAAACAAATAACAGTTGCAGAATCGAGCAACTCCAAAGGCCCCCAAAACCCCATATCCCTTCACCTGCTCCACCAACCAACCACCCACCCACGACAGAGAAAATATCTGTACTCTTAATACCTTTCTCCACCTTGTTTTGATGCTAGGGAACATTTCTTTGTCCACAACTGGACTCGGAGGAATGAAGCCTTGGTGCTGCAGAGAGCTTTCTTGCGTAAGTAAACATGTCAAATATCAAACACAAGCAATTACTCTATGTGAACTAAAATTTCAGACTAATCCTACAACAAAACCATATAAATTCAAATGATAAAGTGCCACCAGACTCTCATGGAACTTTTCCCCAGATAAGCCATTATCCCCAAACAAGGCTCCAATTTCTTACATGCAGAAAGATGACCAACGGGTGTTTGGTTGATATCAAGCTGATGAGATAAAGTCTCATTTGAGTTTGAAGTGCCAAGGACAGAATGAATTTGATTGGTTGCTCTAGTTATATAATGGATGTATCTGACATTTCCATATCAAGCTTGACTAAAGATGCCACTTACCAAGCACCCCATTTATGTCGGAAGTCCTCATGATTCTAAGTCTCCTGGCAGTGCTCAAAAACATTCTGTTGTAAAAAGAAAATTGAAATTAGATGGATAAACTTGGAGTGTTAGATCAGGAAAGAAAACAGGAAACCCAAACATAATGATATTCCTGTCCAAGTAACTTGGGCAATTAATTTATCAAATAACTCAAATGCACAATAGCCATGATTATTTGCATGAGCAAAACTTCTGCTTTTGTTGAATTCAGCAAATTGATTAAGTGCCATAATTCGCATTAAAATCAGCACAAAGGTAATGCGTACCCCCATGGAACATCCCCAACCAACATCCAGTCGCCATCCTTGTCTTCATATGTTAGTGCAAACTCAGAGGAGCCATCAAGCAACTGTGAGGTCCTTGAGCCATCTACCACCATCCACAGGGATTAAATTAATTAGCATACCATCTAAAGATTACCAGCCAAAACACATCTGTAGACTTATCTACTGAATTATATACATTGAAACAAGATATTGATATTGACAATACAAAGAAAATTGTAGAAAAAGAAAATCATAGAAAATTGTTGGATGGGGGAAACTCACAAGTGGAAGCACCAAGTGCTGATGTTGATTTGTGGAACATGGCCTCAAGTGCTGCAGCAAGTGTTTCATAGGACTGATGGGCATTGAGATCAACCTTCCTCCCAATAGGGTCCCCATCCATGTTCACCTTAACAAAGAGAGAATTCCCAGCAAGCCCCCCTTTCCTTTCTAGTTCCCTAGCAATAATTTCTTTTGCAATGTTTTTGCTGTTTTCAATGGTCTTCTTGTGAGTTGTGGTAACTGCAGCATTTGAGGATGTATTATCTTTGGATTGGTTAACTAAGCTGTTCATCCTGTATGATCTTATTGGTGGCCATCCCACCACCATTTGAGTGCTGCCAGATAAAAAATTTTAAATAACATAAATAGTTAATTCACCGGTATTAAAAAAAGATATAACTATTTGTAATTTGAATATCGACTTAGTCCTGATAGAGCAGAGTGAAGGAAGCAGATTCATGCAGCCGACCCCATGTAGTTAGGAAAAGGCTTATAGATGAGTTGAGTTGAGTTAGCTCACCAGTAAAAAAAAAAAAAAAATGTAAGATTTGGGAAGCAAGAAAATAAAATTTCTGACAAAACATAGCTTACCAATACCACCATACTCTGAAAGAGAAATTCATCAACCTTTCTAGTAACAGAGTAACATGGCTAAAATAATAAACTGATGATTGGTTTTACAATGTCTGCTAGGAAGAAGAGGATATTTCTCTTTTCATTTTTTTTTTTTTTTTTTTTGTTTTGGGTGGAAATGTGTTGTTTTTTGTTGTGTTCGCGGGTTGTATAATCACCATTGAAAGGAGTGGATTTTGGGATACCAAAACCATTAGAGATCTGAGAATTACATCAGCTATGAGGGGTGGCAATAGGGGCAGATAACTTGCTAATTCAATCTTAAATCTGATCCATAATTTTGGTTCGGGAGTAGAAAATATAATTGATGACTTATTGGGCTAGGTTTGGACACCAAGTTAAAGCCAAAATCTAGGTTTTGGGCCAATACATAACTGAAAACCTGAAACCTGAGCACCTATATGTATGTACTCACATATATGCATATATAGGTGCATGTGTTTATCTCGATGCTTCTGCATGCATGGAAGCGTGTGCACACAAGCATGGATCAGAAAATTTGATAAATAAAAGCATCAAAAACGACTTCCTTAAGATTATTATGTAGGGCTCTTGAAAGTGATGTTGATGATGTTTATTCATGAGGTAGCAATTGGGTAAATTTAGTAAGTCATCAAAAATAGCCCCAGTTTTTGGTAATTTTATCTGGTTCCAGGTGATATAACTATTTCTGTTTATTAAATTATTGAACTTATTGTCAATTTGAGGCCACTTTTCTTACTTTTGAATTGCTTATTTCTTTTGAGTTAAAAGAGGAGATACTTAGTCATGTCTGATAAATTTAGCTTTCAAGAAATATCTTCTTAAAAATTTAACTCCCTTATTATGCATGATTTTAAGAAATATGGAAGCTTCAGGAGTTTGGTTTAAAACTCAGATAAAAAGTAGCTTGACCATGATATAGTAGACCTTTTAAGGTTATATTCTGAGGACAAGGAGAAGAGGTTAAGGTAGTAAACTGATCAAACCTAATATTCGATTCGCCGTATTTAAGCCTGGATTTAAAATATCTTAGCTTAAACAATATCTACTCTTCATGCTTGGATTCCCTTCATAACTTATACCCTTAATTGGCATTCGGGTACTTGATGTGATAGTGATCATTGTATCTAGTTCATACTTAAAAACAGTTTAACATTGGAACACTCTATACCTATAGATATTTGCATATATTAATATTTAATAAATTAAAAAATTTATCATGCAATTGAAGGCAACATAATCACATTTTATGTTTTTCAAAAGAGTAAGATGATTTTTACAATTTGAGGCCTTTAACTGGGAACAGAAAAACCTATAAATCGAAAGCTTGCAAACAATTGCCATACTCTAAGATCACGAGATACAAGTTTCTAGGATTGTTTTTGATTTTCTTATTTTTATTTGACTATTTTCACAATTTTTTCTAGTCTAGCTGGTTGAAACTCAAAAATTGAACTGGAACTACTAAAGTCATTGAAATGGTTGAAAATGAAACTCAGCTAGCCCAACTGAAACTAAAACAGAGCTTCCAAACTTGTCCTTATATCTTCCAAACCTCATCTTTAATTTCCTAGCTTCGGCACTAGAAAAGCTACAACAAGAAGTGGTATCCTAGGCAAGCTTAAATGATCAAAACCAGGTGAATCATCTAATATGTGGCCACAGCGGCCTCTTTCAGTTGGGCTAATATTAGTAAAACAGTGACCTACAACAAGCTGACATAATTGAGGAGACAAATGCATCTCAAGTGCAAAACTTCAACTAGCCCTTGCTTAACCAGTGCTAAATCTGCTTGGGCACCACCATGGCAAAGCTATGGAAAATGGTTGCAGCTGCAGCTTGCTCCTTAAAAGTTCAGAACTTTTTTTATAATAAATACCAATACATTGTTTTCTTAATATATGAGTGGCCATCCTCATACCCCAGTCATCGCCTAAACCAAAGGTCATGGTTGTGCTTCTCTTTACTGGAAAATGTCTATGTGCACCAATAGCATCTCAAAAAGGGCAAAAAGACCAAAAAAAAAAAAAAAGAAGAAGGCTAGGAATGCTGTGTTTCAGAAGAAACAAAGAAGCCAATGGAGAAGATTTCCTTCTTTTTTTTTTTTGAGAGAATTGTATATTATTTTCTTTGCTTTTTATTTTCTTTATAAATTGTGAAAAGGAGGAGATCAACACATATATATCCATTCATTTCTGAATCTTTTTGTGTGTTGTGTCTTCAAGATATACATCATCCTCTTTCTTTTATGTTCTATGATGAGAATCTAGACGGATCTCTATGGGGTTTTTCTTCATTTCTCCAATTCTTTATAACATATTCTGATCGATGTTTACCATTTCTCATTATTTCACCAAGATAGAACATTGACCTTATAAACATACAAAATATCACCCAAGAAAAATAACCGACTTAAAGAAAACAGATCACATGTCATGTAATATAATTAAAGAAATGGAGGAATAATATATAGAAAACGCCCATATAAATAGAACACCCATACCGCAAGTTATACTTCGCCTTATCAAACACACAAAATAGCTATCAAGCTTTCAAGCTTATTGAGTCATGAACACAAAATAATACCGGACAGTTTGGTGTCTAACACCATTATCCCACAACCACCTGCCTGTTAGCAATTGGTAAATTTTTAAAAAGATAAAAAAATTCAAACCATTAACTGAAAGAAAAGAAACCATAGAAAATAACTTAAGAAAAAGATGCAAAAGAACAGAAAGATGTTCAATGTTAACGAAATAAACATCGTATATAAAAACAACACCACCCTGAACTGAAATATATCAAAGCAGTCCTTGTTAGCATAAGAATATAAAAGAAAGAAGCTATGTTTAATGGTAGAGAAAGAACGATTAATGGTAGAAAAAGAGCAATATCAAACTAGTGTATCTCAATGATGAAGATCAATATAGCCCCTAAAGAATAAACAAAGATCTATCAACTACAAGGGAATATCAAATAAACCTCAACAGCAAACAAACTAATACAATCCATTAACAATCAAAGAGGCAAGCCGCATTCACATAAATTAGCTCACTGAAAAATCATGCCGCCAAAGGTATCTTAAGCAAGCAAATGCCTCGAACCTAAACTAGTAATATGATCAAAGAAAAAAAATCAAATAAATAACCACGGCATTACACCAAGAAAGATTCTAAATTTGAGAGAAAAACTTCTAAAATCCCCTTTCAAATGGTCATAAAAGGAAAGAAATTAAACCAAAAAATAGAAAGGGAGGAAAACCCGTGACGCTCACCTGGGTGGTGGATTAGCGGCCCCCACGGCTTCCGGCGAACCGGAGGCCGCAACCCTCCTAGATCCACCGCCGGCGGCGGTACCGCCGCCGACCAGCGTCCCCGAAGAGGAGACGGAGGAGGAGGAAGACAGCGGCGAAGCGCGCGACACCAGCGACGGGAAGTCCTCGGCGGTGAGAATCCTACAGTATTCCCGCCACTGCGCCCCTCCACGGCTCCCGCTGCCCCCAGTGGCCTTCTTGGCCCCCAGGCTCAGCCCCAGCTCCAGCTCCTCCTCATCATCCTCCTCGTCTCCGCCGTCGTCGCCCTTGCCGCGGGGGTTGCACGAGGAGCTTTCCTCCGACAGCCCCACGTAGGCCTTCTCCACGGCGTCCTCCGCCGCCGACGGCGGCGGCGGCCCCTTCGACACCGTCGACATCGAGCCGAAGGAGGATCCGCCGGCCCCCTTCATCGGTTCCTCCGGCGAAAAAGATCTGCGAACGGGGGGAATCGGGGGAGCCTTTCTCGGAGTTGATGCTTTGGCAATCGTGCGAGGGATAACGCCGTTAAGAAGAGGAGGGGAGGGACATGGAAGGAGGAAGGGGAGGGGGGAAATGGGTCTACGTCTAGCTTCTCTCGTACGTAGACTCAACATAAATTCTCCGTGCGGTCGGTTCTTGTTTTGCTATTTGACCGTTGGCGGGTTTATTCGTGAATAAAATGAACGGCGGATCAAGAGAGCGCATAGGGAGTTTTGATGCGGCCTGGTTTAGTCTGGACTGGATGGTGATGGAAGACAGCGACCCGAGGATACCCCGCTGCCGGTTTGCCGGCTGTCACCCAGCCCCCAGTTTTTGCTTTGGTTAAGAACTTAAGATATATATTTGGCCTCCATAGTCCATAGTTTTTTTTGTCACAGTTTAATCCAATAAGAACACACCATCCTCGAACATCCATCTGATAAAATTAATTTAAATTAATATAATAATAAATTATTCTGATCCAATTATATGGATTAATTGATGAGATGATAACTAAACAATCAGTTTTTCTAAAGCTGTATTTTTAAAACGTCATATTAGCAAACTACTCTGAAACAATTTATAAAATTATAAAATTATTAATTAATTTAGTTGGATACATATAAATCCTTTTACTTGAACCTAAAAACAAGAGTTTACATTGAATAAAATATTTACTTTAATTTTTCATATGCTAACACTTTGGTTAACAAGGATAAAAATAAGATATATAAAGATTTTTTTTATATAAAAAGAATAAACTATTTCTTTGATCTTCCCAAATATAATATTTATTTTGTATTTATATTGCATTATATCACAGAATCAATTGTTATTCTGCCAATTCATTCATATATTCATTTGGAAATAACATACTATTTCATCAATTTTAATTGAACTCCTATGGTATGATTAAATTATTAAAAAGGATTGATCTATAATAAATTTATAAAAAAAATTAAAAATTAAAAATGAATTTAGGGTGAAAGTTTGAGGACTAAAAGGATTTTTTTTTATTTTTAACTTTTGATTGTTCTTAGCTATGTGCGTGCCAATTTTTTCATCCAACGGTTAGGAGATGAATCAATCCAATGGGCGGGATTTGAACGCACGCTATGTGTCCGATTAACAAATTTTTAAATTTAATTTTACCAATTTATATTTAGTTTGGTTGGCACGAGCTTTTTCACAACCATTCAATCAAGCAAGAAAGTAACACAGGTATAAGTAAGAATAAGATTAATTATTTTTTTTCATATGAAACTAAAAGAATAGTTTTATAAAAAAATAAAAAATAATTAAAAATTAAATATTAAAATATATTAACTTTTCAACGTACTAAAATTTCAACAAAAAAATCTATGCAAGCGAAGTCCATTAAGGTAGTGTTCGAAATAGAGGGGATATCGGGATATCCCCTCTTATTCCCAAAAGTCATAACTATAAGGGATAGCTGGGAATAAAGTTAACCAAAGGTTAACCATGGGATATCTCCTCAATTTATTCCCTAGAAAATACAGGAATAGCTAGTTATTCCTTCAAATAAGAGTAAAAAAAAAAAGTTATCCTATGAATTTACCTTTTTGTATTTGATATGATCAATAAAATAGCTAAGAAATATTTTTAAAAATAATTAGAAAATAAACTCTATCTTATATACTTATTTATAAATAATATTTTTTTATTAAATACTATGCAAGTCCGCAGCTAATGGCCTATTCCTTCCATTCTTTGTTATCTACTTACCACTGGTCCAGTGATCTAGAATCGCTTCCTCTAGCGATATGTCAAGGGAGCACCAAGCATGGAATTTCCCGCAGAAGATTTGCTCGCGGACTATTCGTTGATGCCATTTTCTTTCTCAAATGATGAATTAATATTCAATGACAACTTGCTTTATAATAATGCAACAACGATGTTATCTAGGTATCAAATGATAACCTCCTTTCGTTGCATGCAAGAAAAAATCAAAATTGCCAGCTTATGAACTCAATATCTCGTGGCATCTTCGCAATTCGCTTGAAATTTTATTGCAATATTAGTCTTCTAATAGATTTAAAAATTGTTTGTAAATAATTTATTTATTTATTATTAACTAATCTCTGATCTAGAAGTGCTAGTTATTTAACGAAAAACTATTTATCATGATGGTGAAGAGAGAGCTTTGATTGGGATAGCAATTAAGTCCCTTTTTTATTTTATTTTTTAAGAACATTTGGACGATTATATCATTCAGGTATGAATCAAATCCATGATATCAAAAAATAATATTAAACGTAAAACAGAAGGATATGAGTTTTCATTGATTCAAAACTAAATTTTCATATGATGGACAACGAAGAAAGCCACTTAATCAGCAATGAAGTTGACTTTTCTATAAACATGACAATAATAAACCTCATCAACCAAATAAAGAGCTGATTTGATATCGCGGATAAGAAGATTGATCGAAGATCGATACTTAGCATTCGTCGAACGCTGCTAAGGATGTCAATAACATCTATGATGTTCGTTCAAATCGCATAAAGCTCTACTCATCGAACAAAGATATCAATAAGGTATCAACAGCCAACACCAATGAACCCTTCAACAATGGTCATTAAAAAAAGTTATTTATGGTGGCTAATAGAAAATAATTATAAAGTATAATTTTTTTGACAGAAAATAAAAAAAAGGCTTTGCGATAATTTTTTTAAAAAAAAATTATTTATCAAACGACCGTTAAGAAGACGTTACGGAACGACGATATATTCGCCTCGAATTCAAAAGAAGCCAAATAATTAGTCAGTTGAATTTAAGTCAAGAAAAGGACAAGAGCGGCCCGCACCAACGGAGACCGTCGAGCGACAAGCCGACAAGGCGGGCCCATCCGTCACGGGGCTCGACGCACGTGAGTCCCCTAGAACCGAACCCCCACCCACGACGTTCCCCCCAAACCGCCCCTGTACGCCACCGGTGGAACTGGCCGTCCGAGCTGGACCTCGCGAACATCGGACGGCAGGCGCCGCTCTCCCCATGAGGACGGCCGGGCGGTCGGGGCCGAGGGAATGATTCGGCTCGGGGTGGGGGGAGCTCGTTGCCCCCCGTAAATGATTTTTTTTTCTTTTTTTTGGACGGTACAAATGCTTGTCGGGGGGCAGGGGGGCAGATCCACCGTCCATGTGGGGACACTTCATTATGCCGCCGTTGTTTAAAACGTTCATTTCTCATTCGAGGCAAGTACCGGTCGTTTTAGGGACAACCACCCGTTACCTTCCATTATTGTTATCGACTGAATCGTACTTTTGGTCGTCAAATTTTCACCCAAAATTCATTTGGATCGTCAATTTTTTTATTATTATAATTTAATATCTCTATCATTCTATCAATCACCGATCGCTTTATATATTTGCATTAATATGACGTATTATCTAATCCACTGATTTTAATTGGTATGGCATAATAAAATATTAAAAAATATAATATTTTTAAATATAAAAAATTAAATTGTAATAATTAAAAAAAATTTAATTGTCATCATTATTCGTTTTATTTTAAAGCAGGGTGACATTTGAATAATGTGGGTTAGGATTAAAAGGATTTAGGTCATAAATAGATCGCTACATCTTAGACTCATATATTAGATAAATTAGGTTTATATTTTATGCTTTTGATCCTTTTAATTCATTTAAATAACTAGTTGAATTGAGTTGGTTCTGATTAATCCATTCCTTCAACCCACTTTTATTATTGATTAATAGATTTATTTATTAAATAGATCAAATTTAGGTTCATTGCTTTTATAGGTAATCAACATTAGGCTCCATGTGTTCCTTGACATGAATTATTTACCACCCCTAATAATAGGATGTGGGATGTTTTTCGATTTTTATTTTTAAATCATGAAAATTTAAGCTTGTGTTTAGATGGAGAGAAAAACTAGGGAGAAAAAAAAATTAGAATGAAAATAGGGGAGAAAATAAAATTTATGTTGTTTAGATGGAGAAAAAAATAGAAGGAAAGAAACTAGAAAAAAAAAAAAAAAAAAAAAAGTAGTGGATCCCATCTCAAAGTTCTCTTCGAAGTTAGAGAGATTTTAGAGAGAAAACTCAAAGTATTTTTTTTATTTTTTTTATTTTAATATTGATCTTTTTAAAATAAAAATTGATATATATTTTTAATTATTTATAATAAAATATTATTATTATTATAAATTATTAATTATTTTATTTTTTATTTATTCAAACAGTTTTTTTTTTATTTTTCTTAACTTTTCTCTTCTCACCGTTTTTTCTCCCTTTCTTTTTTTTTTTCTCACGCATAAGAGTTTGACTAACATGAATTCAAGAGAACTTATTGAGATGCTCAAAATCCGGTGAATGGCATAACCTCTTGAATGATTATATATTTGTCTCTATGTAGCATTCTCTCCCGTACCTTGCCAGGCCCTGTCGCCGTTGTTGTCCCTTGGCTCCTCGCTCAGCTACCGTAGCGAGCGAGCGGCAGTTCTTCCAGGTCAAAATAACTACCCTCCTGATGTTCTGCCCTACTCTTCCATAACTTTTGACCACAGCTACTCTCATGGCATCCATCCATCTTTACCGCTTCCTTGGCTTCGCCAGCTACTCTGACTACAACTTTCCATTGCCATCCCCCTGATGAAAACTCGAATCCTTAGTTGTCGTTCTTTTCCCAGGTTTTAAAGATTCTTTAGACCTCACTTCGAAAAAAATATTCTTTAGACTTTTTGTAAGTCCTTCTATAATTGCCTTTCTTCTTCTTAAAAAAAAAAAAAAGAAAAGAAAATTACGATGATCATCAATCGATATTCAAGCTGTTGGCCAATTGTTCTTTTGTCCTTTGCCAACCATTCTTTCTCCCTGACCATCATGCCAACCCAAGATGGGTCCCTACTGCACGAATTTTCTTAGCTTCACAACAGACCCTTGTTTCCCTTCTTTAGCATATATTAATACCACCAGTAAGTTCATTCATTAGTTTCTTTATCATTAACAAATTGTAGTGCTTATCATGAGTAAAAAGTAGAGTTTATAATTTTTTTTTTTTTTTTCACTTCATGATTAAAGTTTTTGTGGGTAGAAAGTAGAGCATATTCTCTATTTTGAGTCTTTATAATGGATAGAACATAAAATTTATGCTCTTTGTTTTGCCCTATTTATTTCTCTTATATAAACATGACATGTGAAACATGTGAAAGCTTCCTTATTTAAACAGTATTATTCTTTTAGCTATAGGAAAAAAAGGGGAGAAAGCTCTCTTTATATAAGTTGAATTCCACACTTAGATGTCATGAGAGTTCTCTTTTTTTTTTTTTTTCCTTTTAATACAAATAAAGTCAGCCTAGAATGCATTGAATTCTTTGCTAGTTAAAAAAATAAATAATAAAAATATTTTCAAATTTCAAATTTTAGTAGAAGTTAGATGTTGATTCCAGCATCTAACTATATCTCCAATGACATTATCATTTAAATAAATAAATAAATAAAACAATGACCTTTTAAAGTAGTAAATCTCATTTTCAGACTCTATCCAGTCTTTTTTTTTTTGTAATGGTGAGTTTAGTGATCCTCTTACACGATCTCATTTACCATGAATTATTTTCATTTCACCATACTTAAACATACCGTTTAAATTATATATGCATGCATCAAGGAAAAGAAAAACATAAACATCAAGAAATTCTAGATTTAGACTATTTTATTAAAAATAGAAAATAGAAAATGGCCTAAGTCACATTATATTGGTGTATTCTTTTTCCTTGTTCTCCCCCATTCGGTGGGGTGGTTATCCATTGTTAGGATTAATGATCCCAGTGTAGCACAACCATCCTCAAGTGCAATTCTAGGGATTATTGCGATACATGTGGGCATTGATCTTAAATTGTAACCCCCAATCCACCACCAGAGCAGCTGAGTGTGACAGCCAGGAATTTCGATTCAAGCCCCTTCCAAAAGATAGGGAGGAGGATTGTTTTTTTTCAAAGCATTAAAAGAAAAAGGTAACAAATGAAAGGTTAAATTTCCTGCACCTTTATTCTATGTTAATACTTAATACGGTTTGAACATAAATTTCTTCAACAAAGTGGGAAGGAGAACACATTGAGTTCGAGCATCATAAGTAAATATTGATAAATTTTATGTCACAATTTCTGAAAGTCACCAATAACAAGAAAAAGGACAGACCTTCAATTCAACAAGACATCAATCATTTCCAAGCAACGTATGGTCTACGGAAGTTCATCAACCTATTTAAAAGCAGGTCACACCTAACTCACTCTGATGCTTATTATTTTCCCAGAGGACTGCTACAGTTGATTGGGATACCCATCACTTCCCAAATCTTGCTGTGTAAGAGTAATATTCCTCAACACAAGTATAAAACCTGTCAAGATTAAAGACTACATGGCATCCTTGGATAATAGGTCGTTGGACTGGATCCTCCTGGCATTATTGAGCTGATCCACCACATCTCCTCGCTCAAAAACAGCTGCAGCTCCCATTCCAGTACCTGCCATATAATTTAAAGCAGTAAGCTCAGCCAACTTACTCACATGGACGACACACACACACACACACACACACAGAGAGAGAGAGAGAGAGAGAGAGAGAGAGAGAGAGACCTATGCACATGGATATCACTCCAAATCGGCAGTCCTTGCCTCTGCGCTTCATCTCATTTAGAAGAGTGCTCACACAGCGGGCACCTATGGACAAGAAAAGGAATCAAAGTTTGAATCAGCCATAGTGAAAATTCCTAGAATATCAGGCAACTTTCTGGCCCCTGCAGCACATAGATGTGATTGAGAGGAATGTAAACCCAAAGCAATCAGATGGTGATTTGATTCCATTCCACATTTGATTCCGCTGGAGTGGGAATGGGTTTTTAAGTCTACCATCTTATCTTTTGCATTGCATGCAGGTCACACACTAACTGACTCTGATAATGACCTCAAATATGATGAAACGACATGCCGAAAAAATGAAACTTCCTACCACCCGAATTCTTTCCATTAGATTTTGTCTAGGACCAAAATTTTGAATCTATTTCCATATACTTGTCTGGACTACTATATTTAATGGCTATTTGTAGCAACTCAGTGGCAAACTGGTCAGCAAGAATTTTATCCTAATGACATCCATATGGAACCCAAAACGAATTGTTTATGCATAATATTTTATTTGCATATTTGGTTTGTGTTGTCGTTTTAAACTCTAGGTAACCTGGAACTGCATTCCTTTCTGGCGACATTGATATGCAGAACAGCCGAGATAGCATCAATTAATTCAAAATATTTGAAATTAACTTTATGGCCAGAAAAATAATGCATGTTGAAGAGTTTGATTAGAAAAAAGCAAATAGAATATTTGAACTCATGGAAATAAAACAACTTTTAAAAACATAATAAAAGTTCATATTTAAAGTAAACTGACAGATATAGAAAGAACTCTTTCATAAATAAATAGAACATAGTAAATGTAGTCATGGATGAAAAGGCATAACCAAAATTATCAGGTAGATAATATGAACTCCGGACTTGCTTGGTGAAAATCTAAAAGTTAAGGCTCATACTTGTCAGACAAAATCGACAAACATACTCAGAACATGCACATAATTTCTGACCCATGTGAGCAGGTTAAGCATGGAGGCAATGAACCCCCCAAAATTGCCATCTCAATATAATTTCATCAGTTTATTTGTTGTCTTCGCATGTTCCATTATCCCGCGCAAAGTTATGTTCAAAGTCATGCTCAAGACTATTACTGCAAAAGGGATAATTTCTTAAAAGATTCAGCGTGTCCAGGTTGTTAAATCAGATCAGTAAATTGCAAGATTTAATGCTATCAATCTATAAGAAACAATATGCTGACTCTTTTTACAACAAAGAAAATAATGCTTAACCCATCAATTAATATTTTAGCATTCTACATGTGTGTTTCTTGTAGTTATAACTTATAGCATTAATTTTTTCTTATAAGTACTAATAGGTCATAAAAGGCATATATTGTAATGTAATGAGGAAGAAACTAAATCCTAGCAACTGCATAAAATGCAATGTCGCCCTCATTCACACAACCCTAGCTTTTCATGTGATTAGTGATTACAGCAGTATTAAGGTCATTAAATCTCAAATAATTCAGACTGTATTTGGATAAATAATCAAATGAAAGCTTAGTGCTCTTACTTTACAATTCTACGATGTAAATCATGAAACATAAAACTTCAACAGCGATTGCACCCTGATATTATGGTCTCTAACCATTTGACATGTATGAATATATTATTTTCTTAAAATATCTTTAGAAACTCTTTTCATAGAAAAAGACTGTTGTGGAGCACAGCTATTAATTAACTTCTTTTTCTGTCAACAATGTCAATACAGAAGGAATAAGGCCCATTATTTAGTTCAGAAATTGATCTTCAATCTTGTTTCATTATATAGTTGCATGTTATATCATAAAGCATAATTATAAAAAATGATTATAAAATACCTGTGGCACCCAGTGGATGCCCAAGAGCAATAGCACCCCCATTAACATTTACTTTTGAAGGATCTAGCTCCAGCTTTTTGCAGCAATACACATATTGGGAGGCAAATGCCTGGATCAATGAAAAACAAAAAATTTAATTTGCCAATTTTCCTTTAACATCAAGTAGAAATGAAAAGTTAGAGAAGTTGACCCTAAACTATTACCTCATTAATTTCAAAAAGGTCAATATCATCAATTTGAAGACCGGCAGCTTTCACAGCAGCAGGTATTGCAACAGCAGGACCGATGCCCATTACAGCAGGATCCACTCCAACAGCAGTAAAACTCCTAATCAGGTCGGTACACATTTTTTTTAAATAAAACTGATCTCACATAAATTATAATACAATACCATACCATGTGTAATGACCATTTAATATATGTAATCAGCTGACATCAAGATAAAGCTTCTAAAATCATTCCAAATTTCCAATCACAATAACTAATGTAAACTTTGGGCAGCACATCACCAACAAGAACCATAAGTACGGCCGATACATATACCAAAAAAATTCAATAATGATATCAATAATTCTGTAAATGGATGCTTCATGGGCAGAACCCTGCTGATAATTAGTCAAGCAACTCGAGCACATAGTCACCAAAAGAAGGAAATCTAATGGGCCTACCGCAAGAACAAGTGAATCTAGTTACGAATGAAGTGACTATGTTAAGAGAATATGTAAACACATATATAGAAATCAAGCATTCCAACATCATAAGTAAAGCTGGTTAGATAAATAATTATCCTAGCTCATGTTGGAACTCTTTATGTACTGATGGGAATGTCTAACCTGAAGACTCCAAGTATGGAGAACCCCTTTTGCATAGCAACATCTCTTCTCATGAGAAGCACTGCTCCAGCACCATCACTCACTTGACTAGCATTGCCTGCATATACATGACCACAATTAATTTCCATAGTCTAAGAATTAGCTATAATTCTAAGAATCCATACAAGATGCTTTTAATACCAGCAGTCGTGCTCCCGTCCTTCTTGAATGCTGGTTTGAGTTTTGCAAGAACAGACATTGATGATTCTGGCCGAATTCCATCATCCACAGAAATTGTGACTTGCTTTTCGTCTCCAGTTTTTGGGTCTACAATCTTCATAAGATAACACTTATTGCATCAATATTGCAAAATATAAAACAACAACAAGAACAAAACAAAACCTGTTAAAATAACTCAAAGGGAACATAATCAGATTTTGTTTTATATTAATTTCATTAACAACTCAGATCTTTTTCTTATTTTATTCCCAAATTTATTTACTACAAATTGATAGCAGAGGTACTTCTTTAACCAACTGCATTGTGCTTGTTTTCTTAGTGATCCCACCTTTTCTGAAATTTTTGCATGTATACCCTTCAAAAGTATTTATTTGATCAATTGTACTTCAAAAGTGAAAATTATATATATTTTTAAAAGTATACATATACACGATAGGGTTTGATTTAATTATGCTTGAGTAGAACTCCAGTCAGATCTAGTTAGGATGAGATGAAACGATAGGGATTCTACAACAATGATCCAGGCCATTGAATGTGATCTACTGGTTCTAAAATGTTTAGACACAAAAAATTATGTGTTTTGGAGATTCCAAGCTCATGCATTAAGTGGCTAAAATACATACACTGTTTCATGTTATCTATGTTCTCTGATTATTGACCACTATGCATAACTGGGAGCCTCCAAATCACATAATTTTTAATGTCCAACTATTTTAGGGATAATAGATCATATGCAACTGCTCAAATGATCAATATGAGACTCCCATGATCTACCACCTCTAAAACACTTAGAACACTAAAAATCATATTATTTGAGACCTTTAACCTATGCATCAAATGGTCAATAATTAGATAATATAGATAGCATGAAACAATACATGTATTTCGACCACTTGATGCATAGCTTAGAATTCTTCAATTACATTGATCTACATAAGTATTTAAAGGTAGCAGGTCACATTCAATGACATCAATTTGTGACCCCCATCATCTCATTTAGACCTGACCAGATCTGAATAGGGATCCATTCAAGTATAGCCAAGTCAAGGACTATATATAGAGAGAGAATTTGACTTGGGTGCACTCAAGAAGACCTCCACAAAGACTTGATCATATGTAAATTGGATAATAGGAGTCCCACATCAACAATCTGAGCCATTACATGCGATTTACTAATTTTAAAATGCTTACATACGAAAATCATGTGATCTGGAGATCATAACTCTTGTATCAAATGATCAAAAAAATGGACTGTTAAATAGTATGAAATAATATATATTTTTTGACCACTTGATACATGGATTGAGGGTCCCCAAATCACATGCTTTTTGATATATAAGTATTTGTGGTAGTAGATCATCCTATCTAAATCTAACTTGATCCAAGTGGAGATTTTTTGAGTATGTGGCAAATTTACCTTTATATATTCTGTTAGATAATTTTCTTTACATGAGAGTACTTTTTTGTCATATGGCCCAAGCTATCAAGCATTAAAAATTGAAGTACTTGTTTCAAGAGAAAAGGTGCATCGATGACATGGACCAAATAACAAAAATACCTCCATGATAGGAGCAACTTATAGAGTTGCACCAACGGGAGTATTATAACCCTACCCAAAGTGCAAAACTTGCACATTTGCCCATCCAAAACAAATGAAATTTGCATGTAAGAATATGAAAATTGCATACCCTCTCATGCATTAAGATGATATCCTCCAAACAAAAAGTAATAACATGATATTGTCTTAGTATTCTACCTCTTCAACAATTTTTGTGTGCATATTTTTCAAAAAGTGCTTAATGACTTTCAGAAAGTACATATTAACTTACAGAACCAAATTTTAGATATAATGTAACCCTGGGGAAACTAGTAAATGGACTAGCTAACTTCTAAACTAGCAAATTATGATTAGAATATCAAAACTGAAACGAAAGAGTGGCATACACACACACACACACACACACACACACACACATATGCCACTCTTTCGCACTCACATGCATGCAATCTTAAAGTTTTGGAGGGGTATATTTAACTATATCAACTTCGTGGGCTAAATATTTAAATGGTTTTTAAGGGGGCATATATGCAAAGAATTCCATTTCTTTTAATACAAAGTAATTATAAAACCTCATCAAAGTTAATAATAGAATACAAAAAAAGATCATTGGAACTTGCTGCAGTAATTTCACCTTTGTAGTTACAGGAACAATTTCTTCCTTAAATTTGCCAGCGACAGTCGCTGCAGCTGCCCGCCTATGAGATTCAACCTAAACAGAGCAAAAGACAACAGAAGGGGAAAAAAGTGAAATAAAATTCAACTTATGTGCGCACCACACAAGAACAGGAAAAAGAGATTTGCAAGACTCACAGCAGCCTGATCTTGGTCCAGTCGTGTTATGCCATAACGTTGTGCAACAATCTCAGAAGTAATGCCCATGGGAAGAAGGCAATCTCGAGCTTGTGGAAACAACTCTGCCTAAAGCATACAATGAGATTTTTGAAACAAAAGGATCTTCAACAATGTCTTATTTTACAGAAAGCATGTAAGAAGCTTCAGGTATACAGAACATACTTGGGGGTTAACTGGCCCAACACTACTAGTTGAATCTATTGTCATAGATTCCATCCCTGCAGCAATACCTGCATTGGCAATATAAAACTAATAAGGCCAGGAGTTTAGTCTTAAAAAAAGGGAACAAGGCAAACCACAGTAAAATCCTACCAATATCATAAAACCCAGCTTTAATAGCAGCAGCAACATCAGCAACAGCCTGAAGTCCAGAAGAACATTGCCGGTTCACAGTTTTCACAGGAACAGTCTCTGTTTTATCCACAAAAGCAGCGTAAGGCACAAGTCACAGTAACAAATATTACAGTCATGGGACACAAGGAAATGCAAATACCAGGGAAACCCGCATAAAATGCTGCCATCCTGCATTCAATTGCTCTTTGGGATCCCGGTGCCAATACAGTCCCAACAATGATATCACCAACTTCACTTGGGTTAAGTTTGGTCTTATCCAACAATGCCTACAACAGAAAATTTGTTGAGTTGCATAAGACGAAGTCAAACAGGTAAGTCCAATATTTTAACATTACTAGATCTTGCCCAATTTTGTTGTCAGATAATTATCTGCCAGCAAAAATTTGAAAATTTGCAAACCTTAAGAACAGGTGTTAACAGGTCCTCAGGATGTGCATCCTTAAAGCCCCCTCTTTTGGACTTACAAATTGCAGTCCGATAAGCACTGTTTGACATAAATAAACCACAGTAGAGTATAAGACATACCATAAATTCATCTTTACAAGACAGAAGGAAGTACACAGTAAAAATACATCAACCAATGGCATAACATAACTAATAATTACATATCATCTGCTATACTAGCACTATATCAACAACAACAAATGAATTTGGTTTGTTCTAATTTCCATTAATATAACTTTATTTGTTTGA
Source organism: Calamus simplicifolius (assembly GCA_900491605.1). Classification (NCBI taxonomy): domain Eukaryota; kingdom Viridiplantae; phylum Streptophyta; class Magnoliopsida; order Arecales; family Arecaceae; genus Calamus; species Calamus simplicifolius. The sequence goes on along the minus strand of UESW01004169.1, from coordinate 432,905 downwards.
CAAGTTGATAAGTGCTGAATCCTTGTGGGCTCCCACAATCCAGAGATGCAAGATTCTTCAGGTCTAAGGTGCAATTGCTGTCATTGAAACCAAATTGCAATATTAAACCACCTTTAGTTCTGGATATTATAATCTGATAAGCAGTCTCATTTTGGAGGTCTGCTTGTGTGTTCCTTCAAACATAGTAAAATCAATGCTTGGTTGCATGACTGGGTTAAGATGGCTGCCAAAGGCAAGGTCTTGGTATTGCTACTGATATTTTCCTTCTAGCATATTATGGAAACCTTCTAGCATTCTTCATTGATGGACCATCGAAGGAAACAGATTCTCAATAGAAAATTCTTATGGTGGCAGTTTAACATAAGGTTGCTAATAGACAGAGATCAACTTAGGCCACCAGTTATAAAGGGGAAAGTTTTTGAGAATTTGGGTTGCTAGAACTATTACCAGAGAATGCAGCACACTCTATAGGACTATAATTGGCATGTCTTGCTTACATAAACATGATAAGCCAAAACTTGGCAGCTCCGACAGATTTTTAAAGCATCCAGTTAAAGGGTACTTAAGTGCAAGTAATGGCACTTTAACTATCCACCATTTCAAGTGCCAATACCATCAATGCAAAGTGTCTGGACACATCTAGCAAATTATGACATATGTTTCTCCTTTTCTATAATAATATGAGACAAAAGCATTATATTTAACAAAGAACATCATGCAAGTCAACCAAGTTTACGAGAGTGTATAGTGTGTTTGTGTTTGTCAATTGCTTGCGCGCGCGCACATGTTGCAAAAGTACTCATGCGTCATGCATAGCTGATCAAAGTTTTAAGTGTTGGATGGTAAAATACTTCATACTTGTGCAAAGTGTCTTGGTAACTACTCATGAGGCATAAACAAAATTAGCCATCAGAACTTGTAACGCCCCAAGCCCACCCGCTAGCCCAATTAACCTAGTTAGCGGGGCGAAACCATTGGCCCAAAAACTCGCATGAAAGTTTATGGGTAGCAAGTGGACTTGAGTTATAAGCACATAACACATTCCTCTTCCATCCAATATAGGACTAAATGTGGGGCATCACAATCTTCCCACCTTATAATGCGATGTCCTCGTCGCACGCCATAAGCTAGCTAGAATCTACCCCGAGTCCGGTCATTGCTGCCGCAAAGGTGGCCCCAAGCCATGGCGAGACTCCACCATCGTCCCCCATGGGTAGCCCTTTCCTCAAGCCCAACCACCAATTTTCGCACACTCGGGTCGGTTTTGATACCATTTGTAACGCCTCAAGCCCACCAGCTAGCCCAATTAACCTTGTTAGCAGACCGAAACCACTGGCCCAAAAACTCGAGTGGAAGTTTATGGGTAGCAAGTGGATTTGAGTTATAAGCACGTAACATATTCCTCTTTCATCCAATATGGGACTAAATGTGGGGTATCACAGAACTCAAGTTGGCATCAGGACCAAATGGAAGCATAACTCTAGGCTCAAGCTATAATTCAGCCTAAATTGGGACACGTTTGGAAGTCGCATAAATCAGGTCAAAAGCAGTTTATACATCAGTGAAAATGATCTCAAGCTCAAATTTTGGCCCACTCACACCACTTTATTCAGCCAAACGATCCTTTCAACTCCTATGTTTAATCACTTTTGTAAGGGCAGAATAGATACAAAACCAAATGTTTTATATTTTCTCCTAGCCCATTTATCCACTCAACCCCAGGAATAATTTACTTCTACAAAAAGTTGGAATAGTTTCACCCTCCTTTGTTCCCTACAACATACTCCATTCAACCAAGCTAATCCGGATTTTATATTCTCAAGCCAAATGCAGAGTCAAGCGACACCTCATGAGAGCTTCTTCAAACTAAATACCAACAAAGCTTCTTAAGATAACATGGGTAGTAGATGTGCTGCTGTTAGATGAATATTAGTATTGCAGGCTTGCACTCAAAATTAAGATTTGACTAGAAATATCTAAATAAGACCTTAAAGAATTGTTATCATTTGGCCTTGTAAAACATCTCTGATAAGTTCACCACCTCATTTCAAAAGTGTGCTTTTGCTGGAACTAAGGTTTTAAACTCTAGCAGGATGAGAGGTGTCTCAGTCATCTTGTCCTTTTTATGTGGAAAAATGAGATAGGACAAGAGGCTTCCTAGTCATCTTGTCCCAGTTTTGTGGGAAAATGAGAATAAGACAAGGATGAAACTCTGAAATCCATTATCCATGTGACAAAAGAAAGGAAAGAAAGAAAGAAGAGAAAAAAGAAAGGATGAAAAGAAGAAGATAAAGGAAGGATGAAAGGGAGAAGAAGAGCAAATAAGGAAGGAAAGAAAAGAAGAGAAAGGAAAGAAAGAAAGGAAGGGAGAAAGAAAGAAACAAAGGAAAGAAGGAAGAAGGAAAAAAGAAAAAGAAAAAAAAGAAAGAAAGGAAAGGAAAGGAAAGGAAAGAAAGAAAAAAGAAATTAATAAACTAATAAAGAGGAGAGAGATGGGGTGCCTACCGGGTTGCTCTCATGAAGGCCATCAGATGGGACGAGATAGCAGAGCATCCCATTCCTTGTACAAAAAAAGATACCTGAGCCCCATAGAATTTAAAACCTTAGGTAGAATTATAGGTTTTATATGTTCCAATATTAAAAATAATAAATAGTGTTGCTGATGTGCATATAAATCTTACAAGTGTTATTTAAAATGGGTGCATTTTTTTCTCCAATGAGTTTTATCCCATGGAAGTAAAGGTTTTTAGCTATTTTCCTCAGAGAGAGAGAGAGAGTGTGCCACAGCATGCAGATTTCACAAATCAAAGACGCATGGAAAAGGTTTTTGCGTCCAAAGGGTTATATGTTAAGCAACTTAAATGCAAAAAGGGAACAAGGCTCCAAATAATGATGTCAAAATGGTTCAAGGGATATTTATTTCATTATATATATTAAGAATGGGAATTTATCTAACAATCATTATCTGAAAGCTATTTCATTAGTTACAATAGCTGTTACATAATGGGAATGACATCCCTTTACATGAAAAACTTCGTCTTAAAAATAAAAATCTATGCACCAGCTGGAAAAATGTAGTTTCTATATGATGAACAGTGATTTACGTAAACAATGCATTATTTTTCTGTTATAACGGAAATTCATGAGAGTTATAACAGCCGCATATTTATTTCAAATGACCTCCCTCCCGGTAAAATTGCACAAATAACTGTTATTCTTGGTTAATAACAGTCTCAATGGGAGACCATCATAATGGGATTGTAGAACCAAAACAATAATATTAAAAGACTAATAAGAATAACAGTAAAGGGAAAAATAAAAAATTCTAGCTACTAACTCTTGTCCATTTTATTTGAAAATAAGGAGCTTCAGAAGGTTGATCGCACAAAGGGCCTATTTGGGAGAGGGTTTTTGAGGGGAATGGAAAAGAAAGTAAAGAGAGACATAGGAATACTCCTGTTTGGAAGTTTTTAAGTAAGAAAGTATTTAGGAGGGTTCTCAATATCCAAAAATCCTCAACAGCAACGATTTTTAACCCCTAAATCGAAGGGTTTACAAAGGTTTAATTTATTTTTCTTCGTTTAATCGAACAAAACTAAGGTACAAAATTCTTCTTTCCCTTGTATATTTTATGAGACTTCTTCAACCTCACTTCTACCTTCGTCTTCTTTACCCTTTTTTTTTAATTTAAAAATCCTTTCTTTCCTTTTCCTTTCCCCTCTAACTCTCAATATAGTGAAAGAGTCATACTAGATACAAAGGAAACTAAGAAAGACAAAAAATAAAAAAATAAAAGCTTTATAAATTCGCAGTTTTAGGTTTTTTTAATCGAACCATGTATATAGTTTCTGCACTTACATACAAAGCCAAAGATCAAGCCTAAGCCGACCCAAAAACAACTCAGAAACAATCGGCTTCTTAGGTGCATGCTAAATAACAGCAATAGAAATGGAATCAATCGAAATGGAGAACAAGGAAATCTTACGCGACGATAACAACATCGTCTCCAAAGCAAGAACTCCTCTGGTACGCCGCGCTGTCCCCAGCAGCGCAAATCGAAGTCTGCCGAGAAACAAACAGCCATTTCCAGTTCAAGTCTAGAAACAGATCTGGAGAACGAATCAAATCCTTCTCCCTACGAATCCCAACTGAAATTAATCAAGAAGCGAACGCCGATAGTCGACATACTCACAGAAAGTGTCGGATCATCGGAAGAGGAGGAAGGACGGAGCTGCCGGAGGAGCACTCTTTGCCGGTTAATGGCTTTCTCCATTTCTCTACTCGTTCTCTCGCTCTCCCTTGGATTTAATTCCTCTTCCCCTTCTCTCAGTCTCGGTAAAGCTTGATTCATGTTCGAACTCATTTGGTATGCCAGCGAAGATAAATGTGTTCTTATTTTATTTATTAAAGAAAATAAATATAATAGATACTTGGTAGTTAAGGCGCATAAATACCATGCTATGGCTTGGTGATCAACAAATTTAACCATTCATTCGTTATTTAATTTATATCTGCATCTATCTAAAATAAATATAAAAAATATGCGGGGGCACAGGAGTGATACGGCTGACCATGTTAGAACCCCTGCGCAATTTTTGGAATCAATGATGTGATAGCTCGTTCCGGGATTTTGAATTCCTTGTCCCCGCGGCCTTTGGCTCCAGCGTTGGCTCCGGCCTCCAGCGTCGGCTCCGGCCTCCAGCGTCGGCTCCGGCCTTTGGCTCCAGCCTTTGGCGCCGGCCTTTGGCTCCAACCTCCAGCGTCGGCTCTGCCCTTGGCTCAGGCTTTTGGCTCCAGCCTTTGGCTCTGGCCCTTGGCTCCGGCTTCCAGCGTCGCTCCGGCTTCCAGCGTCGGCTCCGGCCTTTGGCTCTGGTCTCCAGCGTTGGCTCCGGCCTTCAGCTTCGACCTTTGGCTCCGGCCTACGGCTTTGGTCTAGCTCTAACCATAACTTGGTGCCATACTTTCCAAAATACACTGAAACCCACTTCAAGTAACGGACCCCGAGATTCGAGACATCTGTTACCGCGTATCTCGCTCGATGAAATCACGGGCAGATACGCGCACCCCGCAGTTATCGGCATACACGACGCCCATTCAGTAACGGCTCACCCACTTGCCGGTTAGGAGAACGTGGCTCCCCAGAGAGGTATAAGAAGTGGACCCGAGCTCAAGGCGAGGGGACTCTTCTCTTTCGAACTCTACTGATATACAACTTTCTATTCTACAACCCACTGACTTGGGCGTCGGAGGTCCCACCGGAACCACCGGTCCGGGACTTTTTGCAGGCTCATGGAGGAAGACGGTGACCTTTCTGTACTCTAGAAAGCCTGCGGAGATCCTAGCTCACCCGACGGTCATTGCAAGTGATTTGGCAGCAACAGATTGGCGCGTCAGGTAGGGGGGCAGGTGAACGTTTGTTCAACGTATCTGCGACCCCTGCAAGGGAGACGATGGTAACCATGCGAGCTCAGGAAGCTTCTACCAGTCAGCTGCGGAGCGTATCCCGCAGGCTGAACAATCGGAGGACAACCTCCATGTTCCGCCTCCTGCGCCACCGCAGGTTAGCCAGTTCGATCGGCTAGATGCCCTGGCCCATCAAGTGCAGGATCTGATAACGGTGGTACGGGGACTGCAGGAGCATTGCTTCGCTGCCGTACCTGGGCCGCCGTCTCAGCCCCCTCCGCTCTGCGAGGAAGGCCATGAAACCATTCAACCTCATCAGGGAAGGACCCCTCCTAAGGTCTCCCACCACTTGTCCCCGAGGTCTCGCTGCCAGGAAACCTCGAAACGGTGACGATCCCTTTCCCGTCATTCCGATCATTCTCGCAGGCGACGCAGTGAGAAGGAGCCACGACGATTGCACCCAATACATCGGCGGGCCTCTCCATCCTCTTCCTCTGACTCTTCTAAAGGAGACTCGAGCAAGAAGGCTGCTCGTCGGGCCAAGCAACGGCTCGACGAGTATCATCAACGATTGGAGGAACTCAGCCGTCGGATCGCCAACCCAAACGGAGTGGACTACAACTGCCGTCCACCTCTTTCGCGTCGCATCATAGAGGAGCCAGTCCCACCCCGGTTTTGTCTCCCTCAGCTGGACCCGTATGACGGTACGATAGACCCCCTGACCACTTGGAGAGTTACAAGGTCCTCATGCAGGTCCAGGGGGCGACGGACCCTCTCCTGTGTGTTACCTTTCCAGCCACACTTCAGAAGGCGGCGCGTGCATGGTACTCTCGTCTGCCACCGCGCAGCATCAACTCGTTCAAGTAACTTGAGCGATCTTTCTGGCCCACTTCGACGCATGCCGGAAGATCCCTCGAGTCGCCAATAGCTTGTTTGCTGTCCAACAAAGGAGCGGGGAAACTCTGAAGGATTTCGTGGCTCGGTTCAAGGAGGCCGCGCTCGAGGTCTATAACTTGGAGGATTCTGTAGCTACTCTCGCGCTGAAGCAAGGACTCCGCCCATCCAGATTTGCGTATTCTTAGATAAAAAGCCCCCCGGCTCCTACGCCGAGCTGCTAAGCCGGGCACAGAAGTACATTCGCGCCGATGAAGCAGATTCTTCCAGAAGGGAGGCCGACAAAAGTTCCAGCAAGAAGTTAGCACCCGTAGAACCCGCTGGAGGACGGTCCAGAAAGCCTGAGCCGTCTCATTGCACGATAGCCGGCCCCAAACACTAGTTCCCAAGGAGCATTTCACACCCTCCTCGCTCCGATATCTCACATCTTGTTAGAGATCGAGGAAGAGCCTTACTTTCGGCGTCCACCTCCAATGAAGTCAGGGGTCCCCGCAGCAAAGAAGTCTATTGCCGATATCACAGAGACTATGGCCACGACACTAAAGATTGCCGCCAACTAAAAAAAGCTATCGAGGAGCTTGTCCAGCAAGGCCATCTGAGCAAGTTCGTCCACCGGGGGAACCCTACAACCGCGGGTCCGTCAGCACCTCCCACGCAGCAGATTGCCTTGGACAACGCTCCAACAGAGAAGACGGTGGCCATGATCTCCTGGGGGGCAGTCAGCGGTTCCAAAAGACAGTGAGAGGAAGATGACAATCCTGTAATTCTTTTTTTCAAAAAGACCTAGAGGGGTAGTGAATAAAAACGATGATGGCATCGTCGTCTCTATGACGATCGCCAAACATCCTGTAAAGCGGATTTTGGTTGATAGTAGAAGCTTAGTGAATGTTTTAAGTTACGACGCTTGTGTTAGAATGAGTTTACCTGCAAGTTCTCTTTTACCTGTCACCACTCCGCTGATGGGCTTCACCGGGGATTCAGTCCGGGTCGAAGGGGAAATCACTCTCCCAGTCACAACCAGAACCCCACCACGCCAGAGCATGGTTCTTATGAACTTCTTGGTGGTGCGGGTCCCCTTGGCGTACAATGCTATTTTGGGGAGACCTGGCTTAAACCCATTGGATGCTGTCATCTCCACCAAAAGGCTACTTGTGAAGTTCCCCACCAACGAAGGAATAGAAGAAATGAGGGGAGAGCAAACCCGTTGCCACTCTGCTACCACCTAGCCCCTAGTCTGCAAGAGACCGCATTGGCGACTGCACCTAAACTGACTGACCTCTGAGAGGTGGAGAAGAGAGGGGAGCCGGCCGAGCACCTCCTGACTTTTCCCTTGGGAGACGACCCCGCGAAGACCATCCAAGTCGGGGCATTGCTTCCAGAGGAGGCCCGCGATCAGCTCCTTGCTTTCTTGCGCGCCAACTCCGACGTCTTCGCATGGTCGTCGTCTGATATGCCAGGCATCCCCGAGGAGATAATCACTCACCAACTCACCTCAAGCCAGAATGTCGGCCTGTCCGACAGAAGAAGAGGAGTTTTCTCCAAATAGACAGAAGGTCGATGAGGAAGTCCGTAAACTAAAAGCTGCAGGCCACATTCAGGAAGTTCGATACCCCAATTGGTTGGCCAACGTCGTGATGGTCCGCAAGGCCAACGGGAGTTGGAGGATGTGTGTAGACTTCACCGATCTTAACAAAGCGTGCTCGAAGGACAACTTCCCTCTGCCCCGAATCGATCAATTGGTAGACGCCACATCTGGCCATGAAACACTTAGTTTCATGGACGCCTTCTCTGGGTACAACCAAATCAGGATGGAACCCACAGACGAGGAGGCTACCTCCTTCATAACTGAGAAGGGAATCTATTGCTACAAGGTGATGCCGTTCGGACTAAAGAACGCCGGAGCCACCTACCAGAGGCTGATGAACAAAGTCTTCGAGAGCCAGATCGGATGCAACATGGAGGTATACGTGGATGACATGCTGACAAAGAGCATCCATGCCACCAGCCATATCGCCGACCTGACAGAGACTTTCGATAACCTCCGCCGGTATAGGATGATACTGAACCCCCGTAAGTGTGCCTTTGGGGTGACGGCCGGCAAATTCTTGGGTTTCATGGTGACCCAACGAGGAATAGAGGCGAATCCCGATAAAGTCCGAGCCATCTTGGACATGAAATCTCCCTCCAATAAGAAGGAAGTGCAACGTTTGGCCAGAAGGGTAGCGGTCCTAAGCCGTTTCCTATCCAAGTCTATGGAGAGGTGTTTACCTTTCTTCAAGGCACTACACTGAGTCAATGGTTTCGAGTGGACCAGGGAGTGTCAGGAGGCCTTCGAAGAATTAAAAGAATTCCTATCCGCCCCACCACTGCTATCCAAGCCAAGGAGTAGAGAAGAACTCTTCTTGTACCTCGCAGCTTCCACCGAAGTGGTTAGTTCCGTGCTGGTGCACATGGATGCCGATGGGATGCAAAAGCCAGTGTATTACACCAGCAAGGTGCTGCAAGATGCGGAGACAAGGTACTCAAAAGTCGAAAAGATCATCTTTGCACTGATCGTCTCCGCCCAACGCCTCAGGCCCTATTTCCAAGCTCACCCAATCGTGGTGGTCACCGACCAGCCGCTCAAGGTGGTCCTGTCCTGTCCTGATACTTCTGGCCGGCTAGCAAAGTGGACGGTCAAGTTGGGAGAATTCAATCTGTCATTCTGGCCCAGGACAACTATGAAGTCCCAGGTCTTAGTGAACTTCTTAGTCGAAGGCACCTGGACAAAAGAACAAAGGGAAGAAACCCGTACAAGCCCTTCGGATGATGAAATCAAGGAAGAAGGGAGGGACTGGCTCCTTCATGTGTATGGAGCGTCAAACTCTCAGGGAAGTGGGGCTGGCCTCATTCTAGCCAGTCCTAATGGAGTGGTGACGGAGTACACCCTCTGTTTCCTTTTTCCAGCTACCAACAACCAAGCCGAGTACGAAGCCCTACTATCCAGAATACGGCTAGCTTGTGAGCTCGGGTAAAGCATCTTAGAGTTTTCATCGACTCTCAGCTAGTTTGTGGCCAGATAAGGGGGGAATACGAGGCACGAGATCCCATCATGTCACATTACCTGAGTATGGTGCAGTCGCAGGTCTCCCCCTTAACCCGTTTCAGCATCAGTTACATTCCTCGGGAGGAGAACGCCAGAGCCAATGCGCTGTCTCGTCTAGCTACATCGGCCGACGGAACCTTGAGAAGAACTTATATGGAGCGCTTGGAGACTCCGAGCATTGACACAATAAAAGAATCCATGCCAATCCGCCAAGAGCCTTCTTGGATGGACGCCTACACTAAGTACTTTACTACTGGAGCCCTACCAACCGACCCCACTAAAGTCAAGATCTTCAAACGACGAATACACAAGTTCCTAATGTTCGATGGGCAGCTGTATCGGAGGTCCTTCTCCCATCCCCTCTTGAGATGTGTTGGCCCTACAGATGTCGATTACATCCTCCGAGAGATCCATGAAGGTATCTGTGGAAGCCACTTGGGGGGAAGAGCACTGGCCTACAAAGCCCAACGCCAAGGCTATTACTGGTCCACCATGCGGGAGGACATGGCCGAACTAGTTCGGAAATGTGATAGTTGCCAGTGGCATGCCAACATCCAACGACAACCAACTTCTTGATTGAGCCCTCTATCGGTTTCATGGTCGTTTGCCCAATGGGGAATGGACATCTTGGGACCTTTCCCTCTTGCTTCTGGTCAACGGAGGTACTTGCTTGTCGCCATCGATCATTTCACTAAGTGGGTGGAAGCTGAAGCGCTAGCCAAGATTACTAAAGCTAAGGTGAGGAGTTTCTTTTGGAAGTTCATTATTTGCCGATTTGGACTACCCCACACGCTCGTTACCGACAACGGACGCTAGTTCAACAATGGCCCATTCAGAGACTTTTGTGCTGAACTGGGAATACACCAAAGGTTCACTTCTGTTGGTCACCCGCAAACTAACAGGGCTATCGAAGTGATGAATCGTACAATCTTACAAGGACTCAGGACGCGCTTGGACAACTTCAAGGGGAGATGGGTAGAAGAGCTCCCGAATGTACTATGGGCTTATCACACAATGCCCCGTGCTCCCACTGAAGAGACTCCATTCAGCCTTATCTTCGGAACAAAAGCCATCGTCCCAATGGAGATCTGTGTCCCTAGTCCTCGGACACAGTCGTACAATGAAGATGACAATCCCAGTCAACTAAGGGCTAACCTTGACCTCATCGAAGAGCTTCGCGATCAAGCACGAATCAGAATGGCCTCTTACCGACAAAGGTTTGCAAAGTACTACAACTCCCGAGTCCGTCCCAGGACGTTCCTCCCGAGAGATTTGGTCCTCAGGCGAGCTGCAGTCTCCAAACCTACGAAGGGAGGCAAGCTATCCCCCAATTGGGAAGGGCCTTACCGGGTCACCTAGGCACTTCATCACGGAGCTTACCGGATCGAAGAACTAGACGGGACACCCCTCCCTCATACCTGGAATGCGGATAATCTCAGGCGGTATTATCAGTAACCCATTGTCATATTTGTTTTAAACATTAGCCTATAATTGTCGTTCATCCTTTTGCACTAACGAAAGTGTTTAAGCATTTTGGCTTCTCAATTAAAGCTCGGCTCCACGTCGGCACCTAAAGCCCGGCTCTGCATCGGCACATGAAGCCCGGCTCCGCGTCGGCACATGAAGCCCGGCTCCGCATCGGCACCTAAAGCCCGGCTCCGTGTCGGCACTTGAAGCCCGGCTCCGCATCGGAACCTAAAGCCCGGCTCCGCATCGGCACTTGAAGCCCAGCTCCGCGTCGGCACCTAAAGCCCAGCTCCGTGTCGGCACCTAAAGCCTGGCTCTGCGTCGGCACCTAAAGCCTGGCTCCGTGTCGGCACCTAAAGCCCGGCTTCGCATCGGCACTTGAAGCCCGGCTCCGCGTCGGCACTTAAAGCCTGGCTCCACGTTGGCACTTAAGCCCCGCTCCGCGTCGGCATTTTATCCAACCTCGTGTTGGCATTGAACAACTTTGCGTCCGCACAAACGTGGTCCTACTCTAAGTGCTTTGACCCTCGTGTCTACAACCAAGACTGACCCGCATCAGTTCTCTAATTGATTTTCTAATGTCCCTCAAAAAGGGAATCATATCGTAATTTTCTGGCCATGGATTTTTGGTTCGTGTCAATTCACACACTAGCAGACCCAATTGTGAACCAAGATATAAACATTACGGATCAAAAGATTCATTAATAGCCAAAGTTTACAAAATCACCGATTTAAATCGGACTTGAAGCATTACAGTCAAAGTGAAAGAGACTAGGGATCGTCTGGAGCTAAGTTGTCATCTTCCGGGATGTCATCTGGCTCCAGCCCTTCGATCCCTTCAACGCCATAGAGTTTTTGGATTTTTTCCTTGCAGTCTTGGAAGCCGCCCTCATATGCAAAATCTGTCGACTCAGCCAATTCCCTGCTAAAGGCGCTAGACTTCCTGAAGTTCTCTACGGCCTCTGTAGCTCTCTTCTCTGCCTCGGAGGTTCTCTGCTCGGCTTCTGCAATGTTTTGCTCGATTTCTGCAGCCTTTTTCCCAGCCTCCGCAGCCTTCTTCTCGGCCTCGGCGACTTTCTTCTCAGCTTCAATCGTCGCCGTCTTCAAATCAGCAATTTTGGCATCGGACTGGCGGGCAATCTCCTCCGCATTCTCGGCCCTCTCTTCAGCCACCCCTATCTCAATGGTGGCAGAGTGTAATCGACTCTTCAGCATATACACTTCCGACTCCGCCACCACCAATTTCTCCTCCGCTACCCTTTGTTTTTCTTCGGCCACCTGAGCATTATCTAGCTCATTGGCCACTTTGCGTTGGGCGATTTCTAATGCCTCTTCTGCCTTCTCGGCTCTTAGCCGTAGGGCTTCGGCTTCGCCCTTAAGCGCCCAAGCGGTTTCTGCTCGGGTATCTTCCAAGGACATTTCTGCCCTCTCTGCCCTGGCCCGGAGTTCTTGCATCTCCTCCAACGATTGATCGAGAGCAGCATCACCCAGGGCCCACATGTCCCTCATAGCAATCATAGAATTCAACGCCTGGATAGGGTGTTTAAGTTAGACAAAGAAAATAGCCTAGAAAAAAAAAACAATGATAGCGGAGCAAAACTCACCCAGAGGTGCGCCATAGACGCCTCTCGAAAGAAGGTAGCCCTCCCCTGATGACGGAGGAACTCTTGCACCTCGGACACGGATGTCTCATTCAGTGCTCGCTCGGCCCAGCGACTATAATTCGCCAAAATCGATTGGAAGGAAGGATCAACGCCCTTCGCTTCCGCCGATGTGGGGGCCGCATGGGAGGACTCCGCCTCCGACTCTACCACCCCCGGCACTTTCGCTGGTGGAGGCGCCTCGGTTGTTGCCCCTTGGGGATGTAACAGTAGCTAGAGTCGGCTTTGTAGTTGAGTGGGCCGGCTCCGTCTCGACGGCTTCGGGCGGGGGCGACGGTGCTTTCACAACTCGCTCCGGAGAGGTATCGAGCAGAATAACAGGAGGGGGAATCGGAGCTGGCGAAGGCAAATCGCTTCTTCCCTCCTCGTTCTGCCCAACTTCCCTGCTGGCTTCGGCCCATACTGCGTCGTTCCTCATGGGCTCATTGGCTTGGGCTTCCACCGCCTCGTGCTCGTGCAAAGGCTCCATGACCTCAGCCCTACCGGCTTTGGCCCTTTCGGCGTCGGTCCTCCTGGAAATCTTGGCGACGGCCCTCCTCTCAGCGGGGGCCCCATTCCCCTTGGCCTTCCTCTTCCTGGTAGCGGCTTTCCTGATCTCACGGAGCGATGGCGTCATCCCTATATCAAAAAACAGGAAAGGAGTTAAAAAAAATAAAAATAAAAATAAAAATGAATGCAAGGAACAGAAGAGGGGAAGGAGGTGAGTAATCAAGTGCTCACCGCTAGATGGAATAAGGCCGGCGAGGCGGAGGTTTTCGTCAGTCAGAAGCTGATTGCACCAAGGGATATCGGCAGCTAGAAGTTGCCCAAAGGCCATTCAATCTCTCGGAAGGATGGAAGAATCCCTATTGGCGTCAGTGTTTGGTGTCCCCAGCTTCCACTCACCCCCTCGACATTGGCAAAGAAAAACTTATCTTTCTACCCTTCAACAGAGGAGGGAAGATACAATTTGAGGATCCTAGTGGGTCTTGGGGTGAAGGACCACCAACCCGTTTGCTTGCGGAGGGTATAGAAACTGCGAAATAAGGAAATGCTAGCCTCTATACCTTGCAGATGACAAAGAATCAGAAAACCAACGATGGTCCGGATGGAATTAGGGACTAATTGGGAGGGTGTTAAAGAATATCTATCTAGAAGATTGAGGATGAAAGGGTGAATGAGTAATCGAAGTCCTGCCTTAAAGAAGGCTCCGTACAAGGCAACCCTTCCAGGACGGGAAGAGGTTACCCTGTCATTAGGAGCGGGGTAGGACAAACGTACGTTTGGAGGGAAATTATATTTGGCTCCTAAGTTCAGTATGTCTTGAGCAGACATGGTGGAGGCAGTCCACTCGGGGGACTCCTTGACAGCGCTGGAGGGACCAGCGGCTACCGGACGGCGTCGGGGAGAGGTTCGTCCGATGGTCGGCTGACCCCCGGTTGCGGGGTGTCCGGCCGACCGCCGTCGTTCCGGTGAAGTGTGGTCAGAAGACGAGGTGGTCCAATGGCTCGGTAAAGAAGCAGAAGGTTGAGAAGGAATGGGGGAATGACCCCCGGAATCAAAAATAGAGCAGGAAGGCGAAGAAGCCATGAGAACTAACCTGGAAAGCTCGAACTGAGATTGAAGGAGCACGAGGAGGGGAACAGACACAGGAGGCGGACGAACGCTTGTAGACTCAAGGCAGGCAGTTGTAACGTAAGAGAAGGTGGGGATGGGAGGATAAGGATGATTTTTTTCCTTTTATAGCCCCATTTCAAATCATCCCGTGGCTGTCCGGTCTAGCCATGTGTCTACTTTCAACTGGAAGCCGCTTCGGTAGCCCATCGGCACGAAAAAAGCGAAAAGCTTCACCACTAAAAAGATGGCGGTGTCCTTACCGCAATGATGACGCTCACCTTTTTACAACTCCTTACTCAAGAGAAATCTTCCCCAATCCCAACAGTATGAACGGACAAAATAATGGTGCGGAGGTCAGTCGCCTGGTGGATATTGACACCCCTTTCGCTGGTGACTATGCACCCACCCATCTCAGGGGTGGGGGGGCATCTGATATGGCTGACCATCTCCTCTGGGCGGTGTTATAACCCCCTGCGCAATTTCCAGAATTAATGACGTGATAGCTCGTTCTCGGATTTTGGAATCCTTGTCCCCGCCCTTGGCTCAGGCTTTTGGCTCCGGCCTCCAGCCTCCAGCTCCGGCCTCCAGCCTCCAGCTCCGGCCTTTGGCTCCAGCCTTTGGCTCTAGCCTTTGGCTCCGGCCCTTGGCTCCGGCCTCCAGCCTCCAGCTTCGGCCTTTGTCTCCAGCGTTGGCTCCGGCCTCCAGCTTCGGCCTTTGGCTCCGGCCTCCAGCATCGGCTCTGGCCTTTGGCTCCGGCCTCCAGCGTCGGCTCCGTCCTTGGCTCATGCTTTTGGCTCCGGCCTCCGGCCTTTGGCTCCGGCCTCCAGTGTCGGCTCCGGCCTTTAGCTCCGGCCTCCAGCTCCGACCTTTGGCTCCGGCCTATGGCTTTGGTCTGGCTCTAACCATAACTTGGTGCCATACTTTCCAAAATACACTGAAACCCACTTCAAGTAATGGACCCCAAGATTCGAGACATCTGTTACCGCGTATCTCGCTCGATGAAATCACGGGCAGGTACTAGCGCACTCCGCAGTTATCGGCATACACGGTGCCCATTCAGTAACGGCTCACCCACTTGCCGTTCAAGAGAACGTGGCTCCCCAGAGAGGTATAAGAAGAGGATCCGAGCTCAACGCGAGGGGACTCTTCTCTTTCGAACTCTACTGATATACAACTTTTCTATTCTACAACCCATTGACTTGGGCGTCGGAGGGTCCCCACCGGAACCATCAGTCCGGAACTTTTTGCAAGCTCCTAGAGGAAGACGGTGACCTTTCTGTACTCTAGAAGGCTTGCGGAGATCCCAACTTACCCGACGGTCATTGCAAGTGGTTTATTAAAGAAAATAAATATAATAGATACTTGGTAGTTAAGGCGCATAAATACCATGCTATGGCTTGGTGATCAACAAATTTAACCATTCATTCGTTATTTAATTTATATCTGCATCTATCTAAAATAAATATAAAAAATATGCGGGGGCACAGGAGGATTGGTGATTTTATAAACTCCATGGGCCAAAAATACTATATAATTAATAACATTATTCGCATAGCTCTATCTGCAGCTTTCCTTGAAATCGTTATACAAAAAAAATACCACCCTTGTAAATAAAAAAATTAAAAAATTTTATTTTTTTTAAAAACGGCCGTCATATAATTCTAATGCAAGGACAGTTTAAAAAATATATATATAAAATAAAATTCTATCTTTTAAAAAAAATATCAAAAGAAAAAATAGAATTTTCCCTTTTTAAGATTAATTTTATTTAGTGAAATAGTGAGCTAAAAAAAATAAAAAAAATAATCCATACAAACACAATAAAAGAAAGCTCGTTTATCCTTTTTAAGTGGCAATTTGCATTTTAAATCGTATTGATACCAGCTTGCATTTTAACCCTCTATAACTGATGCAGGCAGCGTTAGTTGTTGGGTCACATCAGATGAAAAGTGGGCATATTTGGGCCTCGTGATAGATTTAAGCGGTGAGATCTTTGTGCATCGTGCACAGTATAAAATGCATGTATACCTAAAAATATTTTATTTTTTTATACATTTTATAAGCAGTTATATGCGCATGCTTCTGCATCATGTACGCTGAAATATTTTTTTCTTTTTTACGTAATTAGTCCACATCTCATGCGCAGACTGATCATGATTTTAAAAATCGATCAAATCAATTGATCGAACCGTTTTAATCAAAAATTGTCTATCAGTCCAATCTAATTATATTATTCAATTTAATTTTATAATTATTTATAATTTAAATATCATCTTGATCCTAAATAGAATAAAGTTAAGCAAGCATATTCACGTAGCCGACCCATGTAGTTGGAAAAAGCTTAGATGAATTGAGTTGAGTTGAGAGTATAACCCAGTGAAAATTGAAAAACTCATTGAACTGACCAAGATTTTAAGAACCGGTTCAACTCTAATTTTTAGATTTTTAGTTTTAATAAATAAAATTAAGTTGAATTATTTTAGGTTTTCTATTTTTACTTTTTTCTTTTTGCATATGAAAATAGCTCATCTATAATTTTAAAGATATTTTTTTATAGTTTTAGTGTATATATATATATATATATATATATATATATATATATATATATATATAAATATATAAATTTTAAAATATTTTTTAGAATTTAATATTTATATTTTTATTTTTATATTATTAAATTAAAATTTATTTATATCATTCAGTTCAATCAAATTAATTTATTCGATCGAATCCATTAACTTACATTTCAAATGTCAAGCTAATTTATTGTTCAATTTAATTTTTAAAACATAGTGCTAGGCTAATCGGCATGCAGCGAAAAAATATTGTTTAAGATGGGTTACCGCCCTGCTTCTTCGTCTCCAAGGTTTTTCTGCGATTGCTTTAAGATTGGTGCGACCGTCTCTTTCTGTCTTGATCACTGGTGATCGTCGTCGTCTCAGTGGCTGTAAGCTTTGCCTTCGATAGCGACTGTCAACCCCTCCTCTCAGAACGGCGATATCGTCGTCAAGCGGCCGAGAGACCTTCTAGCAGACTGGGTGGTCAGCAGTTCACTTGGTCGGC
>UESW01004169.1:342264-393950 GCA_900491605.1 Calamus simplicifolius | reverse complement strand
AAGCAGTTCTGAGTTGCCTATCTACCAGATATAGTTAACTTAGATAGCTATATTATTATTATGTTTGTATGGTCCCTTGATCCATCCCAACCATACTTTTGATAACTAGATAATTACCAACATTGCACCGCATAATGCACATTAGTCCTTTTCTAGATGCTTATATAAAATTATTTAGCATAAATGGGTACCTTACGGAAGTCCTGATCTTCAAGACCATCAACCACCTTCAGCCCAACAGAAAAAAACCCCCTTCCTAGTGGACTATATGCAACAATTCCAATACCAAGTTCTCTGGAAATCCCAAAACAGTAAACAAGAAAAGAAATATCAGAAAATAATGGTTGGAAACAAATAATTGTGTATAAAAGTAAAGCAAAAAACTCACCTGCAAGTAGGAATTATTTCTTCTTCTATGTCTCTTGCCCATAAAGACCACTCCAGCTGCACTGCAGTAATTGGATGAACTGCATGTGCCCTCCTGATTGTTGAAGCAGATGCCTCAGACAACCCAATATATTTTATCTTTCCTTCTTCAACTAATTTCTTGAGTTCTCCCATCTGATGATGGAGAAAGAAAATGATGATGAACTAATTAACTTGTATTCAAGTGAAAAAGGAAAGAAAATGGTGATGAACTAGTTAACTTGTATTCAAGTGAAAAAGGTGTCAAGGTATGCATATGAAAATACAAATTAAAATTGCAACCCAGAATATCATTCACAGGCAGCATCAATAATAGAGTGAATAATAATAGCATCATAGTTTTTACAAAATGACCAAAAACAGCTGGGGAAAAAACGAAAAACAGATGCATGATTACAATAACTTCAGAGACTTCATAATTAATTGCATCATTTTCTTCTGGCATGATCAATAAATCATTAATCGCATCGGAACTTTGGGTAATTTCACTTAGGACAAGAAGCAAAGCGGGCAATCCCATCCTAACTAGCCCTTGCATACTGGCAGGATGTAACTTTTTAAGACATATAAACTTCGAACGTCAGTGACAGTCGTATCTTGGAAAAATTTGAGCTTCTTTAATCTTAGGTACTTTTAATAATGACATTCTGATGTGGTTCTAAAATGTGATTCTCTATCATTCCTACTTGATTATGTATGCATCACATGCAGATGGGCCTTTTCACAATGTCCTTTAAAGCAGTAATAATAAGAGTCACATTCATATAGTCTACTGGCCTCCAAGTCAATTAACAAAAGACCCTTTCCTATTACCTTACAGCACCCAGTAGTGACTGTTTAGCATTCACTCTCTCAGATTTTTCAAGCCTTATATTCCACCCTATTTCTAAAGTCTGTAGTCTGCACACTCTTAACCATGGTTCACCTTCTTTATGCCCCAAAAGGCAGACTGGTAAACTCTAACACAACGTTGGTACGTTCAATATGTCTGGTACAACACCCAAGTGTTATTACACTCTGTACTGATGTTAGTATAGTACTGGTATATGACACTATGCTCCATATGGCGCCGTACGATTAATACAGCGTACCTTGCTCTTATCTATTGTAAAAGCCAACCACCAAACTAGGACGTCTAGTCCAGTGTTCATGCTCACAAGGTTTTCCTTTCTTTCAAGAAAGCTTAAGTAGGTAAAGAAAGAATTCATCATCTTCTAGAAAGCTCCTAAAATTTTAGAAAATTTATGCTCCGAGTTGAGGCAGACATATTAAAAACATAAAAATTTTGAGTTGCACACCCAGGCTCATTGATTAGAGCATCATGTTCTATGAAATGAAATGTATACCTTGCAGTCCACCAAAAGAAAGAAATATACACCTTGCACAACATTTTGAGGCAGAGAAGAGGGGGTATCCTTTTTTATTTTTTCCAAACCAAGGTGAAAGAAAATTATGATAAGAAGTAAATTAATCTAAAAATGGAATTTCATTTAATTCTTTTCCCTTGGCTTCTAAGATAGAACTTGGATGACTCAAAACATGTGCTAGAAATTCCAATTACCAAGTTCTCTAGTTAAGCTGGCTCGGTATAGACCATGTTTACTCAATGATTAGATTGGGCCCAGGTCAAAAACCAAGCTTGAAAAAACTAGCTCAAGATGAAGCAAAGACTTGAAACCAATCCCAAACATGGTTAGACTAATGACCTCCGTTTTACTTGAATATACCCAAATGCTAAACCCAGGCCCTCCTCAAACCATAACACCACCTGCACTTGACTCCTATTCCCATCCTCGCCCTCTTTGTCTGCTCAAAGTTATGCAAAGAAAAATCAAATTAAAAACAATTGATATATACAAAGTCTCCTCGCACAAGAGGTAACCAGCACATTCAGATGGATGTCAGCACACAAAGGCTTGCCATCACACATATAGATGCGCGTGTGCATGCGCGTGCAGAGAGAGAGAGAGAGAGAGATTTGGAAGTGATATGGGTTGATTTGATAGCCTAGCCTAATGATGACCTGTGGTAGGGTATAGATTAACTCAATGAGGGGAAATCCTAATCTAAGGTCTAAACTCCCTCCAAGACAATCACTTTGCTCAAGTTTTATTAGGACTTTCCTACAGTAAGCCCACTTTTGTTAGGAATTAACCTCTTAATTAGGAGCAGATTCCTACTGGGACTGAATCTCCTCCAAGATCAGGACTCCATCTAAACTGTTCCTCATAGAGAGTCCTGATGGGGCCAGTGAACCCCCATGGGCAACAATGATCGCACTTGGGTTGGACCCCCCTGTCGGCCTCAGCCAATCAGCCTCGACTCCTCGGCCCATCAGCCCATCCCAGCCGGCCTCGGCAAGTCCGCTTATCCTCGCCGGCCTCACCCTCGCCAGCCATGACTTCCTAGGGTGGCCTCGATTTCCAAAGTCGGCCCCGTCTTCCCAAGGCGGCTTCGGCCTCCGAAATTGGCTCCGACCTTCCCAAGGCGGCCTCAGTCTTCGACTCGGCCCGGCCTTCCCAAGATGGCCTCAGTCTCTGAACTCGGCCCCCGAAATCAGCCTCCTCTACCTGGCCCCTGGAGTCGGCCTCCTCTACTCGGCCCCCGGAATTGGCCTCCTCAGCGATCGGCCATCGCTCATGTACTCACTTTCTGGATAGCTCTGATAGCCTCAACCCCAAGACGTCCCAAGTCTAGCCTTTGACTCTCGGATCCCGCTCTCGGATCTAGCTAATCCGGACCCTGTTTTGGACCCGACCTTTGCTCTCGGATATGGCTGCCTCCACCCCGACTCCAGCATTGACCCCAGCACTGACTCCAGCATCGGCCTTAGTACCGACCTCAGCGTCGGCCTCACCGACTCCAGCGTCAGTCCCAATACCGACCTCAGCTTAGGCCCCAGCACCGACTCCACTGTAACATCATGAAAATTTTTTATAATTTTTGTAATATTAATGGTATTTTCATTTGTAATGAAAGTCGAATGGTTTCAATGACGTGTGAGTGTGTTGGTGTTGACCCAATTATTGATTTTGATAAATAACAAAAATCACATGAGTATATTCCTTATGTTACTAATGATTTTGATTAAGTATTTTAGGAATTTAAATGTTTAATTAATCAAAATCTAAGAAAAATTGAGTTTGACCATATGTCTTATATCAAGTGTCAATTTTTAGTATTTAGAGCCAACTCTGGAAGTATAAGAGCCGACTCCGGAGCGTATCATTATTTTGATACTTTCGGCACAGATTAGAGCCGACTCCTATAAAGATTAGAGTCGACTCTAATAGTTGTACAAAGTTATTTTTCAGGGCTTCATTAGAGCCGATTCCCGATTCTACTAGATCCGACTCTAAGACTATACTTTTCTGGGTTAAATCTTAAAAATTTATTTTAAGCTCATTTTAAGTTCGATTTAAGTGTTGTTTGAACCGTTAGATTCCTAAAATCGAGCTCTTCGAGTTGGCAAGGTTATTTCATAAAAATATTGCATAGAAGTATCAAATTTGAAAGAATAACAATAAATAGCTACCAGGGGTAAAATAAGGATTTCGTTAAGTCACTATTCATGCCTTAGCCCCCAAGCAACCAAAAATATAAAGGAAAAAGGTGGTTTTGGCTAGAGAAAGAAAAGAAAGAAAGAGAAAAGAAAGAAAGAGAAGAGAATCGGCTTGGGAGAAGAAGAAGAAGAGAAGGAAAGGAGAAAGCTTGGGGAGGATCTTGGTGGTCGTGTTAGCTTTTAAGGTAAGCTCTAGTTTTTCTAAGCCCAGTATAGCATGGATCTTACTTGGATTTGTTATTATGAAGACGATAGCATGTGAATCTTTGAGGAATGAAAGGGTGAAAGAAAATAATGAGATGTTTGAAGATTTAGCATGCATATGTGCAGTGATTCAAGAAAACCTTCCAAGCATGAACCTTGATGATGTATATGTCTATGTGTGAAGGCATAGGTCTGGACATGGTTTTAGAAAGTTGGAGCAAAGAAGATGAGTATCAGTTGGGATGCTAGCAGCTAAGTTAGTAGGTTCCTCATCTGGCTATGTAGTTTATTTTGAGATATTGTATGAATGTTTGCTATAGCATAGATTTAAATGGTGCTATGTAAAGTATGATATTTCAAAAGAGAGGTTTTGGAAATAAGAGGAATGAGAACTAAAGTTATATGTTTATTTTCCTAAAGTATGAGTTAAAAGAAAAAGAATTTATGTATAGCATGCCTTAAAGCATAGTGTGAGATTTTTTGATAAAAATCTGGGTTTAGAAAGATTCCAAGTATCAAAAGAGATATGAGATATAGGAAGAATATGAGCTTCCTAGAAGTATAAATATAAATATGGGGAAAGAATATAAGTGTATAAAAGAATTTGAATATGAGAAGGTATAAATGAGATAAAAGAGTTGGGGAATTCAAGAAAAGAACATGAAATCATAACAAGAGTATCAAATAAAGTAAAGAATAAGAGTTATATGATGAGCAAGATATGAGTTTATATGTATAAATTGATAGCTTGAGTTAAAGCATATCAATATTTTAAGGAAAAAGAACATGCATTGTAGAGGTATGAAGGGATGCCTATTAAGATATGGTGATGATATTATTCCAATGCATATGTTTGATAGCATGAATATTAATGAAAAGTATAGCTTAAGTTTTAGAAAGAAAGTATAAATATGAGTTTTAGGGATGTTATGATATGTGATAGCATTATGATGCTAGTCTATGATGTGAAAGGCTTAGTAAAACATTGTATGTGGGTTGGATTGAGAAAGGAGAACCTAGTATATGATAAAATAAGAGCATGACAATTGAATATGAGTTAAGGTATGATTTCTGGGAAAGAAGTTAGAATATATGTTATAGCTTGAGTTTAATGCATGTGTCTAAGAGTTGAAGAAGGGTTATGAGTTTTACAAAGAGAATGAGATTGAGGGAAGAGTATAAGCTATGATAGGATCCTAAATTTGAGGCCAATATATGATTATAGAAAAAGGTATATGATGTGAAAAAAAAATGATGTGAAAAAAAAGAAAAGAAAAAGAAAGAAAATCATGGATATATGAATAGCTGATATGGGTTAAGGCTGGATTGAATGAGAGTATGGATGTATATCGTATGTAATGCATGACAGAATTGTGGCATGATTTAAAGAAGACATAGGTTCATGATATATGTAAAGTCTGTATGAGTTAAAGTATGAATTTGAGAGCTTGAGTGCAAAGCATAGATTTAAAGTAAGCATGAGAATAAGATATAATTGAAGAAAAGCCTGTGGTCATAACATATGAAAAGCATGGCTAAGCTTCAAGCTTGAGTTAACGAAACTTGGGTGCACATTATATATAAAGCAAAGTATGAATTTAAAAATAGGAATAAAATGCATGAGTTTCAAGAAAAAGAAATGTTTATAGCTTGTGGAAAGAAGAGCATGATTTTGTAACTTAAAGTGTAATAGGAGGTGTACAGAGGATATGACTTGAGAGGTATGCATGGGCAGTGTAATATATATACATATATATATATATACATATATATATATATATATATATATACATATATATATATATACATATATATATATATATATATATATATATATATATATACATATATATATATATATACATATATATATACATATACTATATATATACATATATATATACATATACATATATACATATATATATATATATATACATATACATATATATATGCAAAGTAAATGTAAAGTACTTTGTAATATGAAATGTAAGACTAAGCCTAATTTTTAAAGCATGAGTATATTAGCATATGTTTAAAACATAAGCTGAGCAGGTATTTAAAGAAAAAGGTTTGAGCATGAGTTTTTATACATGAGCTTCTAATGCCTACGTGGGTATTTAGCATATTTTTATAGCATGAGCTGCAGTACATATCACAGCATGAGTTTTAAAAGCAAAAGAATTGATATATGAGTTTCATATGCATACATGGCATATGTGCATGAAAAGAATGTTAAAAAGAATATGTTTGATGCATGGATCATACAGAGCATTCAAGCAGCTATGGGACTGATCACCCTATAGACTGTGTTGTAGCATGAGCATTGCACACTACTATTGAGCTGACACCTCCTTACAATCCGATCGTACGATGATCCCCAAGGCTAGGGGTGAGTGTATACTAGCCAGTGGGATAGATTGCAAGCAGCCCATGGGGACAGGAATCATAGCTCAGTGGAGCTAGTTATTATATAGCCCGTGAGTGTAGAGAGAAAACCCGAGGTTTCAGGGTTAAGGAACAAAGCACTTTGCCGGATGAACCGCACGGGTAAGGGATGCTGTTTGTGTGAGGATCCTGTTGCTAGTTCATGCATCCAATGAGAGTACACCTACAGGAGGTCCACTGTAGGATGGTACCTCAAAGGCATCACATAGCCCAGCACCATAATGGTTTAAAATTATGCATATGGTTTTAAAAGGGCCAGTGGGCCAATTATATTTCCAGTGAAAAAAGGTTTTCAAAAAGAAATGCCGATGGGCAAGATTTAAAGAGTATGCATTGAGTTTTTAAAAAGGGCCAATGGGCTAGGTATATATATATATTCCGGTGGGAATAACTTTATATGAGAGACCAATGGACCAAGTGTAGATCACAGTAGGATCAGAGAAGTTGAGAAAAAGAAAAGCTGGGCTGCATAAAAGAGATTTTTGTAGTTTATAAAGAAACATCATTCATGGATTTTCATATAAATGAGTTATTTTTGATAGAAAAAGTTATTTATAGAGTATTTCAGTACTGATATATTATTTGAAGAATAAGCTACATTTTACGTTATCTAATATCATGTTAAAAATATACTTTGGTTTATACATGCTATATTGTATCAGCATACTATTGAAAATATGATTATTATGGCTCTCTATTCTTTTCCATGATTATATGGTTATTCAATCATGGGATTTCGATCTCACCCCTCTATGGCTGATGTTTTTCTTACAGATTAGTGAGCGGATAGAAGGATTAGATGGTTGGCCTTAGCTTTAATTTCGGTATGAGAGTTGGTAATTGTACATTGAGAATATTGTTAGATTGAAAGAATTTAGTGTGGATGTTAAAAAGATAGACAAAGTCTTATTTGTATATGAAAATGAGAATTATGTATGTATTTGTGTATGTGTGTTTATACAGTTATTCTGTATTGTATTATAGACCCTATGAAATGAGATAAAGTTTTTTATTTTGAGAAAATTATGAGTATAATCTATGTATTAGTGCGACTCGTATGTCGATTGTGAATGTGATCTTATAAACTACTTGAGAATGTTACAGAAAAAATATATATGAGCAGAGACACATAATGCTATGAGATGATATCATGAAAAGTTTTTTTCGATTTTTGAGCAGATGATTTATGGAATTAGATAGAGTTCACTAATACTTTATGGTGCGCAACATAAAGGCTAGTAGAACTCTATCCAATTTTCATTGGTTACCAGATTATGTCAGTTTCCTGGAGGGAGAGAGAGGGAGAGCTGACATCCACAGTCAGCCCCAGTACCGACCCCAGATCAGCCTCGCTGACTCCAACGTCGGCCTCACCGACCCA
Source organism: Calamus simplicifolius (assembly GCA_900491605.1). NCBI lineage: Eukaryota > Viridiplantae > Streptophyta > Magnoliopsida > Arecales > Arecaceae > Calamus > Calamus simplicifolius. The sequence continues at coordinate 385,929 of UESW01004169.1, read as the reverse complement.
GCTCTCGGCATCGACCTCGGCATCAGCAACCCTCACGTGGCCCACTACCGCCTGTGGCCGCCACGTAGCCACACCTGCTGCTTGCGGCCCCCACATGCCTAGCTCCATCACTGTCCGCACAGGACAACAAACGTGCAACATAGGGAACATATCTGGCAAGCGCCGTAATGCCCGCCCATACCCTGCAGCATCTGTCCTAACCAAGCAGTACCTGCCAACTCTGCTACGGCCTCCCAAGCCTGACGAAACATGGCCTGCAGCTCTGAGAAGTCACAAGAAGGCAAGCCCCACTATGCTACCCCTATCATAAATGCTCGACAGGTGGTTACACCTCAAGTCTCAGAGACTCCAAGCATCAATAAAATGGGTAAGAGGGACCCCCGGCAAGGTAGGCCAAGCTAAGCCCAAGTAGGCACTCAAGCCCTTACACGCTCATATGGATAGCACATCTCTAAGCCTCTCTTTCTCTCTTTCGAGCTTTCTCAAGCTCACTGCTGCCCAAAGCACTGACTTAAGCGTCGAAAGGTTCCCACCGAAATCTCCGATCCTCGGGACTTTTTGCAGCTTTCGATCAAGCAAAGCCCCCAAGGATCCTCGGCACGCCAAAGAAGGCGACCGAATGCTCGCGAACGTTCGAGAAGGATGATCTAGCTACAAGTCCAACACAAATTAAACTTCATCCACACATTTATAAAAGCAACCCAGGAACCCCCCAATTGAGATAATTTCTTCTCTCTCCTTCTTTCTTCTCTTGGCTTAAGCTTTAGGCGTCTCCCTCAAAGGTCCTAGGGTTCTTCTTGATCCATATCACTAACTTGGGATTTGAAGGATTTCCTTCAGAAGAAACTCTGGAGCTTCCAAACGGTTTTTTTTTCTAAGCGTAGGAATACAAGAGAAATAGGCAGTCTTTCAGGCTGGAAAGATGTTTTACCGAGTTCATACAAAACAAATTTCCTCCATTAGTGTGAAAACCAGAAAAAAGAATCAACAAATTGGCACCTTCTGTGGGAATCGAGTAAAAAGCATTGATGCCTAGCCATGCCACCCAAAAATAAGGATCAGGACCCAAAGACCACTTATCCAGGGCAAGCCAAGCTCCTATAGGATCTTAAGACTCCATGTCAGCCAGCCCTATACCACCGGCCTCTCCAAGGAGAGCTCCTCCTACCCTCAAAAGAGATTCGAGACTTCAACCAAAAATTTGATGAACTTGCAAGCATTATGCAGACCATACTTTCTCAGCAAGCTAAGGCTGGTGACCAACTTGAAGTTCCAAAGGGATTCTCAAAAAGCCAAACCTAGCTGACATCCGAATGAGCCTAGAAGTCAACCCCACAACTAGGAAGCTGAGGCCGAGTCTAACTAACCTCGATGAAACTAAAGATTGACCTTACAGTCAAAGACCTGAGGTTGGTCCTAGCCAACTTCAAGAGTACAGAGATCGACCAAGAGCCGAATTGATTATCCTCTCCCCTCAAAAGATGAACTCCATGATCACTTGTCCAAATCAGATAAGCATGTCAATTCAAAGACTAACTACAGACACATCTACTGATGATTTGAGGAGATCGATCAAAAAATTGGCGAGATGATGCATCAAGTCTGAAACATAGGGTAGGAACATCTGATGATCTAGACATCCCATCTGAGCTACCCTTCATAAGGGAGGTGATGGCTGAGTCCTTACCTTCTAGGTTCAAGATGCCACAATTGGAGCCATATGATGGGACGTCTGATCCAATAGACCATCCAAAAAGTTTCGAAGCTCTCATGCTGCTACATGATTCTCTAAATGCAATTATGTATAGAGCCTTTCTAGTGACTCTAAAGAAGGTTACTTAATTCTAGTACACTAACCTCCAACCAACCTCAATCAGCTCTTTTTATGGACTCTGCATACAATTCATTGGCCACTTCATTAGCAACAGAAAGCACTAGAAGACTTGAGCGTCCCTAATGACCATTAAGTGGAAGGACGAGTCCTTAAGGGATTATTTTGTAGTGCTTCAATTCTAAGGCATTAGAGGTCAGAGACCTGATACCTCGATTGCCGTCACAGCCCTCATGAGTGGCCTAAAGAATTCTGGTTTGACTTTTCTCTAACAAAGTGACTCTGAAAGACCTTAATGAACTCCTTGGCCATGTGAAAAAGTACATTAATGTTGAGGAGACTCTAATTGCTTACAAAGATAAGGAGTCCAACCTTCCAAGAAACGGTTAGAGAAGGATGATCATAGGTCCAAAGAACTTCAAAAGAGACCCCGAGGAATATAGGAGACTTGGCGCAAAGCATTGTAGTGGTTTCTAAAGACCCTCAGTCAAACCACTAAGTAAAAGAAATAAGAGAAGTTTAAAAGAAGTTGACCTAGGAAAGCCGAGAATTCACCATGGGATAGGGTGACAAGAGCCAGCTAAGCAGGAGTGAAAATATGAGGTGAAAATATGATTCACCCTTCTAGCCTTTTATAGGCAACAGGAGTGCGTTTGGGTGGGAAACTTCACCCTCAAGCCACCTCGTGTTTAGCTATCACGTGGCAATCATTAGGTTGGGAGTGGGGAGACTGTTCATAATAAGCCACCATAATAAATGCTCAGCTTATCCCTCTATAGATGACAAAGCACCGAGTTCTTTTTCAAATCGGTGTCATTTGACAACAATTTTACGTGAATGGTGCCAAGAAAAGTTTTTTACGAGAATAATGTTAAAGAAAAAAAGCACCATTTGAAATGATGCTTTTTTTTATCCGTCATGGCAGATAAAAAAATATCACTTAAAATTGCGCTTTTAAAAGTGCCACTTCAAGTGGCGCTTCTTAAAATGACGCTTCTAAAAGCACCATTTCTTAGTGTAAAATGGGACTTTGCGTGAAAGTGAAAAGCAAAAATGGCTTCTTAAAAGCACCACTTAAGTGACACTTTTAAAAAGCGCTACTTGAAATGACGCTTTTAAAAGGGTCATTTCAAGTGGCATTTTTTTACCTGCCACGATGGACGAGAAAAGCACCACTTTGATGCTTTTTTCTTTAACATCATTTTTAGAAAAACTTTCTTTTGCATCATTCACGTAAAATCGATGTCAAATAATGACACCGGTTTGAAAAAAAAGGCTCCAAAGCCACCAATACAATTCTTAAGATGGTCAATCATTGCAATCCATAATGATGATTTGCAGATACCCATAAGTATTAAATGTCTCAAAATAAGAAATATTAAATTAAAAAATCTTATGGATAAGTTTATAATTTTATCATAATTAAATAAGATTTCTTGAAAAACAAGGTAGATTAACCAAGTATGAAATGATCAAATCCTTGAACCCAAACTAGAGTCCAAAATGGGGTGGTAATGAGCTATTTTGAGCTCAGGACTGACCTGGTAATGAGCTATTCTCAGCTCGATGCCAACTTGATAATTGTTGATTTGCTTAGTACGATCTAACTCAATGACTTTAAACCATAAATTTTGAAAATAAATTGTTTTACAATTTGAATGCATAAAAGAATTTAAGATTTCACTTATGAGAAAAGAGTTACTTTCATGATCCACCCATAAAATTAAGCTCAACCTTAAAAAAATGAAGGGCAAATGATGTGGATTGATTTGACAGCCCAGCCTGATGATAGCTCATGACAGGATAAATATCAACTCAATGAGGAAAAAATCCTAATTTAGGATCTAAACTCCTCCTCAAGGCAATCACTCTGGCCAAGTTTTATTAAGACTCCACTATTGTATGTCCACTTTTATAACGAATTAACATCTTAATTAGGGGCAGATTCCTACCGGGACTTAGTCTCTTCGAGATCAAGACTCCATCTAAACTGTTCCTGGCAGAGAGTCAACTCAAAAAAACTTCCTCCAAATGTCTAAGCTATTTTTTCCATGGTTTTTAAAATTGGAACGGACCGATTGATTGAACTGATCCAACTAGGAACCAATTATCAGTTCGATCCGATTTTATTATTAAAATTAACTTTTATATAATCCAATAAAATCAAAAAATTTATTAAACAATCAGATTTTGAATCAATGCAACTCGATTTTTAGACTTTTAGTTTTGATAAATAAAATTAAAGTTATTTTTTTAGATTTTTTATTTTTTATTTAAATTAATATTAATATTTTTTTATTTTTATATTATTAAATTAAAAATTAATTATAATATTATTCGATTCAATCAAACCGATTTATTCGGTTGAACCGATTGATCCACGGTCCAAACGTTAAACGGGTTCGTTGTCTGGTCTGATTTTCAAAACATTGGTTTTTTTCTGTTAGCGCAGGAGTTCAGTCAAAGCAGGCGGTTTTTCAAGCTGGAAAGGTGCTCTGAGGTTCATGAAAAATGAATTTCATCCGTTGGTGCGAAGATCAGAGAAAAGAATCAATAGGAAGACCAACTCACCGTAACCTCAATGGGGACCCCAGTATCAACACGGTGCTGGTAATAGAGATCGATGTAGTCGACGCCAAGCCTCTTCAAGCTCGCCTCACATGAAGTCCTCACGTATGCCGGATCGCCACGTACCTCCAACTTGCCATCAGAAAAGCTGACACCAAATTTGGTGGCCAGCTGCACCTTCTCCCTCATTCCCCCTTGCAGAGCCTAAAACAAACACCACGAAGGCATCAGAGATGGACGCGTACATACCCAGGTCACCAGCAGCCCAGAAGTTTGATTACCTTGCCGATGAGGATCTCGTTGGTGAAGGGGCCGTAGACATCGGAGGTGTCGAGGAATGTGACGCCGCGGCGGATGGCGTGGTGGATGAGGGCGATCATGTCGGATTCCGGCTTGGGGGGGCCGTAGGCGGCGGACATCCCCATGCATCCCAACCCCTGGGCGGAGACCTCCAGGCCCTGGGATCCCAGCTTCACGCGCCCCACCGTCGCCATGGCCCTTGCGCTACCGACGGCTGCTGCTACTTTGAGACCAGTAGAGCCTGGCTCGTACGGCGACGGTCGCCCGTCTGCTCCCATTATCTTATAATCTGTTGGTAAGATGACGAAAGCTCTTGCGTCATCGGCCACGAGAGGAGAAAAACGAGCGACTAAGGTGCACGCCTACGAAAGCGTTGCTTCAGCATTATTCTCGTCCACCACTCCACCATGACCAGGGACGCAGAGCTGAAAAATCTTAGTTTTATAAATTATACATATTAACAACCGTTTTTTTATTGGCCATACGGCGGCGGAAAAGACTTTGTGCATCACCCCGCGCATTGTGCATCGGAAGCAGCCATTGACTCATGCGCATGTATGATGGCTTATTGGACTCTAATGCGCTTTGCAGAGACGTACCATCAATGTATCAGTTTTTCGTATGATGATCAAGGATGACAATTTTTTTAGTTTAATCGTTTATGCGGTTGTTATTATTTTTAACGAATTAAAAATTTTGATCTAAACAACTTAACGGATAAGATAAATTTTTTGTTAACGATTAAACCGATAAATGACCGAAAATAGTATTATTCATCCCATCCCCATTTATCCATCTCTATCCCCGTTAACTTTAATATAATATATTTAAATTTTAAATATATATATATTAATATATTAAAATTAAAAATAAATAATATATATATCCTGTCTTTTGCTCTTTCTTCTTTCACATAGCCGATCTAAACTTTTGAACAAGACAAGAACACAGCTCCATCAGTCCATCTTCGCCAATCGCTGCCCCATCCACGTTCTTCAATAAATTTTTCTTTCTATGGTATGCTCATCTCTTTCTTTTATTTTTTAAAAAGGCATCTTTATTTTTTTCTTTGAAATTTGAATGTATTCTTTTATTTTACGATTGTTGCATTGAAAATCTTCATTTTCTAATTTTTTTCCTTGTTAGTTGTTTTCTTTCTCACTTTTCGTTCTCTTCTTCCTTATCCGAGAAGTCGAAGAATCTCTTATATGTATCAATATCATCATTTAGTTATTCTCGATTAGTCTTCATCTTATCTTTAATTTTTAATAAATTATAAATTTAATAAACTAATTTTATTTTTTATATAAACAGGCAAATGGGTACTCAATGCATACCCGTTTATCCGGCCGAGTATCCTCATCCCTACTCCGTTAACTATAACAGCTTAACGGGATGGAGAATGGGAACGTTTTTCTAACGGGGACGAGGACCGGTATAGATCGCCCGAGCCATCCTCGGGCCATTTCCATCCCTAACGGTGGCAATAAAGTTGGCATAAGCGGATAGCCCATGGGCCAGCCTGAGACCAGCCCAGCCCAGTCCAGCTAAAAATTAGGCTAGACTAAGCTAGGGCATAGAAATTTTGAATCGTGCCCCAACTTAGAAAAATTATGCCCGGTCTATTTCAGACTTGCTAATATATTTTTATATTACATAGATTATATTTTTTTAAGTTATGATAGATATTTTTTATATATAAATTATTACCGCAGAAATCCATTCTTCGACTTGGGTGCGCTTCTGGCTTCTGATCCAAACGCCGATCTCGTTGCCTCAGGGTGGAACCTGCAAGACAGTCTGCGCGCAGAGAGTGCTGTGAGGGTTGTCCTCTGCGTAGGACCTCCGATGCCCAAGTTAGTAGAGATTCAAGCAACCAGATGTAAGAAGAAGACTCTCACAGAAGAGCTCCCCTAGATGGGTGTTCTCTCGAGAGAGCTCTGAGCTCAGATGGAGCTATTCTTAGTGTGATAATGAGTGAAAAATGAGCGTTCAAGCGTGCATACTTGAGAGGTTGGAGGGCAGTGGTATTTATAGAGGGTTACCTGATTCCTTGGGCGTGCCACGAGGGGAGGTCTGAAAGCTGTTAGGATTTAGAATGGATTCAAATCAAGTTTGTTATGAGGTCAGTAGGATCCGTATCTTGTCAGTTAAAGGATCGGCGGCTGGGAGAGCTTGTTGATGCCTTGAGATTCAGCGATTACATAGGTTCTAGGCCACTCCTATGGGTCTTAGGCCACTCCTGGATATGATTTCCTGTTTGGAATCTTATTCAGTCATAGTGAATTCGCACTCTCTCGCGCTGGATTCCGCAGAGGTATTCGAATGCCTCGGGCCGGCTGAGGGGAGGGGCAATTTGGTTTTCTGAGGTATAGAATAGCTTGGTCTATAAAGGTATGGGGACAGCTCGGATTGTCGAGGTATAGATGGCTTGGGTTGCCGAGGTACAAGAATGGCTCGGGCTACCGAGGTATGGATGGCTCGGGTTGCTGAGGTATGAGAATGGCTCGGGCTACCGAGGTATGAATGGCTCGACCTACCGAGGTATGGATGGCTCGGGCTACCGAGGTATAGAAAGCTCGGGTTGCCGAGGTATAAGAATGGTTGGGGTTGTCTGGATGACCTGACGCCGCTGAGGGCGATTGGGCTTCGCTGCTTAGTGGGTTTGACAGCTGGCCGACAGAACGTTAGAATTGGACTAGACCCAATTGTCGATGTGTGCGGTCATTAATGCAATGATGATTTTACCCCTCATCACATGCCCCCCACTCCCTAGTCCGAAGTGTAAGTTTGAATATAGGGAGTAGAGTTCCAGAACAATCTTATTTGGGGGATTCGAAAAGGCGGGCAATGATAATCTTGTAAATGACGGGCTGCTATTTCGTCATCATTTTTCGCCGCAGCTCGAGGAGGAAACGCTTCGTTTCCAACAGGCCACGATAGCGAAAATTTCACGTGGCAGGACTTCTTTATTTCTGGTGCCCATATCAGAAGTTTTGACATCTTTGGCTTTCCCTCTGAAGCGTTTATTTAAAGTGGGCTAGGGCGGCGCTCCTTCTGCAACGCCTCTTCATCCTTGCCATAGAGATTTTCCATTCTTCCCTGAGCCCTTGCTTGCTTGTTCATATTTCGCCTCTTATTCAGCCAATATGAAGGGTCCTGGCAATGTTGCCTCAAAGGTAACCTTTGACGATCTGGATAGAATCGTCGCCATTATAGGGTTCCTTGGGATGTAGCCTTATGGGTGCCGAGGGCTGAGCACCGGGTTTCGACCAGTTAAGCCGTGGAGTCTTCTTTTATGAGGAGAGCTTAAGGGCAGGTCTTCGGTTCCCTCTTCACCCGCTGGTACAGGAGGTGATGAGGTTCTATAATATATGTCCAACAATGATAGCCCCAAATAGCTAGCGTAATCTTATCAGGTTCATCTCGATGTGCAGTTGCGTTGGGATGACTGCGACACTTCCTATATTTCGAGTCTGCTACAACTTGGTTTCTAGGAGGAGCTCTGAGTGGCCCTACATTGGTCCCCGAAAGTCATTCAAGATGATTTCTGATAACCCGTCTTCGATAACGGAGTGGAAGTCCCAATTTTTCATTGCCAAAGGAAACATCGGTTCAGATTTTTTGAGGGGATGGGCAAGTTATGTGAAAGATCCGGAGGCGCGCCCGGAGTTAAGCGAGTAGGAGAAGAGAGATTCGGTAACCCTTCACAGTGGTTAGGAGGTATTAGCCAGCACTCTATTAGCAGAGGATGCCCTTTTCTCCACTGGGCTTAACTCTATTGACCCTCAAGGTGAGTCTTCGCTCTGATGGTCAGTGTGTTTATGTAATTCCCTACTATTTAATTGAATATCCGTTGTGTTTTCAGCCGAGAGGTCCGCATTCGTGGGCCAAATGAGGAAGGAGTTGGGCAAGAGCCATAGGAGCTCCAGCTCCGGGGACAAGCACAGGTCCAAGAAGAGGTCTCGTCCTTTGGGTCTCGCCCGAAGGAGCCGAGGAGAGACGGCGTGGGCCACCACTCTTCCACCCCTAAGAGGAGGGAAGCGGGAGAGTCGGTCGCGGCTGGTGAACCCCCTGCCGGAGGGGGACACTGTAGTGGGGATGGAGAGTACCGTTAGGGAAAACTTGGAGAGAGCCATAGAAATTTTCCCCCCTCAAGTAGTGATTATGTCGGATGATGCCGAGGAGATGTCGCTGGTCCGTCCAGTGGTCCTCCTATCAGAGGTTAATCAACTTCAGTTGCCAGTGGTGGGGAGCCCACTGCGTGTGGAAGAGGCCCCTGCTCCGGTGGAGGGGTCAGGAGAGACAGATGCGGCTATTGAAGCTCGAGTGGAGCCGCTTGTTGAGAAGTTGGTGGAGGTCGAGTGCCTTCTGCTGAGGGTCTCTCTCTTGTGGTACTAGGGGAGGTCGTGAAAGAGATTGAAGTTTAGGTGGAGTCTGTTGGAGATGAAGCAACAGATGGAGAGGAAGAGAAAGAAGAAGAAGAATCATTGAATGAAGAGGATGCTCGGGCCGGGGTTCCCTCAACCGGGGCGAAGCATCCGAGGCCTGCAAGCTAAAGTTCTGATGGAGGAAGCCGAGTGGATGGCGGTTCCTCAGGCCAAAGTCCCTCAGGTCGGCTCTTCGGCTATGAGTTCTCTTGTCCACAGCCCAGAGGTGGATGACATGCTCACCGCCTTGATGCGGTCTGTACTGCGTGCGGAAGGGAGTTCCTTGACGGACAAGCCTACAGTCGGGGATATTATTGATGCAGCTTTTGGTCAGTCCGGGGTGCCAAGGATGTTTACCTTCTCCCCAAATTAGTAATGTGACTCTTATGAAGATCTCTACACACTACACCTCCCGGGTAAGTCATTGTACCGAGGTTATAATTCTTAGTTGGTCGGTTCGCTGTAGTTTCTTACTCGTGCTTTTCTGCAGAATGCCTTGATTACAAGAGCACTGAATTGGCGCTTAAATTTGGCCACGGGGGTTTGCGCCCAGGCCAGGAAGGAGGCGGCCGACCTTCGGACAAGGGTGGATTCAACCAGCCGGCTTTCTAGGGCCCTGGGGTCCATTTAGGCAGACCTCGACAGGATGGGCAAGTGCTACCGAACTACCACCGAGAGGGCCTCTCGGCTTGAGGCTCAAGTCAAAGAGCTCCAGGGTTTCCTGAACAGTCGGACAAGGCTTGCCTGGAGTTATCCCAAATTAAGGCTAAGCACGCCGACGAGGTCAATGCCCTGCAACGGCACTTTGACAAGAGGTGGGGTCAGCTGAAAAATAGCCATGCCGAGGAGAAGAATAATTGGAGCAAGAGGCTCGAGGAGGAGGAGCGTAGGTGTTGGTGGCAGCAAGATCAGCTTGCCAGCCTGAATAAGAAACTCGCCGATAGGGAAGATCGGCTAAAATGGTAGCATGATCAGATTGCCAAGCTCAGTACTAATCTCAACCAATCTCAGCGGGACATCGAGGACAAACAATCCCGAATTGATGACCTCAAGGAGGGTCTCCAACAGAATAAAGAGGCCAGATTAAAGGCCCTGGAAAAGGTCCATGAGCTGAGCGATAAAATGGCTCGGTGGGAGGAAGAGGTATAGTGTCTTTTCGTCTATTTGTTTCTGGCACTTTTCTTTTGTTTATGGCCTCAAGTGACTTAATGCTTGCAGATAGGCAAAATCGAGCTTGAGGCACATGAGCAGCTTAAGGCCCTGAGGGCAGATTTGGCCTCGAGTCATCAAATGAATCTTGAACTTGGGGGTCGGCTAGCCGAAGCTAACGACCAAATTGCCTCGGCTGTGGAGGAGTACAAAAGTTCTGTTCAATTCTTTGAGAGCGTAAAGAGGCTTGTGCCGATGCATTCCGATTCGGCGAGGAGGAAACTCGAGCAAAGATCTCTCGAGTGTATCACGAGTTGGATTTATCTTTCCTAGAGGCCGAGCTATTTGATACTCGTACCCCAGGGGCCGAAGAAGCCAAGTATGAGGATATTTCGGATGTCGATCTTGATGCTATCCTGGGTCCCAAAGAGGCCACAACTACTGAAGAATGCCTTCAGCCTGCTGCCGAGGAATCTGAGGTCCCTCTTCCAACAACATTCGAAGTGGGTGACGCGAGTTAAGTCCTTCCGGATGTTACCAAGGAGGTTCCCGGGACTGATCCAAACCCTGATTCTTGAGGGTTGTTCATGTATTTTTTATTTTTTCAACTTGTAATCTTATCGGGATTCAATGAATGAATATTTTATCTCTTTTTACTTTGCCTTATTGCTTTGGTCATTGTCTTTTTGAACAACCTTTTTGTCGGGAGTTGCTTCGATGGTAAATGAATCGTAAATGAAATGCACCTTTAGGTCGAATAGCCCTTGGGGGTTCCGAATCGAAGATTCTACTCAGTCGAAGCCAGATTAACTGGTTTTGCTAATGCATAAAATTGTTCGGTTTTGCCATGGAATGTAACTCCGACTTTGCCTCGGTTGGGGCCGAGGTTAGATGCGCGCAAGCTTACTTGGTTTGCTAAGGCACAAAATGGTTCAGAGTGAAATGACCAAAACAGCTCAAATACCTCGGCTGGGGCTGAGGTTAGATAGTTCGGTTCGTCCGAAGAAAAAAGTTAGTACGTTTTCTATCAGGGCATACGAAACAACTTTGCGCTTTGCCGAAGGATGCCTCGTTTCTGCTTAAGGCATTTATCTCGAATCAAGAGCCTTAAATGCAGAAAACTATTCTTTTCTTTTGATCTACCACGTGGCAACACGGTCATGGCGTTTCAAATTCTGGGGCTCCCTTCTTTAATGGTTGCTCCCGGTTCGCTTGCTATAAAAAGGGCAGGGAGCGGACTGTGTTAGGCCATCTCCCAAAGGCCTTCTCTTTTCTGTGAGTTGTAAGGGCTTTCATGGAACATATTTCTGGTTTGTCCCAGATAGCTGGGATGATGGAAAAGCTGCTTAGTCCCTCGGAGGTCATATAGCTGGGATGATGGAAAAGCTGCTGAAGAGCAAGTAGTCCTTAAGGAAGGAATTCTCGGAGGTCATATGGGGAGCACACGGGATGCCAGCAGAGGTCATATAGGGAGCGCACGTACGCGCTTCCTGTGTGGCCTTTGTCACTTGCCATGGGGACCACAGGAAACGCAAAGCATACGTATTCCCCATGGAAGACATTGAGTTCACCTCCTTCCTCAATTTGGATCCCTTAGTTCATCCACCTGAGGAATCTTTTTCCATGTGAACAGGGAGGAGAGTGGTGTTGGTCTGCTGGTTCTCTGCCTATGTTGTTGGGCAGTGGCCAGCAGCCCAGCATCCCACTTGGGGGAGGAGGCATCCTCGGCATCAGCATCCACAGGTCTTTGACCTGGTTAGGATCCCTCAACACATCCGTCTTGGGGATCCGTGGATGGCCTACTTTGTTCTTTGGCATTAACCAGCGGCCTAATGGAGCCGATTGGTTTCTACGATTTTTTGGGTCGGATGCAGAAACATCGTTATCGACTGAAGCTGCTCAGCCGAGCTTTTTATTTATCTTTATTTCCTATGCTATGATGCACTTGTAATGCCTCTCAGGAGGTTGTAATTTTTTCATTAATAAAGAAATTTTTTACTCTTTCTTCCTTTGAGTGTTTATTTCTTTTTCCAGTATGGTTGTGCTGGGAGTTTTCTTACTCACATTATGCTTTCTAGATTGTAGCATAGTTTACTAATTTAGCAGCACTTTTGCTACAATATTTAGTCCTCTGAGGAGGAAGCATTCACCTCTGTTTAGGTCAGAGGGAGGCCTGGGCGGCCCTGTGAACTTTTGATGCATGCACGATCCTACTCGAGGGGATGAAAGAACTTGTAAATTTTGCTGGTAAGTAGTGGAAGGTTACTTACCTCTGTCGAAGCGTGATAGGACCCTTAGTCGCGTCAGAGTGTTTGAGGAATCACCCGATCAGGCCGAAGCTTTAGAACTATATCGCTCGTTTGGTCAAGGCTTTGGGGATAATTCAGAAATATATCACTTGGTTTGGTCGAGGCTTCAAAAATTATTCAGAAATATATCACTCGGTTTGGCCGAGGCTTCAAAAATTATTCAGAAATATATCACTCGGTTTGGCCGAGGCTTGAAAATTATTTAAAAATATATCACTCAGTTTGGCCGAGGCTTCGAAAATTATTCAAAAATATATCACTCGGTTTGGCCGAGGCTTCAGAAATATATCACTCGGCTTGGCCGAGGCTTTAAGATTATATTTTACTTGGTGCTGCCAAGGTACGTAGCTCTCTCCCAGCCGAGGTTTGTCAAATATATTTTACTTGGTGCAGCTAAGGTACGGAGATCGCTTGGCCCAGCCGAGGATTTATAAAGATTATATTTTACTTGGCGCGACCAAGGTACGAAGCACTCTCGGCCCAACCGAGGTTTGTCAAATATATTTTACTTGGCAGCCAAGGTACGGAGATCGCTCAGCCCGGCCGAGGATTTATAAAGATTATATTTTACTTGGCGCGGCTAAGGTACGAAGCTCTCTCGGCCCAGCCAAGGTTTGTCAGATATATTTTACTTGGTGCGGACAAGGTACGGAGATCGCTCGGCCTGACCGAGGATTAAAAGATTGTATTTTACTTGGCGCTACCAAGGTACGGAGACCATCATGGCTTGGCTGAGGTTTCAAGATTATATTTTACTTGGCACAACCAAGGTACGAAGCTCTCTCAGCCCAGCCGAGGTTTGTCAAATATTTTTTACTTGGTGCAGCCAAGGTACGGAGATCGCTCGGCCCGGCCTAGGATTTATAAACCTGCTTCTCATTGCAGCTTTCAAGGAGAGTTATAAAAATTTTGCGAGTATTTGAGAATTAAATTTAATTCAATGAGCAGAGTGAGTTTAGCAATGGCATACTTTTACTGGTGGTATGCGCAGAGATTATCCGAGTTCCATGTCCGAGGAATAGATTTTCCATCCAAATCTTGGAGTTTGTAGGTGGGTTTGATTACTTTCGCCACTTGGTAGGGACCTTCCCAATTTGGGGACAATTTTCCTTGCTCCAATGGCTTCAAGACGGACGCCTTTCGAAGCACCAGATCACCGGGGAGGAAAAACTTTCTCGGACTCTGGTGGAGTAATAGAGAGCTACTCTTTGCTGGTAGGTGGCCATCCGGATTTGGGCCTTCTCCTGACTTCTTCTATTAAGTCAAGATTAGTTCGGAGCTGCTCGTCGTTTGATTCTTCTGAATAGCCTTCCACACGAGGGGAGGGGAGTCCGACTTCCACAGGAATGATAGCCTTCATGCCAAAGGCCATCTTAAATGGGGTTTGCCCGTGGGTACCCTCTCGTAGTTCGGTATGCCCACAACACATGGTGGAGTTTCTCGGCCCATCTGCCTCGTGCCTGGTTGAGCCGAGCTTTAATTTCCTGTAGGAGAGTTCGGTTGGTTACCTTGGCCTCTCCATTAGCTTGAGATGTCGACCGATGTCAGGCGATGGAGAATGCCATGATCCTCGTAGAATTCTCGGAACTTAGGGTTGTCGAACTGCTTCCCGTTGTCGGTGATAATAGTGTGGGGAAGGCCGAAGCGGCAGATGATGGACCTCCACATGAAGTCTTTGGCCCAAGCTTCGGTTATCTGGGTGACTGCTTCAGCTTCGATCCACTTAGTGAAATAATCAATTGCAACAAATAAGAACTTCTTTTGCCCCGTTGTGAGGGGAAAGGGCCAAGAATATCCATTCCCCATTTGGCGAAGGGCCAGGGGGATAATATGGAGGTCAGGTGTGCCGAGGGGAGCCTCTAGACATTTGATGCCTTTGGCACGAATCACAAGCTCGAACGAGGTCATCGGCATCTTTCTGCATCGTCGGCCAATAATACCCTTGGTGCAGCACTTTGCAGCATAGGGCCCGACCACCGAGGTGATTGCCGCAAATGCCTTCGTGGACCTCCCGAAGAGCATAATCGGCCTCTGTTGGTCGGAGGCATTTGAGCAACGACATTGAGAAGGACCGCTTATATAGCCGTCATCAATCAGGACATAATGAGATGACTGTATTTTAGCTTCCTTGCTTCCTTCCTATCAGTGGGCAGCAACCCTTCTTTAAGGTACTTGTGTAGGGGGTCCATCCAGGATGGTTCGGTATCAACCTGTATCATCTGGTCAGCATTGGCGATGCTGGGCTTCTCGAGGACCTCCAAGTAAAATTTTCGCTCGAGATCCATTGACTTTTGGAGATACCGAATCATACTCTGCTCTCGAGCCTCGAATTCTTCCTACACCTGCCGGCCACCAACTGAGAGTCGGTGTAGGCGATTAGCTTATTGACCTTAAGCTCATGGGCGATTCGGAGTCCGGCAAGCAGGGCTTCATACTCTGCTTCATTGTTTGAAGCTGGGAAGGAGAAGCGGATGTTGTATTCGAAAGTTGCGCCCTCTGGGCTGGTGAGGCCAGGCCGGTGTTGGAACTACCCGTGCTGGAGGATCCATCGACGTGAAGTAACCATGGGGCATTCGGCTTTGGTTGTCCGAGGGCATCTAGAGCAGAGCCATCTTCGGGTATGGTGCATTCGAGGAGGAAATCCGCCAGAACCTGGGCTTTAGTGGCTGGACGAGGCTGATACTGGATGTCGTGCTCGCTCAACTCAACAGCCCATTTGGTCATTCTCCCTGATGCTTCTGGACGATGGATAATTGCCTTGAGGGTTGGTCGGTAAGGACAGTGACAGTGTGCGCTTGAAAATATGGCCGCAGCTTTCGGACCGACGTTACTAAAGTCAGGACCATCTTCTCAACTCAGGTATACCTTTTTTCAATGTCCTTGAGCAGTTTGCTGACATAATAAATGGGTCTTTGGACTTTGTTTTCCTCTTGACTAGCACCGAGCCAACACGTTTTCAGAGACCGCCAAGTATAGGTTCAGCATTTTCCCTGGCTTCAGGCTGCTAAGGAGAGGTGGCAAGCCGAGGTATTTCTTGAGATCCTCAATGGACTTCTGGCAATCTGGGGTCCATTGGAAGTTTTTGGCCAACCGAAGCGCTTTGAAGAAAGGAAGGCATTTCTCGGCTGATCGAGCAATGAAGCGGCTGAGGGCTGCTATTCTCCAATGAGGCATTGCACGTCCTTGACTGACCCAGGCGGGGCCATTTGCTGCAGGGCTTGGATCTTCTGAGGATTTGCCTCGATGCCTCGCTGAGAAACCATGAAGCCAAGGAATTTCCGGAGTTGACCCCGAAGGCGCATTTGGTGGGGTTGAGCTTCATCTGATACTTTCAAAGTGTGGTGAAGCTCTCCGTGAGATCCTCGACGTGCTGGGGTGCCTCCTTGCTTTTTACCATTATATCATCAACATACACCTCCATGTTTCGACCGATTTGCTCCTTGAAGACTTTGCTAACCAGCCTTTGGTAGGTGGCACTTGCATTTTTCAAACTAAAAGGCATAACTCGGTAGCAATAGATACCTCGGTCGGTGATGAAGGCAATTTTTTTCTCATCTTCGGGCGCCATTCGGATCTGGTTGTAGCCTGAATAGGCATCCATAAAAGTCAGCATTTGATGGCCCGAAGTTGAATCTACGAGCTAGTCGATCTACGAAGAGGGAAGCTATCTTTTGGGCAGGCCTTGTTGAGGTCAGTGAAGTCGATGCAGATCCTCCATTTGCCATTCGACTTTTTCACCATGACCACATTCGCCAGCCAGTCGGGATAATTAACTTCTCAGATAAATTTGGTTTTGATGAGTTTATACACTTCTTTTTTGATGGCTTTTTAATGCTCGGGGGCGAAGCTCCTTTTCTTCTGCTTAATTGGCCTGAATGTCTCGTCCACGCTGAGGCGGTGAACCAGGACATCTGGGCTGATTCGGGCATATCCGATGCAGACCAGGCGAAGACGCCAGCATTCCTCTGAAGGAATTCAATTAATTCTTGCCGAAGCTTTCCTTCTAGCTGCGACCTGATCTTTCTGGTTCGGTCGGGTCGGGTTTCGTCGAGTGGTACTTCCTCTAATTCTTTGGTTGGCTCTCCTCGTTGCTCGGCGAAATCTTTCCAAGCATCCAGCCCATCCACCTCGGGCTTTCTGGACTGAAGGTCGGCGATAAAGCAATGCCGAGCTATGATCTGACTTCCTCGAACAACCCCCACTCTCCATTCGGTGGGGAACTTCATGGCGAGATGGGGAATAGAAATGATGGCCTTGAGAGATATTTGCCTCGGTCTACCGAGGATGGCGTTGTAAGGAGACCTGAGCTTGGTCACAAGGAAATCCATGAGCATGGTAGCCACGCGAGGCCAGTGCCAGCTCGGACTGACAGAGTGATGACTCCTTCAGGGATTATGGAGTCACCTGTGAAGCCCACTAGGATGGACTCCACGGGTCGGAGGCTTTCTACCAGAATTTTAATCTCACAAAGGCATCAAAATACAGAACATTAACAGAGCTTCCACTATCAATCAAGATACGTACATCATAATTGTTCATGTTCAAAGATACAACCAAAGCATCATCATGGGGGTAATGTACCTCCCTAAGGTCTTCATCAGAAAAGTGAGCTCATCAACTCGAGCTTTCTTTGGCGAGTTTTCCTCCTCGCCTGGCCAAGAAGATGGGGAGCCGGTAGCCGCTATCACATTAACATTGCCAATGATCGAGGGATTTGGTAGAGGAAGCTGGCGAGGCTCGGGCTGGCATTCTCCTCATTGTTCGGCTCAGGGGTCCTCTGAACCGGTCCAGTCTGCCCCGCCGATCAATCGCTCGATCTCGTTCTTAAGCTGCCAGTAGACTTCGGTATCGTGCCCATAATCCTGATGGAAGCACAGTACTTGGTCGGATCCCTCCGAGTTGCATTGCCTCGGAGAGGAGGAGGTCAAGGAATTTGCCGCTCGATTTCCATCAGGATTTGCGTCCTTGGTGCAGTGAGGGGGGTGTAGCGGTCAAACCTTCAAGCTGGACTCCGGGTTCGGTCTCGAGGTGGCGTAGAGGAGCTCTATGGTGGCGAGGCGGGCTAGCACGGCGATGGGCCCGTTGCTTGTCCGAGCCCTTGGCCTCCTTCTTCTTAAGCTGCTCAGCTTGAGCTGATCTTCTTGATTCTTCAACCCTGGCGTATTATCCGCCAGGGACATCATGTCCGAAAGGCTCTTCGGGTAGTTAACCTCCAAAGCCAGGTAGAAGTCTCCTTCCTTCAACACTCCTCGGCCAGGGAGGACATGGCCACCTCATGGTTGAGATGGTCGACTTCTAAGAGGGCAGTGTTGAAGCAGCCGAGGTAATTCTTCAGCGATTCCCCCTCTCTCTGCTTGACCTCATAGAGGAATCAGATCTCCATCGCTAGCGATGGCTACTGACGAACTGGCTGATGAGCAAACAGCTCATTTCGTCAAAAGAATCAATGGAACCTGGCTTCAGGCTGTTGAACCAGGTTCGGGCAGATCCCTTTAGAGTGGAGGGGAATGCTCGACACAGGATTGCATCCGATGCTCCGTGGAACATCATGATGGATCTGAAGCTGCTCAGGTGGTCGTCAGGGTCGGTGGATCCATGTACGGCTCGATGGTAGGGAGCTTGACATGAGGGAGAATCACTTCCTCATGATCCTTTCGGAGAAGGAGATGCCCTGCTTCGCTTTCGGCTGGGACGGAGGGGCTTGTCTGACGGCGTCTAACTCCTGACGCCATTCCCGATGCATCTCCTGCATCTGTTACCTGATCCCTTCATCCAGAGTGGCAAGAGGGATCGGGCGATGGGAAGACGATAGGGGTGTCGAGTTATAGGAAGACACTGGAGAGGGAGAACGAATCCGCCTAGATCTGAGTGGGCTCTTCCCTCCAGCTCGCTACGGTGCTGGCTTCGCTTTTGCGGGCTGGTGATGATAATCCGCTGCTTCCGGCAAATTAGAGGAAGAGATCGCTGGCGGGCAGGGGCAGCGGCCTCTTCATGAAGCTGAGGAGCAGGGATGGCGGGGCCAGGGGTTGCTTGGAGCCCCTGGACCAGCTGGGTCAATGCCTGGACCTGCTGAACCAGAGTGGCGAACTGGTCCAGGGTTACCATCGTTGTCGGCGGCGAAGGAGTTTCAGCTGGCGGTGGCGGTGGACGTACTGCACCACTGATCGGATTAGGCCTTTGAGAGGCGGTATGATCCTAAGCTTCGGACGTGGCTCTTCTTCGATTGGCCATTAGAGGATGCTTCTTCTGGTTCTTTGAGTCTTGTCTCCTGGATTACAAGTTTATAGGACTTGAGGCCCTTCCTCTAGCACCAATCTGTTGCCGCGGAAATCCATTCTCTGACTCAAGTGCGCTTTTGGTTCATGATCTAGACGCCGATCTCATCACCTTGGGGTGGAACCTGCAAGATAGTCCGCACGCAGAAGGTGCTGTGAGGGTTGCCCTCTGCGGAGGACCCTCCGATGCCCAAGTCAGTGGAGATTCACAGCAAGCAGATGTGAGGAGAAAACTCTCATAGAAGAGCTCCCCTAGATGGGTGTTCTCTCTCGAGAGCTCTGAGCTTAGATGGATCTATTCTTAGTGTGATAATGAGTGAAAAATTAGCGTTCAAGTGTGTGTACCTGAGAGGTTGGAGGGCAGTGGTATTTATAGAGGGTCACCTGATTCCTTGGGCATGCTGCAAGGGGAGGTCTGAAAGATGTTAGGATTCAGAACGGATTCGAATCAAGTTTGTTATGAGGTCAGTAGGATCCGTATCTTGTCAGTTAGAGGATCGACGGCTGGGAGAGCTAGTTGATGCCTTGAGATTCAGCGATTACACAGGTTCTAGGCCACTCCTATGGTTCTTAGGCCACTCCTGGGTATGATTCCCCATTTGAAATCTTATTCAGTCATAGTGAATTCGCACTCTTCCGCGCTAGTTTCCACAGAGGTATTCGAATGCCTCGGCTCGGCTGAGGCGAGGGGCAATTCGGTTTTCTGAGGTATAGAATAGCTTGGTCTGTAAAGGTGTGGGGACAGCTCGGGTTGCTGAGGTATAGATGGCTCGGGTTGCCGAGGTATAAGAATGACTCGGGTTGCCGAGGTATGAGAATGGCTCGGACTACCGAGGTATGAGAATGGCTCGGGCTACCGAGGTATGAATGGCTCGGCCTACCGAGGTATGGATGGCTCGGGCTACCAAGGTATGGATGGCTCGGGTTGCCGAGGTATGAGAATGGTTTGAGTTGTCGGGACGACCTGACGCCGCTGAGGGCAGTTGGGCTTCACTGCTTAGTGGGTTTGACAGCTAGCCGATAGGACATTGGAATTGGACTAGATCCAATTGTTAATATGTGCGGTCATTAATGCAATGACGATTTTATCACTCATCATAAATAAATATTTTTCTTATGCTTTTAATATATGCAAAACATGAAATAGCTTATCAAACAAGTAAATTACCAAAGTTTTAACCATCCAGTCACGTTCAACTAGCTTTATAAGGTGTACATATATTAAATATATTATGTAACTATGATATATAACTAGGTTCCGAACCAAACTGGGTAGCCTTGGATACTATTACTAGGCCAAGCTCAAGCCGACTTGTCTTAGCCCGAAGTTGGACCTGACCCAACCTAGCCTGATGCTTTGGGCTAGACTTTTGCCCTTGGCTCGGTCCAATCCATACCCACCCCTAGGTGGTGGTGTGAATTAATTATTTAAAATACAAGCTTAAATCAAATAATAAAATTTTATAAATGGTTGAATCAAAGATACCATTGTCTATAAATTAAGAACAAGATACGTTAATCTCATCATTTATTTTGTATGAATATAAATACAAATATTAGTTGGATATTAAAATTTTGTATATTTATTTGAAATGTTCATGCATGGAATGGATTTGGAAGGATATGATCTATTTCATCATTAGTTATATCAATAATTCGAATGCATATAATATAAATTTTAAAAATTAAATGCTCATAAATTAAAATTAGATTAAATTGTTTCCTAAGAAAACTAGCTTAATTTATTGATTTTCATAAAAGGTCATATTTATAGTTTTTCGAATGATATATATTTAGAAATTTTCAAGATTTCTCTTGCTGATCTAAATACAAAATGGATTTTGCATAAAAATTATAACTTCTATCATACATATCCAAAATGAAAACTTTGAAAGTTCTTGGCTTAAACGTGAACACCAGCAGTAATAATGGAAGTTTTTTTACTTGACCACTGTTAAAGTTAATAGCTGCATTTGATTAAATTCCCATCCTAGTATTTGAAAAATTATTAATTAACTTGATTGGTTGGTGTTGATGTTTATTTATTTATTTATTTATTGTTTATTTATTTATTTATTTGGATCAGTGCACCAATGGATGAAATTTGTAGAAGAGGATCCGGTAAGCATCACTACGTAGAGATTTAAGAATAACGACGCTAAAAAAGTAATTTACGGACACTTTCTTAGCATCGGAAAGCCATATTCTGACGCGTCTTGAAGCGTTGAAATAGCGTCGGCACAGCATATGTGGAAAAAAAATTTACCGACGCTTCTGGAAGCGTCGGGACAATTTTTCCCGACACTTCAAGAAGCATCGGTAAATCGAAAATATGTCGAAAATATGGCTCCGTCGGTGCAGCTTTTTTTTTAACCGACGCTTGTGGAAGCGTTGGGAAAAAAGGAGAATTTTTACTACTTTTTTTTTTCGACACTTTAGAAAGCGTCGGCATTGGAAATCAAAATATGGCTCTCCTCGGCTTAATGTTGGTGCGACTACTTTTTTTCCGCTTTAAAATGCGTCGGCATCGGTAATAGGGCTCAGTTTTAAGCCGCGTAGCTGTTATGCAATAAATATATGCAATAAATAGCTATCAATAGCCATTATGAATCAGCTATCAATACCCATTATGAATTAGCTATCAATACACATTATGAATTATAATCTCTTATATAATCCTCTCTTTAATAATCCTTAATATGTCTATAAGCAAAACTGGAGCTCTGCCTCATAACAGAATGGACTTTGAATACTATTTTAACCTAGAAACATGCATATGTTAAACAGAATAGAATGTAGAATTTGTTTAATCTGCAGTGAGATATCATCAAGTTATCTTCAGAGATGTGATGAATTTGCTGCCAGTCAAAAACCCAACTTGTTCAATCCCCTTATCCTGGTATTCTATATTTCCATCCACTATCATTAATAAAACCTGAGTCGATGTGTGCCTAACTTTACTGGCATACTGTCAAACTTAGAGGAATCGACTACATTCTCATCCTACGTAACTTTACTGGCATGATAAGCCATTGAGAGCCTCTTATGCCACTCTATAGTGCATAATTGAAAATCCCCCATACTTCCCACTAGAAAGTTGTCTTTCTTGCATCACGTTTCCTTTTTTTTTTTTTCTTGCACCCAGTAAAAATGTCATGTACCTCAGGACTCCGACCTCACTTATTTCGGACACAGCACAGAAATTTCATCATCCAGATTTCTATAAATTAAGGTAACTAACATCCCATGATCATAACAGTAATAGCATACATCTTTGATTGGCACAATATATAAGAAAACCACTAATAAGTCCTGTGTCATGCAATATGAAGTGGCAAGGCATACAATTAGAGCATACAACTACGTAGGAATGTTTATATGTAGCAGTCTGCAAACAAAATTTAAAATACATGAAATGAAAGATATAATAAAAAAAAAAGCTGATGTCAATGATCTGCAGGAGGAAGGTTGTCACCCTGTCCGCGAGGATTTGATGCTCCAGGAGCCCATAAGAATAATTAAAAATATTTAATTTGCTCAACTATCAATTACAATATATTAGATAAATAATTGATTTAATATAAAAATATATAATTAATAATATATGTATTTACCTAATGTGGAACAAACATCTGTACGATAGATGTAAGCCGCTCAATGTGCTCTCTCATAGATTCCATCGCTGCACGATCGTCGGCACGGCTCCATTGCATCTCCTCCATCGCTGCTCTATCGTCTGCACGACTCCGTTGCATCTCCTCCATCGCTGCTCTATCTGCGATACGGCTCTATCGCATCTCCTCTATCTCCTGCTGAAGTTTGTGAACACCATCTGCAGCATCTGAAGCATCATGTGCACGTCTACTCATCTCAGATATCTGAGTGGGGGTGACTCCAACTCCATAACCCCTCACTCGACCGTAGCGGTTCGGCCCCATCAGCTCCGTAAACACTTCGGCCTCAATGCGACTACTCTGCGTAGATGCTGTAGAGTCATCGGCACGCTCAGCAATAAGAGCTGTAGCTCTTTCCTGTATTAATTTAAAAAAAATTAGTTAGATCTTACTGAATAACAAAATCAAATTAAAATCGTTGTATGAAATAAATTATAATAAATAATTACATAAAAGTCTCTCGACTCATCTCTGACAAAAGTGCCATCATCGTTAATATGAGTCATCCGGTAAAACTCCACCTTACGGGGTTCTCACCCATGCTCATCCATCTACAAGAAAAATTATAAATATCGCAATATGCTTTCATATACCTTTAGGGATGATGCAATTCAAATTAATTTCAGGTCATAAATAGAGCCCTACCTTGAAGTACTAAAACCACTGGCCACTGGCCACGAAAAGTAGGCAAAGGACAAAGGAATAGAATACATTCCTCCCCTAAGAAAGCATGAAAAAATGCAAGGCATTGTGATGGAAGAAACGTCAAGTAAATGGGGAAAAGCATCATAATACCTGTCAAGAAAGCACTCTGAAGCAAGTTTAAAAGGAACAGAACAAAACCCATGCAACACCTACCTCTTTTGCTAGTTTAATTGGTTTCTCAAATAACACCTACCTCATTTGAAAGTGGTTATAGGTACTCACTTCTATATTCAAAAATCGAGTAACTCTGCAGCATTAACTAGGTTAAATAGCAGGAGAAGATGATATAATGAAGGAGAGGGAAAAAGCTTTCAAATGGGATGAAAGAGCAAGAAGATTTTAAAGACAGCTCCACCTCGTAAGAAGCGAGCTACTCAATAGAAAACAACATGGTATGGCAATAATTCTCCATTACTACTCATGCTGGTGTAATTTTCTCTTCAGAACTCACAATTTTATTTCATATATATAATCTGCATGCATGTATGAGACTGTAAACCAATGGTGAAACCATAGAGTAATAACTTACCATATGTTTCTTCAAGATTTAATAAATATAGCACTTACACGACATGGTGGTGAGTGTGCCATCAGGCCCCCCTCCTATTTAGTCTTTTTATTCATGAGGCAGGCCAGGGTGCATCAAATGTAAATATCATACAATGGGTATGTATCCACCTTCTTTCAAATGCCTGATCTGATAATATAAATCTTTGGATAAGAAAAAGGAAATAAAGTTTTTGGCTGAAACCAGATCAAGTTGATAGGTGATGCATACACAGCAAAATAGTAAAAATCCAGGTGGATGAAGTGGACATTTGCTTCTACAATGGTAGGTCACTGTCACATGCAGTGAGACTTGAGAAAAACTTGGCACTGCTAAGATGGAAATTTGGGTCTCCAGGTACAAAAGAGAAAAGAGAATGACTGCATATGATGAATGCAGTAATGTTAATGCAAAGAAGGATGCATGATAAAACATGTGGATGAAGATATGGATACAGAAAAGAAAAAAAAGAAAAAAAACAAAAGAAAAGGAGAGAGAAGAAAAAAAAAAGGACTAAGAGTCAGATCTGGTATTTGTTTAACGATCAGAATGAAAAAGAAGGAAGCAACCTTTAATCATCAGCATAAATTATGCAAAAGGAACAAACTGATCATGAGTAGGATCAAGCTAATAGTTATCGTGGCATTGTAGAAAAAAAGAGACAGTACCCTTCATAAAACAAGTCCCTCAACATTCAATTAGCAAATGCCCAGAATAGCAGAACAGTCAAAAAAATATCTACAACTCAGACTCACATTTTAAGGGATAACAATGGAAAGATTGATTTGACAAGCAAAATTCAACCAATCAACTCATAGCTTGTGTTTGACAAGAGTGAGTTGCAATAACAGGCTCCCATGTTTGTTACAAAATATAGAAGTTCATAACTCTCTTAATTTTATGTTAAAGATCCCAGAGATAAAAAGTCCAGTGATCACTGCAGCTTATATATTGAAACATAGAAATAGTTAATCATGAGGTTCATTGTAACAGTACTTTCTACCAGATTCGTACACTACATGGTATGGTACGACATACACATCATACCAATACAAGGTCAAGTGACCCTTTTCTATCACTCGGCCATGATACTACTGGAAACTAGGCAGTATGGGCTGGTACAATATGGAACTAGATGGTTCTACTTGGATCGGATTGATTTAACTCCTGTGCCGTACGAAACCTCGATATTGTACAGGCACCTTACTAATACATATGGTATACTGGGTATAAGGTAATACAAGTTGATATGATGAACCTTGGTTGACGATTACTCCAATGATCAACATCGCTGAAACAAGGTGACAAAAAACACGCGCGCTTGGAGCAAGCACAATAAATCTAAGCATGAAGCGCCATCAAATTTTGTTATCAGATTCATAAATATACCTTCCATAGTAAGTAGCCTAAATTCATAAGCATGAAGACATGGAAAAAGGAGGTTCATCTCTCCTACAAATAACAAGGATAAAACATGATGTTTTGTTTACTCATGAACATGAATACCTAATACAGATTTCTTACATCTTCGCATGTTTTAATTAACACCTGGGTGCTTGTTTCTACCCAGGAGGAGAAAGGTGAGAAAGTTGACAAACCAGATTCATAAAGGAATCCAAAGGATTTAAGGTTTTTCTTTTTTATATAAATGGAATCAGAAAATGACAAACCAGAAAATGAAAAAGTTCACTAACGTTATAAAAATTTTTCTATAAATAACGGGTGAGCTAAAGTATTTATGCCTCGCAAAGCCAAAAATCATTAACATTAATTCTTCCATTCCTAGAGAAGAAATCTCTCTCTCTCTCTCTCTCTGTAATGTGTTCTCTTGGCCTAAAGAAAGTCACTATGTCATTGGATTTTGATTATTCTCTAGATAATTTGTAATCTACAACAATACTAGAGTCTCAAGAAGATCTGTGGAGTCCTGGAATGACGTGAAACAAGTGATCTAGTCTTTTCTCGCACACAATGTTGTGGTGTACCTATCATTATTTTTTTCCATTGACGCAGGCAATGCAGATGTTTACCTATAAATCAATCCTAATCACTGATTTAACAAGGCCATCTCACATAGATTGATTCTAGTTGTATTCTTCCCTAAGGGCTCAACCTTTGAATTTGAGAGGAAGATATAAAAAATAAAATTTCCGATTATAATAAGTAAATGATTTGATATAAAAAATATAAATTTATATAATTAAGGAACATACGAACTCTTGTCTGACTCGTGCATAACTCTTGGATCCCGATGTATGAGGAGCAGACAGGGCTGCTCGTGCAGCTTTACCAATATTAGAATATGCCTGCAAAATTAAATAAATATACTTGTTATATTCCGAAAGTAAAGCATATATGTATATAATGTACAATGAAAATCAAATATTTTAATAGTATCTTGAAAGATTAAATTATAAGATACCTGTCCCCTCTCTGAGAACCAGTAATGAACCAACTCCATCCATTGATGAGGGGGTACATCAGGAGGACAAGTACCAACTACCTGCTCCTCGGTCATATCCGGCAACTTGTGCTTCATTTTCAACTGTGCCTTATATTCTTTCCATTTTCGGTTGAGAGACTTCATTACAAAATCATGAGAGGATGGAGGTAGTAGAAACTTGGCCTGCAAAGAAATATCATAGAACCATTGCAGCATGCATCAAGGCTTATGCTAGCTTTTGAAATATCTAGCCTCCAATCATGCTTATGCTAGCTTTTCAAGAAGAACCATCAACAGCACCTCACAATTCGAGACCCTACTCATAGATCAGAATAAAAGTTGCAGTTTCCACACAATGGCCCCATCCAAAATAGTATTCTATCACAATTATTGACATGGAACTCACTCCTGTCACTCAATCTTAAGAAAATACAAAGATGCAATTTCACTACGTTCATGTTTCCAACCCAAATATACTTCATGATCTGCAGCAACCCTAGTCCAATACCAATTCCTTACCAACTAGTATTAGAACATATATCTACCTATAAGCATGCAAGATTGGGTGGTCACAAATATCTTAAGCCAGTATCTTTGGGTGGTCTTTGAAAGTTTATCCATTGGCTTTTAATTGTAAATTCTATTGCTTCTAATATATTGCACTGAGAATGATATAATGCAACTTCTCTAAAAAGCTTGAACAGGTTTGGATATTTTCTAGCCAGAACCATAATAATATTGATTCCATGTATTGTGATAATTTTGAAATAAGATAGCTGAAATCAATGGCACACATCCTCTAAATAATAATGTTTGTGGCAGCATTTTATTAGCTGATTAATTAATTAATTTATTTATTTTTTTGAATAATATTTTGATTGGGCATATGTTCTGATTTGAGACAAAGTAGGTGACTTAGTATGAAATAAAATCAACGGAAGCATCAAGTTATCATTCCTAGATGAGTTTCACTCTTATATAAATTCAATAGTAGTTAACAAACTTCACACTTTTTTTGAGACCAGAAGAAAAGAAAAGCTCTTCTCGGATTGGTAAAGACAGAACTCACTAAAAAAATGAGGTTGCATTTTAGTTTATTTTAAATTAATGTAAGTAAAAAAGATTAAAAACCTTACTTTCAATTTTTATTTTATTATCATTTTTTTCTATGAAAATCCTAGTTAAGTGCATTGAAAAATTATTTTTTTTTTCTTTTAAATACGATTATCTTAAGCATGACCAAGTAATAGAACCAATCTGACCCAACCTTAGCCACTCATGGACTTATATCTTAATCCACGGATTGCATTTGGATTTGAATAAAAAATGAATTAATTTTGTTAAGGTACAAGTCATTTAAATTATACGGAATCTAAAGCAGATATTACATAGTTTGGTCAAAATTAATTAATATAAATTGACTATCATGTCATGAATCTGACATGAAATCGACACTCTATTGTAGTATTAGAACATATATCTACCTATAAAGCCAATTACTTCCTTTTGTCAGGGCAAAATTCTCTCCTGACATAATTACCATATCCTAAATAGAAAAATAAAGTCATGTCTTCAAAAAGAGACGGAAAGAAAACATAGATTGATTAAGCAATTCATCATGCAATTACAAGCTTGCCCACTGACACAATGCTTTAATTTCCATGAAGTTCAATGGAGGTTGTGAAGTTGCTTTTAAAGTAACATGAGACAAGCAAACATTTAAATGATGTTCCGCTAGATTGTTACAAGGTTTTTATGTTGTTCCGCTAGACAAGCAAACATTTAAATGGTTGCTGTGGTCTGATGCTTCTAAGAACTGAATCATATAATACAACTGCTGCTAGGTAAATTTATGGAATCAAGAAAATGTTGTTATGTTCTGTTTTCTATTTGCTTGCATGATGTGATTACACCATTGATTTGTTTATGTTGTAACTAAGAAACAAGCAGCATATATAGTAACAGCAATGTAAGAGAAAGTTACAGTTGGAGCCTTTACTGCTGCAGTATACAAAATAAGAAATGTGTAGATTCAAATTTTTACCCACAACTCGTAGAATCTCAGCTTTATAAGTCGGAAGCATATCATTTCACTTTGCATAACTCAGTGGACACAGCTGATGCCTCCGTGCAACTGTCCCTAAAAAGGAACTCAATAAGCTAGCGGCTTTTTTAATTGGTTACCCTAGCTGATTGCACTCAATCACTATCTTCTCACCCTCACGCATCTGCCATACATCTCGTACTGCCATAGGCCCGCGTCTGCGTGTAACCCTTCCAGATTCGTCTGCATAAAAATAGATATAAGTATACTATAGTAAAAAGTGTAAAGAAATTTTATCAAACTAAATAAAAAATAAATTACCCTGAATGTGTAGCTCATCGTCTCCTACACCGACAGTAGGATCATGATGCCCCGAGGATGATGGACCTGCAATAGACTGTTGTGCTGAAGAAGTGGACGCAACGTTCGGTACCGAAGAAGGATCAGCATGAACCTCCTGTGCTGAAGCAGAGGTGCTAGCCTGTGTCCGTGAGCGCGGCATAATATCACCTATCATTTACATCAAAGTAAGAGTTAATGAAAATAAATATTAATTTAACTGAATAATTACTACAAAATCCAATACATTGCAAAATTTAATACCAATAAGAATCAAGCATTATCATTTCCTTCAAATTCTATCCTAACCAAGGATACCGTGGCATGTACGTCATCAACCGGTACAAAACTGAATGGCATGGAATGCGTATAAGTGTCATCATCTTTCAGCTGCTTTCCCATATCATATAAGTCCCTAGGTTTTATTTTAATAACAGTAGCCCAATCTTTATCTTTTGCATCTTGTACAAAAAATACTTGACGAGCTTGAGAAGAAAAAATGAATGGATCATCTTTCAATAAGGCACCAGTATGTATCAACCTTGTAAAATTTACAAGTGTAAATCCATTTGCATCCTTTTTCAAACCCCTTGATGAGTTTATATCTACCCAATCACATCTAAATAATATGACTTTAAAGATTCCATAGTAATCTAACTCATAAATATCTTTTAGTGCACCGTAATAAGTTTTTTCATCTGCTTCCACCATAACACCGCTATTTTGTGTTCTTCTAAATTTCTCACGATCTTTAGTATGGAATTTAAAACCATTGATTATGAAATCATTATATCTATTGACGACTTTGTTAGGTCCTCGAGCCAGGGCTATTAATTCAGCTGAAAAATTTCTCTCCATCATCGTTGGTACCTAGAACATAATAAGGAATGTTAACAAGTTACTTGATGTTAAATCTATCCATATATTCTCTAAGTATATGTCAAACCTGTTTTGAAAGCCATGTAGGAAATAACTCGACTAACCATCGCTGCTCAATCCTTGAATTAGGTCGAGTGCTATGATTAGCTTGTCGCTGAGACATTAAAAATTCGCTGCAATATTTACTTTGTTCATTTAGAATCTAAAAAAATATGATATTTAAACTTGAAATGCAATAAATCATACTAACCTACGATAGTCAGATATTATCTCACTATGGAGTAACACATAACGATGTGCTTGTGCCATTGATTTATGATCCAATACAATAGTTTCAATTTTTCTCATTACTCTACCTGCAGTTGAAAACTTATACAATTCTGCATTATCTACGAAATCACTATACCGTTGAGGTCTGTTAAACACTGTCTCTACACCTTGAAGATATCTTGAACAAAATGTCAAACACTCTTCAGCAATATATCCTTCCGCAATCGAACCCTCTGGATAGGCTCTGTTTCGTACATAATCTTTCAATCGCATAAGATACCTACAATATAAATAATTTTATAAGCATAGCATAATTATGATGCTACTTCTATAATTTTAGTGTACCGAACAATACAATGCATCATACTCTATAGTGTACCTCTCAATAGGATACATCCATCTATAATGTACCGTCCACCCAGCTTGACTTCCGAAGCTAAGTGAATGAGTAGATGTACCATAATAGTAAAAAATCCAGGAGGAAAAATCTTTTCCATCTGACAAAGTGTAATAGTAACATCAGACTCCAACTGATCAAGCTCTCCAGGATCAATAACTTTTGAACATAATGCCTTAAAGAATGATGATAACCGAATTATAACTGCAAGAACTTGTTTAGGCACTAATGATCTTGAAGCTAATGGCAAGATATCTTGCATCAATATGTGACCATCATGACTTTTGAGATTAGATATTTTTATATCTTTAAGGTGCACACACCTTGAAATGTTTGATGCATATCCATCAGGTACTTTAATATTTTTCAATACCGTAAGAAAAAATTTTTTTCTTGAGGAGACATTGCATAAGATGCAGGAGGCAAATAATTTCTATCATTAGAAAGCATAATGGGATGAAGCTCTGGTCGGATACCCAATTCTTTTAAATCCAGTCGTGCCTTCATGTTATCTTTGGTCTTTCCATCAAGATTCAACAATGTTCCAAGTAGATTATCACAAACATTCTTCTCTATGTGCATGACATCAAGATTATGTCGAATAAGATTATGTTCCCAATAAGGTAAGTCAAAGAAGATACTTCTTTTCTTCCATATATGTTTGCTAGGCTGATTTGTAGAAGCTATATGTACATCTTCCTCATTTTCTCTTTCCAAAAAGTTATCTGGATCTTCAAATACCTGTGCATCCATATTACTAATAGTCACTTCTGACAATCCTTCTTGATCATTCCTTTCTCTTTTTTTAGAAGACTTTGAGAATTTACCATATGTGTAATTAATGGAATCCATTTGTATACGAACATTAGTTTCAGAAGGTGGAACAGGTGCACATCCCAATTCTATGGTACCATCAAATAAATCATTCTGAAAACGAAACGGATGATTTGGTTCTAACCATCGACGATGTCCCATATAACAAAATTTTCCTTCATGTTTTAACCAAATTGAATGTGTCGAATCTGCACAACAAGGACATGCAATCCTTCCCTTTGTACTCCAGCCAGATAAATTGGCATATGCTAAAAAATCATTAATAGTCCACAGCAAAGCTGCTCGTAGTTTAAATGTTTCACCATTTGAAGCATCAATTGCATCGACACCTTCCCATAATTGTTTCAATTCCTCTATTAAAGGTTGTAGAAAAATATCAATATCATTTCCTGGACCCTTATCACCTGGAATAACCATTGACAAGATCAATGAGGATTGTTTCATGCACAACCATGGTGGTAAATTATATGGTATTAGAACAACTGGCCAAGTGCTATATGTAGAATTTAGAGTTGGAAAAGGATTGAAGCCATCTGAAGCTAAACCCAACCGAACATTACGAATATCAGAGGCAAAATCAGAATGCCTAGTATCAAATGCTTTCCATGCTAGACTATCTGCTGGATGTCTCAACATTCCATCCTTCGTACGCCCTTCATCATGCCATCTCATTAATGAAGCTATTTTCGATGATGAATATAGCCTTCTCAATCGAGGAATAAGAGGAAAGTAACGCAATACCTTCGCCGGTTTTTTTGTTTTGTTCGTTACATCATCCTCATCCTCTTCACGAGTTATCCATCGTGAAGTTCCACATACATTGCATAACTCTCGATCAACATTTCCACCATGATATAACATACAGTCTTTCAGACAACTATGGATCTTTTGATATCCAAGATCCAATTTATTGACAACTTTCTTTGCTTCATAATAAGAGGATGGTAAACCGGTGCCTTCTGGAAATGCATCCTTTAGTAATTTGAGAAGCATGGTAAAACTCTTTCCGGACCATCCATTCATATATTTTATATGAAATAAATGTATAAGAAAAGAGATCTTAAAAAATTTCAAACAACCCGGATATAATTGTTCATCTACATCTTTAATTAAATTATGATACCGAGCTGACTCAGTAGTTGATGATTGCATCTGCTCCTTAACAAATGTTTGTTCCATAAATGTAGAACTATCACATATTTCATCCGTTCCATGTATATTAATTGAACCTCCAACGTTTTGAAGACCAGGTCGAAAAGCATCTATGATCAAACCTGTCATATCATCCTACAAGGTTATCTTGCATATTATCAGATCCAATATTAGATGAGGATGGTTGATTACTTGATATTGGCAAAATACATTCTCCATGAAAAACCCACTCAGTATAACCTCTTGCAAAACCATTCCATATCAAATGTTTTTAACGGTTTGTGGATTTAGATAAGAATTGTTAACACATCGTCGACATGGACATGAAATCTTTTCATTCAAACTACTTTTATCCATACCAAATTTAATGAAATTACGAACTCCATCAAAATATTCTTTAATATTTCTTGGTTTATTTATCCAACTTTTATCCATTTTAGGATAAATGATCGATAAATAACCAATTTTATCCAATATCCTGCACATATTTCATCATCATAAATATCATAGAAGAACACATTCACAATACACTCTTACTTTGAAGATAAGAACCATCACCAACAAAAAGAAAATAGCCCCACAACATTAATTTCTGTAAGCAGAATTAAAAATGCAAGATATAATGACAGAGACATTTGCATGTAAATTCATGAAAGCAAATGACAAGAATTGAAAAGGCATAGTTAATCTGACATTCTATAAATGATTCAGCAATGGAAGAATGATCCTTTGGAAAATTAGTTCAATAAAAATAATTGAAGAATTTATAACTATTCTTACAACTGCTCCGTGAAGCATCCATGCAATATTCATGCTATCCAACTAACTCCTTTTGCCATTGGAGATTAGTAGCCAGACAAACAACACCAAACACTTGATTTGATATTCTTGTGTTGCCACTATAGTAGCAGGAATTGGTAGAAGATGCAAATAATAATTAATAGTATGTGAAAAATTAGATATTCAGTGGTTTCTCTAAATCAACGCAAAGTGATATACATAGACAGGACATTTAGATTTACAGTGTGCAGGTATGTCAAGTAAGAGCTAACAGATGAAAAGATCCAACCAAAGTAGGTGGTTGAAAATTTTATATGACAGAAGAACATAGTCATTTAAGTCATTTAAAATGCAAGAGCAAAGTCCGGATCTTGTCTCTCAAAAGTGAACTTGTGCATGACAATAATTATTTGGTAGAGAAGATATGGTCCTGGTTAATTTGCATCAATAGCAAATCAACAATGTTAAGAAGGTTTTGGACAAGCTGTATATATAAAAAGTTAAGGCCAACTTTTGTTGATGTCATTGATCTCGTTATATCTCTTGCAGTGAGCATGTGTGTTCATAAGTGTGCAAATTTTTCAAGTTGAAACAGATAGTTGAAAAACTAATAGTTCTCAGAGAGTTTTTCTAGCAGCTAGACACCCAAAAGAGTCTAGAAGACTATGATGAAGATGCTCTGCATGATATGGATGACCTTTAGTACTCCATGCGAGCTCATATATAAAATGAACGCTTGTATAAGTTTAGTATCTTGAGGTAAAAAAATATAGATGGAATATTTTACATGTGTGACCTTCAATGAATGACTGCAAGGCATATTTTACATGTGCTAATGGATTTAAGTTCTGAATTTTGCAAGCCAAGCTATCCTAGAGTTGTGAGCTACCTTTTACATGTGCTTGTTGGCTTTCTAAGACTACCTTTTTTGTTGGAGTGTGGAGATTAAACAACTATTTTAATCTGTGAGATGGGAATTAAGATAGGAAGGTTTCATCATCATACTGCATTGGAACAGGTGGATGAATCTAAAAAATAAACAGAGTTCTTAAGGATTAAATCCAGTTGGGAACGGTTCCTCTTTTTTTTTTAGTTTCATTTCATGGTTTTCCCATGGTATCTGAACCAGTTGGAACAGGCACCAGGCTAGTACAGAATTGCTTAAATTGGTTTTGGGAAATATTGTTGGATTCACCATTAACTATTTAATTAAAATTGTGCTCTTTAATTCAACCAAATTTAAATTTTGCAAGAGTGATTAATAAGACTTGAGCACCCATTTGTTGTACAATAAATGTAATGACTTGAGCACCATTTTTTCAAAACTTTATTTGCTATGCACTATTAAGATATGAAGGCTTTGAAATGATGATTTTCTTACAATGTTATGGGGGAAAAAAATCAGTGACAGTAGTGAAACAGAAGACAACAAACTTGTTTAACGAGAGCAGTGATTTATGTAAAATTCTTTGGTTGTACTATAAATTATAAATAGTAATTTTTAAGTTAGTACATAATTCCTGCTTTCACTCTTTAATGTTTATTGCAGGTTTTGTTTTGGCTACTGGGTTTGAAGCCCTTTGTGGTGGTGTCTTTGGATATGAAGTTGCAGAACACTGGAAAAGCTCTACAAGATTGATAAGCAGGCTGCTAATCTTAGGTTTCTCTACTGGTGGGAGGACAAAACACTAGGTCGGTGGTCTCTGCTGGCTTATGTATACTGAATTTTCTTTCTTTCCTCAAACCTTTATCAGTCAGCTGTTCGTATCAGGTTGCTTTGAGATATGATCTACTAAAAATTGGGAGTTTTATATTATTAGCACCAAACCTATAACAACCCTCTATGAACTGGATTCCAATTCTTGACATCATATGTTGGAGGGTCCTGCCATAATTTCTTAAATGTTAATTGGGAGGTAGGATGCCCACCTTATTGCTCTTGCAACAAACTTACTCACGGAATCAGAAATTAGGCTGTGAATTGAGCTGAGGTCAAACATGGCTGAATTGCAGCTTGAATTATGCTTGAATCAAGCTATATTTTAATATAATTCAACCAAGCTCAAATTGGGTTCACAGGATCAAAATTAATTTCAAGCTGAGACCAAAATCAACTGGCTCTATTAGGGACCAGGTCAGTAAGGCTGGTTAAATTATTGTATGGAGTGATAATATAATTCATGGTATATTTAATAATTTTTAGATTGGTGTTTCATGTTTAAATCATAACTCATTTCTAGTTTTAATTGTTCAAATTGGTAAGCCTCGATTAATTTAGGCTTGAAAGCTTGATATAAGCTTGAATTGGTTTCATCTCGATTTAGTTATGAAATTGATCAATTAGACTTAAGTTTGACTCAAAATCAAAATTTACCTCAAATTATGCTCAACCTAATAATAAATAAATCAACCTTGATCTTGAAATTCAGGCTTGAAAATAATTTCAAGCTAAGCTTTATCAAGCTCAAGTTTGATCATGTTTGGCTTTGTTGTGCCCCTTCTAGGAAGAAACCATTCAAAGGTTTCCTTGAACTATGGTCGAGTTTGGGCCTTTTTCCTCAAGTTAAGAAAATTTTATAGCATAGAAAGCATGGTACACTATACCGATTTGTATGCCTCATACTAGACATACTATACCATTTCACGTACCAAACCAGGACTTGGGATGGAGAGCATGCGGAGTCTTAGTAAATTGAACAAACCTGCATGCTGAACATACTGACCCTATATTATCAGACAATTGATAGGGAGTCTGGTATTGAGATACAAACCTTGCTACAAATATAAATTCTGATTTTTAATCTTTAGTGACAATGATGGCGGTGGCAATGATAGAGGTGGTGGTGTTGGTAAATAAAATAAAATAAAATAAAATAATAAAAGTAGGAATTTCTTACTTTCATTTTTTTAAAGAAATAATGAAAATTACTATAAGAAAAGAATATAAAAGTAATGGCACCAAACATGTTTTTTTCCTCAATTTTTTATGATTTTATTTTTAAAAATAGAATATAAGAAATAAAATTGATGCTAGACATACTCTCAACTTTTTTTTAAAAAAAAATAGAGAAAAACTTGAATAATTCACAAATCTCAAAAGAGATAGAGAAATAAACTCATTTAGCTTTGATTTCAATTCCAATTAATACCAAAATATTTAGCTTACAACAAAATTCAAAATATGTTTATATAATTTACATAAGAAACTTGTTTGGTGATGATTGGAATGACTGTGAATGCAAAAGGAACAAGCTGGAGGCAGAGCATGAGGTGGCAGTAAGAACTGAAGGGAAGACCAAGGGGTTGAGAGAGAGTTCGAGTGGAGAATAATGGCACTGGTTATTTGCTCTGTTGGCTATGAGGAGAAGAGAGTTGAATATTAAATTGAACGCGCACTAGCCCCAATTTCCCATATTTGAACCATTAATTAATAGCATTAAAGCCCAGATGGTTCAACAAAAATTGGAGCAGTTTGAATGAGTTGCAGTTTAAACTGGTGGTCCTTACTGTTTTAAGACATTGGTGCACTGTACACTTAACAAACATGTGCATTTAGCCTTAAAAATAATTGTGTTCAAATAAAAAATTATGTGACTTCACTATTAAAAAAATGTGTCCAACTCGGCTTAAACACACAGCTAGAGATAGTGTATGTACCTGCTTGTGTCAAAGGTACGACTGCCCAACAATTTTTTTAAAGCTGGGCCATGCCTGCGAACCTCAAATTGCTGGGTGTTTCATTTCTGTTACATTTCTTCACCTTGACAGGGGGATTGGACCCACACAAATTTCCTGTGTCATGAATTATCACTAGCTAAGGCTTGTTTAATAGGTTGTGGCTCAAAATGGTATGGCCTTAACGGTACTAACCCTAGAAATATGATACAAGTCTTGCTGTTTATTAAATTTTGCAATTGACCATGTGTGCCCAGTAGGTGTTCTAGTCATTGCAAATTTTTCACTTTGCTTTAATCTGATTTGTTAGTCTTTACCAAGTATGCTACATGAGCTGCTGGGTTTACTGAAGGTCATCCATGTAACCATTCTTCAAACTGGTGTACTTGCCCCATCATTCTTCTAGCAGGACTCCCATAAGGTTACCAGTTGAGGCTTTTAAATATGTACTTACTGGACTCTTCTCTGTTATAGAGGCTTTTTAATAATTAGTTATGTACTCTTCGATGTTATAGATGTAACTATAAAAAGCTGTTGAGTGGACTACTCTCTATATGTTCAAAATCTGCCACTTAATTTATCTGTGCCACCTTTGGGGTATTTTCATGGATCTTAAAAGAAACTTCATGTGTGCTAAATGATTCAATGACATTTTGTGCAGGTGTGGATTTCATGCAAGAATTCCATGGAACACAAAGTTGTATCTAATTTTGCTAATTCTGGAATCTACACTAAAAGTAATTTCAAACCAATTATCAAGCTCCAAAGCATCATTCTATCTGACTGAACATTCTTTACTTTAAAATCCAAGAGGCACGTTGACAAAAAGACTTTTTCCCTCCTCTGCTTTGCAGTTTACATTCATAACAAGAAAATACAACACATAACAATGTCTTCAAAGTACTAGAGAGCTAAAAGCCACCATAATAACTGTCTATCACAAGGGCATCTTTATTCTCCTTGTTACTTTGACAAACCGCATGAAACCCAAGATCCCAGCCCAAGAGGTCCCCATCCCAGAAAAGACCCCAACCCAAGCCCAACCCAAGACTTAAAGGATCAGAGGAGGCAGCATATTTTGGAAAACTAATGGAAAAGGATATCTGCAGATTCCTTGCATTTAGCATAAAAAAATCTTACTCTTTATCTAACCCTCAAGTGAAGCTCGACTATTTCTGCCAACCAAATTCCAGTGAGATCCAGACTCACTGATTCGGAAAGCTCTATGTTCGACCAAGAAGTTGAGAAAATAGAGCCGGTAACTGAGCTACAAAACCTATGGAAGGAAACCTAAAACTCAATAAAACCCATGGAAGTTGGAAGGTAACATGCCAGAACCCCAATCGAGACTCTCGAGCAATAAGCACGCAACCAAAACCAAAACAAACATACACAAATAAGATAAGGCAACGAAATGCATCACAAATCTTCATCCAGCATATAACATACCTGTTTCTCCCGGTTGGGTGCTGGCACCGTGAGGGAGAAGGCGAGAAATAAGTGGGAAGTTGGAAGGTCCTCGACTCTTATAATTCCTTCCACCAACTGTACGCACACTATGAAGTGGCAAGGAGAACACCCAAAGCCGAATCAAAGGGAAATAGAGAGAAAGAGATAGAGAGTAAGGAAAGGTCCGAACCCTAACCGTAGACAATGGAGTCGCCTCGATATCGTTGGATTGACGGCGAGAAAATCGGTGCCGCACGGAGAAGGAAGAGGCAGGGAGGAAGATCGGGCTGGAAGAGTTGCTCGGTTTGATGGAAGAGGGAGCAGGGAGAGCTAGGGCTTCGGACGAAAGCTCGGTTGAAGGAAAGCTCTGGGACGAAAGCTTGGTTTGAACAAAAGCTCTGGAACGAAAGCTCGGGACGAAAGCTCGGGGACGACGCTTGAGAGGAAGCTAGG
Organism: Calamus simplicifolius; assembly: GCA_900491605.1. Classification (NCBI taxonomy): domain Eukaryota; kingdom Viridiplantae; phylum Streptophyta; class Magnoliopsida; order Arecales; family Arecaceae; genus Calamus; species Calamus simplicifolius. Next base: position 347,426 of record UESW01004169.1, on the reverse strand, counting down.
GCATTAGGGCATTAGATCTGACAAAGATGCTTGAAAGGAAGCTACGGCTGGGAGAAGATATTTTAGGAATCCGATGCCGACGCAGACCAGACGCTTTAAACAAGCGTCGCGACGATTCAGAATGATTCGGGCCTCTCCAACGCTACACCCTAGCGTCTGTAAAATAGGGTTGCTACACTGAAGTTTTGTTGTAGTGCATGAACTCACGCCATCCGCAATTGCAAGTTCTGGAGGAGGCCCAGCGATAAATAATGAAGCATTTGCAGACGATCGGCAGGAGGTGGACTGAGAGGATATAGATATTAAGGATGAGGGGACCCAATCGTCCGTCATTACGAAGCCATCATTCTCTCAGTCAAACCTTAGATCCTGTGATGTGGCTGACCCTCTTCAAATGAATCTTCAAGGGATCTCAGACAGCGCAAGTGGTCTTCCTTACCGAGCAACGGTTTCACCTCATTCCCTCTCTCCTCCCAAGAACTTGATTTGCCTATGTGCCTCTTCATCAGAGCTGATTGCTGAATTGGAGTACTCGCCTTTAAATCCTTCGGCTTTAGATCTCCTCGCAGTGGCTAGCCAAGAGATGCCGCAGCCTCTCATCAGGTCCCCTTATTTCTGGCCTGTACCCCCCCTAGTCTGGGCCTAACAGTTCACTCCTTCGGCCAACTACACAATCAAAACTCAAAGAGGACTCTACACATCAAGGGATCATATATAGCCGACCAATTCGCCTAGTGAGTCATGCTACCATCAAACTAGAGGTCGCTCGATGGTCTCAAAGATTAAGATCTAATGAAGTCACCTTTTTGAAATGCATGCATTCAATCTAGGTGGCATATGCAAGTCTTCTTAAAAAGGCTTCTTCAAGCCAAATCCTACCTCATCGAGTTTTTGCGTGAGGTTCGTGAGGTAGAAGTATGGAAGAAGAGCACAAAGATTTCTCGCACCATGATGAAGAGGATGAGGGCAAAGTCTAGTATTTGAGTAAGGGGGTTGGAGACTAGGGCCAAACTAGTATCTTTGTAATTGGCTAAGGCTAAGGTATGCAAGATTCAAGCCAAGGTGGAGGCAACTATGGTGTAGCGTGTTAGTGTATGCCCTATATCCAATTGGATTGAATGCTGCATATATTCTATGAATACAAATCAAATAAAATTGTTTCTTTATCTATCCAGATGTCTTTTATTTGATATATTTGTCTGTGAGATAAAGTCTAAAAGAATATAAACCATGCATATAGAATTTGTAATAGAGATTACAAATTATGAGATCCAAATTGCATGTTATGGTTCGATTCTTTAAATTTTCTAGTCGATGTGTAGATGGGACAAGACACCATCAACCACCGTGAGACTAGCACACATTGCATATCCTCACCCTTGGGGTAAGCAGCTGATTTCATAAGCTAAAGTATGAAAATACTTAGATAGGTGTGTGGATGCTCGTTATTATAACGATGCATTGGATGACCCGTACAGAGATCCCATATGGATATTCTATATAGTATCGATGGTTGATCTCTAATGACGGTGGTGTGAGTGATCCTTTGACTTGAGATCTTCATTGCATCTCATGTGTGAAATGTTATGCTTTGACGACATCCAAATGTCACTCTAGCCAGGGGTGGCAAATATGGTGTCGGTTGGGTATGGCATGAAGCACATGAAGGTGGTGTTTGATCAAGACAGAATTCGTCTCCCTTGATAGAAAGGGTTATATCCCATGGCCACTTGATGGATTAAATTGACTGTTAAATCCTTCATTGTTGAGTTGAAATTTGAAATGGTTTCGAAGTTCTAATTCATATGAGTCAATTTTTTTTGAGATCAAGTAAATAAAGATCAATTACAAGGTTAACACATTTCATACTACTGATTGATCTAGGATATGTGACGAAAGGATTTGATCATATGGTAACAGTTCATGGATAGATATTATTGATGGTCACATCAACAAAACCTTTAGCAGTTGGGTGGTCATGATGCTTTGCTAGAGGCCTCTCATGATCTATAATCATGTTGTTGACTTGGATAAAGAGTTGTCCAATCATTCCTAGGGTCTCTGATTAGGACATGATTATTGCCAACATGTTAAAGGGCCTAATGGGTCATACGCATTAAGGAGAATTTTGGATGAATTAAAATAGAAATTAAATTAAATTTAATTCAGATAAGATGATCAATTAAATAATTGGATAAGATCCAATTTAAAGAAGATAAAATAATAATGGATATGATCTAGAAGGAATGTTAGGGAGAAATTAATTGTGCATATGATGAACAAATAATTGGATACCCAAATATGGCTTGATCCATGTGATGGACGGCTGTAATTATTTGGGTATGGATGGTAAATCTCAGCCATATGAAGAAGGATTCATGCCCATGGGATGAGGCATGATGAATCTCTACGATATGATGATGAACACGTACAGATTGGGGTAATGTAGTTATGTGAATTTCAAAGGCTAAGATTGTGATACTTGGATTAATGTTATCATAAGAAAGGGAGTTTCTTCCTCTTCCTTGAATTAACGTTACGATGAGTAGGGGAGTCTCTTCCTCTTCCTTGGATTAACATAAGGTCTCTTCTTCTCCCTTGGAACGTTTCTTTCTCTCTCTCTCTAAATATAGTTCATTCCTCTTAGAAAGAAAATGAGAAGAAAAAGATTAGATCTTTTAGATCTACGGAGATATCTTCTGTTTTGAATATTTCAAGGGCGCTAGCACCCCTCTCTCCCTAAGTGTCTCCCTAAGTATCATCTTCATACCTTGAAGGTCGCACTCCTCTCTCCCTAAGTATCTTAGTCATCTTCATACCTTGAAGGTCTTCATCCACTCTTCTCCGTATGGATCACCGTTAGAGCCGAACATGTGGACAGCTAGTGGCAGAGGATTCACTGGCTTCATTCTTTTCTACATCGATAAAGGACTCAAGTATGAATAAATTTAATATTTTAGACTTTATTTCTAATTTAATGAATATGTTCCTAAGGATCATGGGCATCTGAAAATTTTGTATTATATCTTCTGCTACGTTTTTATGAATTTGATTCATGTCTTGAATATATAAGAGCCACCATCAGTGGTATCACAGCCACCTTAGACTATAGATTCATTAATCTGATAGGATACTTGAGTCAATATGATTGATAATATGAGTTTTTATTATGCTTCCTGAATAGTTTTAATATGTTGATAATAAATCTAAAATAAAATAAAATATTTATTATTTGATGATAAATAATATTATTTAGATTTATGTATGTTCAATGTCATATTAAAATAACTACTTTGATATGTGATATCAGAGATAAAGATTTATTATATGATAATAAATAATAACTAATTTAGATTTAATCATTTCTGTGTCATGTTAAAATAGCAATTATTATTTATGCATAATAGATACTATGTGCTGAAATCCTAGAAATTATGTTTAGGATTTAATTATAACATGATTATTGATATGATTAAGATCTGATATTCATATGATATTAAACATTGAAAACTTATTTTGGATATTTAGATCATGATAAGATTGTGATTAAATGTAATCATATGAAATTTAAAATTTCAAATTTGAACCAAAAAATCTTATCATGATAAGAATAAGTCAAGATTTGTTAGAGACATTAGGATTTATATGGGATGTGAAACCGACATGTCATAACATGTAATTAAATGATAAGACAATTTATAATTTATAATTTAAATTTTAAAATTTGAATTATAAATTTTTATTATAATTTATAATTTTAAAAATTAAAATTTAAATTTTAAATTTTAAATTTTTAAAATTTAAACCAAATACCTAGTAAAATGGCCTCCAGGGCTGAAAAATGAGGCCGGACCCCGTGGCGCCCACTGAGCGTAGTGCACCGTTGTTTTCAAAGTCGGATCGAATCAGCCGATCAAACCAATTCAATCAAAAAATCAATCATCAATTCGATTCAATTTTATTATTAAAATTAATTTTTATATAATTAATTAAAATTAAAAAAATTATTGCATCAATCAAATTTTAAAGAATCAATTTAATTCTGATTTTTAAATTTTAATTTTAACAAATAAAATTAAAATTATTTTTTTTAGTTTTTTAATCTTAATTTTTATTTTTTATTTATAAAATTTTAAATTATTTTTAAATTATTATTTTATTTTTTATATTTTTATTGAATATTATAACTTTTTAAGTATCATTTTGTATCTATTTATTTTATTAAATATTATTATTATATTTTTTAATTAATTTATTAGTTTTATTGATTTAAATTATAAAATTTTAATAAAAAAAATATTATGTTATATAAAATTTTTTTGAATAAGTATATAAGTTTTTTAATATTTTTTATAGTTTAATATTTATATTTTATTATTTATATTTTATTAAATTTAAAATTAATGAATATTATTCGTTCGATCAACCAATATCCAAATGTTAAAACCGATTTGTTATCCAATTTAATTTTTAAAACATTGCAGTGCACATTCCATATCTTCATTTATAAAATGAGCAACCACCTTTCACTGTTGACGGCGTTTGCTACGAAAGCTTTAACAATAATAAAAAAAAAAATAGTAGCTCACCTATAAATTATTTGTTGATATGTCCACCACACTGTATGGTGCATCATAAAGAATCGTGGCTCTAAATGTATTAATATTATTGTCATTCATATTAAAAATTATTTTTTATTTTTATTTTTTATTTTTATTTTTTTGACTAGAAAAGATGCTTTAAAAATGCTCCAGAAAAGTCTCACCAATTTTGGATAGCAAGCAATTCATCCAAAGGATGATAGCTCCAACAATAATACTGTGAGAGAGTTGTTGCTCTTGTGGCCAGGGTATCAATTACCTGGTTCATCTCTCTAAGAGCATATTTGATGATGACAAAGGAAGAAACTTTTTTTTTAATGAATCACAGAAGTTGGAAGTAATGCTATCCTAGATTTTGGACCTTTCAACTTTCTCAGTTTGAACTCCTCCTGGCCCTTGAACTTTTCTTCTAGTTCCCCAGCTTTTGCACTAGCTCCGTCCAGTTCTTGCTTGGTGGCTGCCATCTTAGCAAAAATCTTGGCAATGAGTTCCTTGGATTGCTAGTAGGTCTCATTCTATTTCTATGGAACCTTATGGACCTCATTAAAGTCATCAAGCAAG